>JBBPBR010000003.1:49305218-49344110 GCA_037974775.1 Cicer pinnatifidum
ACAAGAACATAGAAATAGTAGGAATCATGTGTTCAAAAAAATCCTCTGCAACACAAACAAAAATAAAAAAACAAAAAATCACTGAAAAGATGAATTAACCAAATCTCAACGCATTTTGAAGAAATTAATTAAATAAAAATCATGTCGAAAAAATCTTTAAAGTTGGACATTCATATTCTTGACAATAGTAAAAGAAAGTACAACAGTTATCAGCAAAGCAAAGAAATATACACTAAGATCGATACCTCCCTTCCCGTAATAACTTTGCCATTTGAATATTTAGACCTCTCAAGACTGGTTATTCCAATAATGAAATGACAAAATTTAACAAGCATAATTTTGAAAACATATTAGACAATATATTACTTGGAATTAATCATTTTTATAACTAGATTGTCTTCAACTAATGGTTGCGATATTTGAATATATAGACCTCTCAAGACTGGTTATTCCTGAAACGAGAAAAAACATTTAACAAATACAATTTTGAGTTATTTGACATATCAAAAATTCGACCAATTAATTAGTTCAAAAAATAGTTAATAGAATTGGTACGACTAATCTGTTACTAATTTATTGAATTAATTAATTAAAAACAGAAGAAAATCAACTTCATTAGAAAATTAAGAAAATGACAAACAAACAAAATAAAAAAAAGATAGAATCAAAAGAAATCACATGTTAAAAAAATACTCATGCAACACAACAAAAAATATATAAATTGTGATATATAAAAGAAAATTTCAATGTTAAAAACATTTATATTTTTGACAACAGTAAAAGAAAATAAAGCACAGACCCAAAACTAAAAAATATACCCCAAAATCGATATCCCTTCACGTAGTTTTATAATTTGAACATTTAAACCTCTCGAAGCTACTAATTCTAATAAAGAAATGACAAAGATTTAACAAATACAAATTTGAAAATATATCAGACAATACATTACTTGGAATTGGTCATTTTCATTACTAAATTGCCTTCAACTAATGGCCGCCCAATTTGAATATTTAGCCCACTTAAAACTGGTTATTCCAAAAACAATAACAAAATGTCAGCATTATGAATTATTTGACATACGACTATGAATTATTTGACATGTCAATAATTCAAATAAAGTGGAACCAAACTCAGCTAACCAATTAATACAGAAAATAGTTAATGACATGTTCTATCCTAAAGGATGTAAGCTTCACATCCTTGACAATATCTGCCAAAGCCTTCACGTCCTATTTAAAAAGGAACTAGATACTGACGCCACAGATTTCGTAGTCCATATATTTATCACTTTTACAAGCAACTAAAGAACCAAGATAACTAGATCAACCAAAGATAGAAAAAAGTGAAGAATTCATAGTAAGAGTAGAAATCACAAAATGTAGATTGGTGCTCAATGTGACACGACAAAAATTAAATTTCCCCATTGTCACCAATACCCATTTGGGAGAGAACAAAATAGAAAAATCAACATAACAAAATATCACCAAACCATGCTGCCGAGAATTCCTGACCCTTGCCACCGGAAAAAAACATATACTCAAGGTAGGGAGTATATAGTATAGTCTGTAGGTAGGGAGTATATAATACAGTCTGTAGAACTTCACAGTTATTTGGAACAAATTTCCATAGTTTTCTAAAAATCTTGTATGCCACATGAAACGAAATAATTTAAGCTTCAACCTGACATCATAGAAGTCCTTGGGCCACTGCAACAAAAGGATATCTTTCAGAAGTACACATCATATGTATAACACAGCAAGCAGAACATTATGTTTCATGTGTCCTTTAAAAACTGTGCAGTGTGACTGAGAAAGAAGGGAACTGCAGCGTACAACAAACCCATGTAGCACTTCTCCATCGGACAGATGATATATGAACAGAGAAATTAAGTTATGATAATTGATATGGAGAAAACCTAGATAAAAGAAAGAGTAGAATACTTCTGCAAACCAAGTTGCGGATCATTGGAAAAAAAAGAGGTCCACCACCAAGCTATCCCAAAATCTCCAGAATCTTGAAATCCGCCACAGAATGTGAAATTAAGTGTGTCGGAGAAGAAAGGAGATTTCTGTGGTACACCTTACACTTATCTGTGATTTGTGAAACACCACATAATACATGTACAGTAAAAATTACGGTGAGACAACTATTTGTGAAAATACCCAAGAAAAACAAAGAGTAACATCATTCTCCAAATCATGTTGCCAAGCTATAGGTACAAAGAGAAGCTCACAAATCTTTCCCAAGCTCACAAATCTTTCCCAATCAAAGCCTTAACAACTCGATAATAGTAGAAAATACAATAATTAAAAAATAACAACAACCTTCAAGCATAAAACCAGCAAGAACATCAAACCGAAATAACCAAGGAGAAAAGAGTCAGAATAATAAAGATCAAACTGTAAGATAGAACCGGAAGGAATTGTGTGTTTCACATATTACTTCTCCTGCAACACCAAAAGGAGAAATAACAAATTAGAAATAAATTATCTCAGAATCAATAAGGAAGGAAATACTGAAACAAAAAGAATATAGTAGAGATCACAAAATCAAAACTGGAGGCTCGATGCTATGAATGTCTTACAATCAAAGTCTGTAAATAAAAATAATAATGTCTCAATTAAGAAATTTGATTTATCTGGGGGTTTTCCTTTTCTAATCCATGCATCGAGTATCAAAAAAGGCTCTAGATGTCCAAAACTTCAACTCTTTCTGTAAAACAGATGAATGCATGTCTCAAATTATCTTTCAAAGAAATGTACAACTGCAGAATCATAAATACTGAAGCCCTCATTAAACTTGTAATAAAAAACACAATAATCAATATTGCCACATTAAAATATCAGGATACCCATTCCAGATTAATAAATGCAAGGAGAAAAATCACCCACTAAATCCAAAGGCTTTTAAATGACCATAAAATGTCTGCAACAGCTTTCACATCCTATGGTACATTCGTAGACTCTTTTCGATAATCTCTGCCAATTGAAGATTCTAGTCTTCCTATACAAAATTTGACTTCACCCCTACACCAAAGTTCTTGTACAACTAGAGGGATGGTATTATTATTTTTGTCCTTACTTTTATATATCACAATTGACAAGAATATAGAAGAAAAAAAATATAACAAAAGGAATGGCAAATCGACAGAACAAAAAAGTGCCAAACCAAGTTATCCTGAATTCCACATCCTCGAGGAAGGCAAAGGTACAATCTAGAATCTTGCTGAAACAGAAACACAAAAAGTCCAACACCAGCAGGACACTCCTGACAACTATCCCAAATTAATGAGATATTAGATATGTAAAGAAAAAAAATGACCGTTTTTATCTGAAGGGTATGTGAACTGAACTTCTTCATGCCACAGGTTCCACATAGCAAACCACACAATCATAGGCTATCTGAACTGTAACTTCCACACAGAAACCTCAAATGAACTGACAAAAGTATGAGTATCAAACAAATGTGAAGATTTTTCATAGAGCTGACCAAATATGAAGTCTAGCAGCAGTAGAAAGTATACAATACAGCCTGCAAAAGACGATGACTCATAGGAACAAATAACAACAAAACAGTAAAAGAATATTATCTCTTCCCAGCCAAGTTGTCCCCAAAATAGACATACCACCTAACCAAGTTGTCGAAAATTGCTTGTAATGGGAAAGGAAGTGTTACTCCAGAATCTTGTACGCTAAACCAGAGAAAAACTATGCAGACAGACACCAAAACATCAACTTTCGATTGTACACAGTCATAGGACAACAATCCAGAATAAAACCTTAGTAGGAAATGTATGACTAAAAAATTGTCATTTATCTCCAAAATTTGAATGGGGTTGATAATCTCACCCCCTAAGCTTTCACAAAAGAATCGAGAAGTGTGGATGCTGAAATTAATGCCTATGAAATATATGAACAGCCAGCATAACATTATGGTTCATGTGTCCCTGTTAATTTGTTCACAAAAGATTAGTTGTACAAAGCAAGAAAAGCAGAAGGGCACTCATCTCCAATTTCTCTACTTCAGATAGTGAACTAAAAGGTGCATTCACAACAAGCCATGATACAGGTACAGAAAATTTTGCAGTGACAAATAGATGCACAAAAAACCAAGAAAAAAGATAGATGAGTAGCAAAATTATGCAAACCATGTCCATATCATCAGAACAAAGAGAGGCCCACCATGTTCTCCCAATTTTTCCAGAATCATGTAAACTTTTGCACTGTAAGAATACAGATAAAAAATCCAAATGTAGAACAAACATTTGTAAGAAAAAAGAAGTATTAATGATAAGAACTAAGAAAACCCCTAAGGCTCAACTTTTCAATTATAATCACCAAATCTTTGCTTCTTAGGCTATCTGAAAAGTATGAGTATCAAACAAAAGTGAAGATTTTTAGTAGAGCTGACCAAATATGAAGTCTAGCAGCAGTAGAAAGTATACAATACAACCTGCAAAAGACGATGAATCATAGGAACAAATTTCCATCCAATTTGCAAGATTATGCACTCTTGTATGAAATGACACAATTTTTGCTTCTTTCTACTACAGACGAGTCCTCTGGCTACTGTGACGAAGATGACATCTTTTTAGGTGTATACTGATCACAAATAACAACAAAACAGTAAAAGAATATTATCTCTTCCCAGCCAAGTTGTCCCCAAAATATACACCACCTAACCAAGTTGTCGAAAATTGCTCGTAATGGGAAGGGAAGTGTTACTCCAGAATCAATAGACTCATCTTACTTGAAACAGTGGAAACCGTAAAAGAGTAAATCGAGAAAACTGGTCTGGTCGACAGGAATTGACAGAGAAGAAATGAAATGAACATCATTTATAATAATAGTAGAGGGTACCTAATTAAAACTGAGGCTTGGTACTCAACACGGAGTGTCGAAACAATACTGCAAAAACAAAGTTCATATTTCAATTCCACATGTACGGCGATAAAAGCCAGAGCCAAATCAAACCTCAGAATCAAGAAAACAGAATAATCAAAATGCAATACATGAAAGATCATAAAAAGCAAGATAAATACAAAAGGAATAACATATTCATAGATTAACTATCCTGCAACACCAAAAAGGAAATAACAAATCAACCAAAATACGCTTTCAGAATTGATTGATAGAGAGTTATTGAAAACGAAAATAATTTTACTAGAGATTACCAAATCAAACATCAAGGCACACTCCGTGTAGAACGTTATTAGTTTTGACAAATCACGCTGTAGAAAACCATGCTCACAATTATATTCTTTTCTCTTCTGATCAAAGCCTTAAATTAAAAAATGAAGAACGACTAATTGATGAAATTTGATTATTATATCTGGAGCAGTTCTCCGTCTTATCCATTAAGAATCACAAATGTCTTCCTTTTTAAGAGCATACCTTGATTATTGTTATATATACAATTGACATTGATGTAAAAGAAGAATTAGAAGAGCAAACAAATAAAGCTCTAAGTCATCCTTAGTTACACATCCTCGGTGAGGGAAAAGGTACGCTCTAGAATCTTGTATTCTTCAATACTCTAGAATCTTTCTGAAACAGCAACACAAAAAATCCAAAACCAGCAGGGCTCATCAAAGGACAGATATCCCAAAACAATAAGATATATGTATGTACAAAATGACCATTTTAATCCTAAGGGTATGTGAGAACCATTTTAATCCTAAGGGTATGTGAGAACTGAACCTCTTCCTGCCACAGGTTCCACAGCAAACTACACAATCAAAGGCTATATCCCCTGTAACTTCCACACAGAAAACTCAAAGGAACTGACAAAAGTATATGGCGAGTAACAAACAAATAATGAAATGTGAAGATACTTAGTAGAGCTGGCCGAATTAAAATCTAGCAACACCAAAAGATTATGAATCATTTGAACAAATCCATCCAACTTGCAAGATCATGTACTCTATATGAAATGATACAATTTTGGCTTCTACATACTACAGATGAGTCCTTGGGCCACTGTAACAAAGAGGATATCTTTTTAGGAGTATCATCGTAAATCACAAATAACCACAAAAACAACTAATGAGTAAAAGACGATAACAGAAACCTCATCCCAGCAAACAGATAATCAGAATAAGCAGCACATATGACGTAACCAAATTGTCCAAAATCCCTCATCTTAGGAAGGGCAAAGAGTTATTCCAGAATCTTATATACTACTCCAGAACAAATTCATATACTCAAAAGTCAAAAGAACAGCTAATTATATTCCAAATTGAAATGACTAGACAACAAAAGTCGGAAGCAAACTTCTGAGAACAAGAAACTTTTGTTGTACAACAAACCCATGTAACGCTTACCTTGTGAATATTAGATGATACATAAACAGAAATATTACGCTGTGACAAACCAAGTCATTACACCAAACTGTCCCAGTCTTTCCAAAACCACCAACCCCAAGCCGAAACTTTCACAAGTGGAAATCATAAAGGAGTAAATCAAGAACACTAGCAATAAAACTCCATAGATGAAATGAAAATAATTCACAATCCAAGAAGAGTGTACAAAAGTAAACCTGAGGCTTGATACTACACAAAACTATTTTACTCCAAAACACCCTACACTGCAGAAAAGGGGTTCGTGTTTCAATTCACATGTATGGAGATCAAAACATTCAAAGCCATAAAAGGAAAATAACACAATTCAATGAAGAAATTAAATTCAGTAAATTCAACCAGGGATGATGATTGATGACCATGTCTTGCAAAACGTCTAAAAACAGAAAACTCAGCATCAGAACTCCCAACGAACTCAAAAATAGCAGCAGATCATGCAAATAAAAACAACAAACTCAATGAAAGAAACCAGCAAGAACAAAATCAAGAACCTATATGATAAAGGATAAGAGAATAAGAATACAAAAGTAGAGACAGCCAAAAGTAGAATCATGAAGGAATTGTGTGTTCACAGATTACCTCTCCTGCAACACTGAAGACAAACAAAATCAAGAATGAAAACAGAAATATCTAAACGAAAATAATTTACTTAAAGAAAATATGCTCTCAGAATCTAAAAAGAAAGATTAAACGAATTTCTTTTTTACTAGATATCACCCAACAAAACTCGAGCATCCATTCTTTGCAATGAAGAACGTTATTATTTCGACAAATCATGCTGCAGAAAAACAGGTTCGCAATTCAATTCGTAATTCGTATATCTTGCAATCAAAGCAAGAAAATAAAAATAATAGTAAGAGAACAGCTCATTGAAGAAACTTGATTTGTCTATTTGGATGCGTTCTCTGTTCTTGCGGATAAACGCGTATCTCGATTATTAATCAAATGATGAAGAATTATATCCAAAAAATTAAATAAATAATTCTTGATAACCGATTTGTAAAAGAGGAGTCAGGAGAATTGTGAAATTCTTGATATCAACAATCTGAGAAGAAACATATCAGTATATATAGGGGTTAGGGTTCACGTAGGATCTCCTTTAATACAAAACCCTGAAATCGAGCCATCAAGAAGCAAGCAATCGGAGCAAACGGATATCAAGAACTAGGGCTACAAGAACTCGAAACCATCACAAACAAGAACACAAAACAACAGAACACGTTTACAATATGGTTAGAGAGAAAAGTATATATAGAAGGCTCGGGTGGAAATTTTAACGGTGATGATACAAATAAAAAAACAGTTAACGCCTTTTTTTCTAAATATAAGGCGGTGGAAACGTGATAAGATTTTTTTTTTTTTTTATGAAAGAATATAAATAAATTTTTTTTTCTTTTATGAAAGAATATAAATATATAAGTCAATAAAACTTAATTAATTTTTATATTTATATATCTTTTGTCAATAAAATAATAATTAAATAATTATGGTTCATCAAAATAAAAATTTTACTGTTTGCTATTCACATCTCCTATTTTGTTACTCACACGTCTTAATTTTTTTACAAAAAGAAAATACCTAAAATGCTCTTACTTATTTATAACATTTTTAACTTTATTTTTTGTCATTATTCATAACCTCATAACTTATATATCACAACTTATTCATAACTCACTCATCATGAATCATAATCATTCAAAATTCACATCACTTACTCATAACTTACACCTCCTAAGTCTCCTCTTCATAGTATGGTTAAAGTCACCCAACAAGTTATGTTTATTGATATGTGTTTGAGCTCTTTTTTTTTTTTTTTTTAAATATGAGGATTTTATGTACGTTGTAAATATTTCAAAATTTGAGAATTTTACGTGAACTTCGCTTACGTACGGGGTATTCAATGGAGTTTAAGAATTCACAAGCAATACGTGAATTAAATTTGACGAACTCCTACGTGAACTCAATTTATATTTACTTACATAAATTCAATTCACATAAACGTACGTGAATTCAGTTCACGTATACATCATCTCAGTTAAATAAAGGAGGCATACGTAAATTGAGTTCACATAGGTACACAAGAATTGAGTTTATGTAAGTTTACATGAATTGAGTTCATGTAGGCGTTCGTGAATTTAGTTAACGTAGCCGTTCACAAATTCAGTTCACGTAAACGTTCGTCATCTCGATTCAGTTCAGATATTTCTGAAATTTTTATATGTTCTTTTTTAATGTAGATAAATGGACCAAAGGAGATGCAATAGTGACGAAATGTATGATGGTTTGGACCCTGATTTTGACGAAATGTATGATGATTTGGAATGTGATTTTGACAAAATGTATGATGGTTTGGAACCTGATTTTGATGCAATGAATGATAATGTTGAATTTATTATGGTGGATTTGACTGATGTTTTTACGACTGACATGATATTTGATATGTGTGATGATTTATTGAGAGGGGGCTAGAAATGTTGGAAGGGAAAATGAAATTTTCATTGTTATTTTTGCATTTGAAATTGCGACAGTACGACCAATAACAAAAAAAAATTAAATTATTGGCTGTGAAATAAGTTGCAAATATAGGCATTGGAAGAATCATAAACCTACGAGGAGTACATGGACTAAAAAATGGGAATGTCTATTTAGATTGAGAGGAACACCATCAAGTGTTGGTGAGAGATCATATATGTATTTATCATGTGGTCTTCATAACCACAAATTGACCAAAATACTAATTGGTCATTCTTTCTTAGATTGATTATCTCAAGGAGAGAAAGTTGTAATTGGTGATATGACAAAGAACATGATCAAACCAAGAAACATATTGATGACATTAAAGGATCATAATGTTGAAAGTTCAACCACAATCAACAAGTTTACAACGCACATCAAGCATATCGGTTCATCACTTAGAGGTAATAGAACATAAATGCAACATCTAATGACATTGACATTGATGAAACATGACAAATATGTGTATCGATATAGTAAGGTAGAGATTTCAAATGAGTTGAGGGACATATTATGGACTCATCTAGATGTTATCACTCTTGTAAATAATTTTCACATAGTATTGATTATGGATAGTACATACAAGACTTGTAGGTATCAAATGCCATCATTACTTGATATTATTGGTGTTACTTCTACTGAAATGACATTTTGTATGGGATTTGCATATCTATAGTATGAGTGTGCTGATAAATTCGCGTGACACTACAAATATTTATTGAATAAATTACAAGTGGTGAAGTTCAAGTCATCGTTACTGAGAGAGACCTTTCTTTGATAAATGTAGTTTAATATGTTTTTCCAAAAGCAGTTAATTTATTGTGTTAGTTTCATGTATGTAAGAATGTCAAAGCCAAACGCAAGATGATTGTGTTTCTAAAAAAGAAGCAGATGCATATAATGGAGGCATGAGAGGCTTTTGTTTATTGTTATGATGAGGCTCGATATTACATGAAGTTGGCTATGTTTGAAGAAATTTGTAGTAGCTATTATATTTTTTATGATTATTTACACAAGCAGTGGTAAATTCCTCACAAGAAAAGATTTGTTGAGGCGTGGACAAATAGAGTTATGCACTTTGGGAACACAACAACACAAAGGGTTGAGTCGGCGCATTGGAGTTTGAAAAGAATATTACAAGATAATATGGGTGATATATGTAGTGTTTGGGAAACTATTTCTAGCATTATTGTATTACAACAAAGTGAGATAAAAACATCATTTGAAAAGAGCATCATTCAAAAGGTGCACCGACATAGTAATAGATTGTACACTTATTTGCACGATGTTGTGTCTAAAAATACGATAGATCGCATTGCGGCAGAGTATGATCGCGTTTAGTATGTAGGTATTGATAAGGCTGAGTGTCGTTGCACTATTAGGATGACATATGGTCTACCTTGTACATGTGAAACAACCAGGTATAGTATGATCTCAAGTTCTATTCTATTAGACGTTATTCATGTTTGGTGGAGTAAATTAACTTTTTATGATGATGGATCGGGTAAACCTTCAAAGTTATTTGTTAAACATGAAATAAATATCATAGTGAAAAAGTTTGATAAACTTGAAGTACTTGGCAGAATTGCACTTAAAGGTAAATTACGAAAGATCGTGTATCAATCCACTACATCGATGTGTCCACATATTGATAAGGTTAAAAGTGATAAATCAACCAAGCGTGAGCCGTCTTGGTGGGAGTTTATGGATGCAAATGCTCAATGTAGTGGCACAAATGCATGTAGCACCATAACATCTAGTAAAGTGCAGCAACCTCAATCATCAGTCAAAAAGCTCACACCTCGACCATCAATTAGCAAAGTTCAACAACCTAGAGTTTTGCCCTTCAACGATTGGTTGGAGGTTGAAATTCATAGATGACACTATTGACGTCGGCGATGATGGTAATTGAGGATATCATACAATTGCATATTTACTTGAAATGTGTGAGAATTTTTGGGCATTCATTCATCAACAGTGTGTGGTCGAGCTTAAAGAGTTCGTGTCTCATTATAAGAGAATATTTGATGGAGAAATTTTTGTTCAAAAATTTATATATAATGTATATGTTGAAGAAGATACAACTGTGGATAACTGGATGACACTTCAAAAAATGAGACATGTGATTGCTTCAAAGTTTAACTTGGTTTTCGTCTCATTATCACTTAACCAATTGCAAACATTTTTTCCACTTAAAAGTTCACCACCAACATCTATGTCAGATCATCGTATGATTGTTATTGCATTTGTTAAGAACTGTCATTTCGTGCAAGTATTAATTGTGATATTTAATTAAATTATATCAATTTTTTTATAGTTTAATAAATTATTGATTTTAACAGGTTTACTTGAAGTCAGATTCTCCTATACCACTAGCAAGTAATTTGTGGAAACAAAATAGTACTAAAAAAGCACGAAAATAAGAGTTTATGTACAATGGTCACATGCAAGACTGGTTGCAGATATTTCCATGCACTAGATATGAATCTATTGTAAACTAAATGATATTTAATATTGTTATGAATTCAAATACAATGGTTGTTATAAACATTCAAAATACTTAAACAATTCTAAAATATAATACTTCACAAATCCAAAATATTATAAACATCAAAAATCAGTATTATCCAAATATTGTTTACATGTCTCCTACGATATGGTACTATATTTTTTAATCTCTACCACCACTCATCTGATTCACCAACACCACAATTAACTCATTAATGAGTTCGATGTCGTCAGATAATGCCAATTGACGACCAAGAATCTCTTCTATAATTTGTAATGGTTGACACTACATTAAAAAAGACATTAAATAAATTATAAAAAAATACATTAAATAATTTAGTTAAAACAATAGATGACTAATTAATTCAGTAATGTCATAAATTTGAATACATTTACCATTATATCAACAATAGATGGACCATCGTAAGTAGGTTCTGCAACCGAATGACCAACATGAACTAACTCTAGACGAATGATGTATGGATGATAAATCCTAAGAAACCACTCCATGTAATCATTTGTGTAGTCTACAGGTCCATGTACAACTGCGTCAGCATCAACTACATGAACAACGTATTGTGTAAACATTACGTCCATTTTCTCTAGAGTGGTCGTCTAACTTACTATTTCTAATGGTGAACCATAAATGATTTTGACATGACCGTATTGATGCAATACCCTGTCAGGAAAATGTATATACATCTTTGGACCCCATTGTATCCACTTTCTAAATAAACAAACATCCTGAAATGGTCACCTCACTTGATGCTCTTTGTACGGTGTCAAACATATTTGATCAACATCAATTGCATCAAGGGCTTTCCTAAATGGAAGAACGAAGCCCATATCCCTCTTCAGCTTCCATCGAAGTGCTATAGGGTTTTATGAAGTAGCAATGTCAATTTACAAGAAATGGGGTTCGAATTGTAAATCTCTCTATTTAAATATTTTCTGAAAATACTTCAGAATTTAACTCAAGAATCATCTTGATTAAGTATACATAAAACGAAGAACGTTTTTGGTTAGTTAAAATCAGAAATTCACTTTATATTTTTAACTTAATAATTAATCAAACTTAATATATATGGAGATAAAAGAAAGAATACCACACAAGGATGTATCCTAGTTCACCCAACTCGGGCTACATACAAACCTCACAACTGTGTGATTTTCACTAAATGTTCAAAATAGAGAATAATCTTGGTTTAGACCACTTCTCCATATCAACCTTGATATGTTACACAACAAGTCTTTTCCACCCATAAAGGCTTTTGAAACAATCTCCTATCAGTCTCTAGATAGGAGTTTACACTTTACCTTTTAACCCAAAAAAGATTTCTTACAATCTACTCAAACTATACTCAACTCTTGTAGTTTGAGTTTTACACAATAATGATAAGATTGTTTTGACAAAATCTGAGATGTCTCAACTCTTGTTTAAGATTAGATTCTTTATAAAAGATTCAATACAAATATAACAAAAGATTGAAATATAATCAAAATTGATTCTTCTTGAGAAAGTGAGAATTTCAAGTATGTGAATGTGAATGTGAATGATTTAATGAGACTTGTTAGCGATTGAACTTCTGCATTTTCCTTGAGCGTTGGTCTTCCTTTTATAGGTTTTTAGGACATTTAATGATGGACAAGAAAAGTTGTTGGTAAGACTTGTTGTGTTGAGTCAAGGAGTAGATTCAATATGTGGTTTTCAAGTTGTGTTGAGAAGACTTGACTTGTAGGGTCAAGGTGTTTGTTTGCCTCAAAAAGTCTGTAGGTGTCAGGTTTTTTGAAAAAGGCTAACTTGTAGGGTCAGGTGTTGTGTAATTCAAGGATTTGAATTAGTGTTTAAATCCTTCTAAGTGAAACGATTGGATTTAGTTGCCATGTTGGTAGTGTTCCAGGATAAATTTGTTTTTGTCGCTTTACTTCTGCATTTGTTACTTTATTGTTGTCTCTGATTACTTAAGCTTGATTGTTATTGCCTCTGTTTTAGTTAAAATCACCAATTTAAATTAGTTCTTAAATAAATAATTAAAAAGAATCCACATTAGAAAAACACAATTCAACCCCTTCTTATATTTGTAACTTCGTCAATCACCTTGGATAAGTTAGTAAAAAGGTTGTTAGTCATAAAACTTATGCTTCATATGCTCAAGAGATGAGCTTAAAGAATGATATTACTCTTGAGTAATTTGAATTTAGAATTTGGTGATTCAAACCGAATCTACTCTCTCCATCCTTATATATAAACCCCTATAATAAATTCCACTATTATTAAGAAAAGTTGGTAGTATAGATAATGTGTTCATTTTGAAGTAGCAATGTCAATCACAAGAAAAGGGGTTTGAATTGTGGTCCATTTTCGAAATTTTGATTATGCTTAATTTAAATTAAGTCAAGATCAACCTTGGTTGAAACAAAATTTCTAGAATGTTCTGGATATATTAGAAGTAAATAAAACATATTAACTCCAAGTGAATTGTGATTTGTGTGTGCAAATAATTAAATATAAGGGATAAAAAGATCACATACAAAAGTTATACTGGTTCACCCAACTCGAGCCAGTAAAGTTCTCACAACCGTGAGATTTTCACTACGTGCGTTGGAACCAGAATGTTTTGTTTCACACATTTGCTCTTGATCACCCCTTGATCAAGTACAATCTTCACCATTCAGCCTATAAATAATTTTTTACAGTCACCTTTCAACTTTGAAATGATTTTCACAATCAACTTTCAACCTAGAAAGGATTTTTACAAAAACACTTCATGTAACATAAAAGATAAATTTGAGTTATAAATGATGTGTATGATAAAAGTGGTTGACATCTAATGATTCTCAACTGGTAAATGATGATCCACAAATAAATAAAGACAAACTCAGTAAATGATGATCCATAAATATAGTGAAGAAATATGGAGTTTGCTTGAAGAGTTTTTGATTTGTGTTTACTTGAACAAGTGTTGGTAGATTTCAAATTGAACTCTTGCTTTAATTTGTCAATTGATCTTCAATTTAAAGATGATGAGAGACTTTGAATATTCAATTTAAACTGAGTATAGTCGTTATACACATAAGTTAAGTGTCAGATATGTTTTAAAATAATTAAACACATGTTTATATCATTGTCCTAAACGATCTTGACAAATCCATAATGTTCTTGCTTTTGAATATGATGGAAAACATGAATGAGTGTGAGAATGGATTGTCAAATATCGATTGGTATTGTTTCAAAATAGAATTATTCAGAGCTTTTTGCAAAATAATATAAATATAGCGTATTTGTGTCTTTGTCTTCTTTGCTCACAATTCATCAATCTAGAGATCAATCTAATCATCAATATAGAGGTTGTATTCCTCATTTGGACATTCAAATCAAGTTCTGGGATTAATTACTTTTAGGTGGTCCTTGTGTGAATTATATCAATCTAGAACATACTTTTAATGATCTGAAAACTAATTCATTTGTCTCTTGTCTTTTATTTAAAACAACCAAAATAAACCATAATGTTCTGCAACCATTATGTTACAATCTGGAAATCAATTTGGTATCATTCTGTAGAATATTCTACATGTTTGTTTTTGCAAGTAGACCTTCAAATCTTTGCTTTTAATTGCTCATTAAATGTTGGAAAGCTCATGTGTGAAATGCCAATTGATTTACTACATATTGTCCTTCCAAAAAGATCTCTATTGTCAATTATTTTTTAATCGAACAACTAAAACATTCTAGTGAATGATCTTCCATCATTCTTTTAACAAATAATTTAATAAATGATTTAATCTTGAAATGAATTCTTCTTCAAAGTTGATTTTTGTCATTTTGTTGAACTAATATGGATATTTTTGAGTGAAATGAATTTGTTCATCATGATAACATTATTTCTTAACAATTGAGAATGTCGCTTTCCATGTAAGAGGATAAATCTTTTGTTGAAGCAATACTTCCTATAATTTCTCTTGATGTTTCACATATTGTGTCTTGTCCATCAAGTATCACTGAGATACTTTAGTATATGTGTGAATTTATTGAACACTTTCTTCATAAAGATGTTATCTTGAAGATGCAATAATTATTCTCTTGAATAATTGATATATGATATATTTCTTTTGAGATTCTTTCATTATTGAGTACATATTTATACACTTGTTGATGTGAATGACTTTTTGTTTGTCCACTTATGCAATCCACTTTTCTTAACTAAAACTCAAATGCAATAATTAGTTGATCATAATTTATAAATTTTAATTATTTATTTCATAAGAGTTGTTTTTATTAAAATATATATCAAAATGTGTTTACGTAAAATTAGCCGTAGATATATCCAGTTTTTCTTGTAGTGTGTACCTCAACACATTTTGTATAGAAAAATGAAGAGAATGTCTTTTGTGTATTGATGTATTCAATAATGACTTTTCATATTACAAGACAAATTAATATTATTAATTAGGGTTATGTTTGAAAAAAATAATAAATGAATCTATCTAGTAAATTGAAAAAGACTTATATTTAAGGAATTTTATTTTGTCAATTGTTATTTATAATTATATGGGCAGCGATAGGTATTGTACTGTTTATGTTATTAGCTTAGAAAGCCTAGAACAACCTTACGATTTTATTTTATGTTAACTCATTTTATTTTATAACTGTTTTGTAATAAATATTACATTTGTAATATTAATTATGAATTAAACACGTTTATTCTTTTTAAAATTATGTTATTATGTTTACATATTTTTTATGCTAATTAATTTATCTTTATTAGTCTGGTTGATGACTTTCATATTTGTCTGTATGTCTTATGAACATAAAGCAAAGTTCAAAGAAATCAATTGATCCGTCTGCTTGCTTTCGTCTGCTTACTCTGCTTGTTTACTTAGTCTGTTGGTTTTGTGTGCTTATTTTGGTTGTTTAGAAACTTAAGTTGATTATCTGTTTCATTTGGTCATTTTACGCGTTATTATTAGTAGTTTTACATTTTATTATTTAATATTAACTTATTATTAAGTTTTATTTTGATTAAGAAAAGGTATTCATACCTAGGGCCAAAGGCCTCGCAGCATATTTAGCGCCAAGACCCTTGCAAATTTTACATGACAGGGCAGTGGCCCTCGCTGAATTTAATTATTTAAATCATTTAAAATGTTATTTAAATTTAAATAACTTAAGAGTATATTTAATATATTTAATTTGAATTAAATTTTTTAAAATGATTTATGAAAAAAAAATAAATTTGAAAATAAAGATAAATATAGTAAAAACATTAAATAATATCTAAATATTCAAAACAAATTAGGTCGATTATAATTATTGACATATCCAATCGATAATGTCCTCCTCGTTGATATTGGAAAGAACGATATTGAAACGAGGATACGACAAATGAGTAGGTTACAGTTGTTGCATATGTTGCTGATAATTATACAAGGTGGCGACATCTACTCTGCTAGAATAGAAATTTTGATTTTATATTTGTTGGGAATTTCGGGAATTATATATCTCTTCCCTTAATCTATTTTCAAACTACCGCAACATCTTCAAAATAGTCTCAATAGCTCTTTGCATCAATTCTTCATGTTCATGTCGCATCAATCGTGCACTTTCCAAATATTTTTGCATCATCTTTTGCAATTTTAGCTTGAATTATATCATCGTATAGTCGATCAGTATTGTTGTAGCTAGATGAAGACGTCTTGGCATACAATCCTGATGGCCGTTTTTTAATGTTCCAAATAGTACACAAGTACCGTAACTCGACCTCTATTCTTCCCTTCAGTTACCTCAACCCACTTGGTGCACTCAATAGCTCTCATCTCATCTGGATCAGGTTGACTTTGAGGAGGAAGATTTGTATGTCTCACACGAACTTCATCAATAGCTTGATTGTAAGATTTGTACACATTACAACATTTTTGAGTTGTGACAACAATAAAAAAAGTATAGCGTAAATCAAATTAATCGTGGCCTAAAGGTTAGGCAATGGTTTGATAACAATTTACAAAGTGTGGTGTAAGTGGTCGTGGCCTATTCATTAAGGCAACGGTTTTTTTACTTTTGCCCACGAAATGTAAAAAATCGTTGCTGAAGACATTCAATGTGGCCACAGTTTTTTTGAATGTTTAAGACCATGGTTTATGAGTTGGTTTTGCCAACATTTTCATAAAAATTGAATATAAAGTAGGCCACGGTTTTGTGTACATTATTTCTATTTCAGACAACATATTTATAACGTTGTCAAAAGTATATGCCAAAGTGGTAACACATTTAGCCCACACTTTTTTAGATATTGTCTATTTGCTTAGGCTACAATGATGAAAATATTTTAAACCACATTTTCTATGTGTTGTCTATAGTTTTTGATCACATACATTCAAATGTTGCCTATTTGTTTAGGCCATGGTGCTAAAAATGTTTTAAACCATATTTTCTATGTGTTGTCTATACTTTTTGATCACATACATTTTCTATGTGTTGTCTATATCTTTAGGCCACAATCATGCACTCTCATCATTTAGGAAAACATTCATAATTAATTATTATTGTTTGTATCCCATAATTAAACGTTAAATTGGTTATTGAACAAAACACAAAATAGTTGAATATAATCAAGTCTTATCAAAATATTTTAACACAAAGATTACTAGGCATCCAAAAAAAAAAAAACCAATACATGATTAGACCAATTGTTAAAAAATAACCAAGTCTTCGATACATTCCATTAGCTTTATGTATCTTAGTGATGATCTTCAAATCCAACCTAAAAAGTTATTATATTAATTATATTAATATAAATAAAGATAAAATATACAATTATAGTTATGAATATTAAAAAAAAATGAATCACAATTTTTCATCGCAATAACATAACTAATATTTTAACACAAAGGAAATAAGATTCAAAATGTTTGATAACTAAACTTACTTTATTTTGATAAGTTAAACTACCTATATCATGCAAAGACTAGCAACATATCACAAGTACTAAGTTATAAGTCTACAAGATACCTAATCATAACAATAAATCAACTTATCTAATCTCATAGTTAAGTCAGTCAAACTAATATACTTATATCTTTTCGGGAACATGGGTTGATGTAGAAGAATGGAGTGTTGCACTATTTGTGATGCCTTAAGCATGTCCCATCATGTTATCAACAACAGTTTCACTTAAACTTGGGTTTTGCTGCTTCAACACACATTTTAAAAGTTCCTCATATGCTTCCATTCTTTTATTTGTAAATGACTCATATTCTTCCATCATTTCCTTCATGCTACTAATTTCACCTTCATATTGTTTCTTAATGTTAGCAATCTCTTCATTTTTTTTAACATTGTTGGTGTAGTTGTTCTTCCATAACAACAAACTCTACCGAACTTTTCTTTACCGAACAATGATTGAAAGGCTTGGTCAGGAGGTTCACTAGAGTTTTGAATTGAATCTTGAAGTTTAGCCTAATAGGAAAAAAATCAATTTCAAAAGTTAAAAATTTAGACATTAAAAGTATATAGTGAAAAGAAAAACATACAATGGCATTCTTTGTTTCTTCATCATTTTTTCCTTTTTTTCGTTGACAAGTTATGACAAACATTTCAGCTTGGGTGACTTCGTCCCAATTTTCCTTCTTTGGACGCTAACTTGATAAAGATCATACTTTGGATCCTAAAACTCTGAATCTACTTGAGGAAATTCCTTCCATCGCGAAGCCATTACAAGTGCCGCAAGAATCGTCATTTTCATGCTATTTCCAATACAACATACAATCATTTGGACATGCCTGAATTTTTTTATAATCAAGGCCTAAATCCTTTATTATGGCTTTTGTTTTGTTAAAAGATTTGGGAATGTTCATATTAGACATGACTTCTTTCAATAACTCCAAAAGAGCATTGAACGATACATTGCTCCACCCATGAAGACACTTTAACAAGTAGAGTCGAATTATAAATGATAAAGTAGTGAAGTTTTTACATCCCGGATACAACTCTTGCTTCGCCTTATTAATCAAGTAGTAAAATTTCTTAGCATCCTCATTGGGTCCCTTATTGCCTCCCTCTACTTTTTCAACGTGCCTAAAGGTGTCATGAAGTAAGCCATTGATGTCATCACATGAGTCCTCTTGATCATCCATATGATCATCAATTTCGCTAGGCAATGATATTTGTTCTATGTGGTTTACCCAAACATCGTAGCCTTGTACAAAACTGAATTCTATTAGATGATCACATACCACTTTTCTTCTTCTCCAACAACGATTTCTACACTTGGCACAATCTAAAAAAGATTTTACACCTTTCTGATACTCTGAATTAATACCATAAAGATTGAAGTTTAATTATATCAATCTTAAAGGAAAACACTGTATTTTTTTAATGAAACTAGACAATTATATGATGCAGAAAACAATATATTTTTTTAATAAAACTTGACAATTATATGGTACAAAAAATTAAAAGAAATAAGTAGAGCATTAACAGAAAATTGACATAATTAACAAAAACAACATGCTTTTGAATTCAATTCAATTAGATGTAGAATTGCGAAATCTTGCACTAAAAAAATCAATATAAGCAATCCAATTTAGCTTAAGACCAGCAAAAGAACACATAAATACACACCAAAAAATGGATCAACCAAATGGTTTTAATAAATTCTATTTTTATAAATAGTTTTCAGTTTATGCTTTTGTTGATAGTTAATTAAGAGTAACTATATTTGGCCTATCTTAATAAACTTAACAATAAAAAGGAAGTTGCATTAAACTTAGGTGATAATGAAGGGAGTTATAATGATATGTGATACTGCTCATGTAAACAAGCAAAATACTTAACCCTCGTAAGCAAAAAACATGTTTTTACAGAAAGATCAAAACAACATGCTTTTGAAAGGTTAGATCAAAATTGTGTATTTTTAATGAAACTAGACAGTTATATGGTGTAGAAAATTAATAGAATTAATCAGAGCATTTTCATTAGACATAAAAGATTAATTGAAAATACCTCTATGCAAGTAGCAATAGCAACAATATCATAACTCTTTGGCTTTCTTCAACTTGGAAAAGACTTCAATCTCAGGAAAACACCGTATCTGCAACTAAAGCAATTTGCAAATTGAAAGATGTGTTATAGAAGACAAAAATGCTAACTCTTATTTATACTATAGTTTGTTGAACTTTAAGCACATTGCAAATAAAGCCTTGCAAAATAAGGGGAAAACAATGGTCAATGACTTAAAAAAGAATTAAGTTCCAGCTTGCTGAAACAATGTTACAGCTTGCTAAAGTTATATCTTTTTTTTTTTATCAAAGTTATAATCATCTATTACTTAAAAAGTAAAATTTGTTACTATCATAAATTAACACAAGAAATAAAGCGTTAACATGGGATTCAACTTGTTTGATTAGGAGAACTTTAAGTGTGATCTAGTCAGACTTTTCTACTGGTCATGGATAGTTACTCAATTATGTGGTGGATTTTCTTTTTGTATGTCTAAATTTTGTTTTGATTCCATTATTAGGTCTAGATTTTGTTTTGCTTTTTAACTTTAGAATTTGAGTTTGAGCTTTTAACTTGAGAATTTGAGTTGGCGTCAATTTTTCTATGAATCAAGTATGGAAAGTTAACTCTCCTTTGTGCATGTGTGCTTCCTGCACTAGGATGTGTAGATCTGTTACATGTGCAATCTACTATAATCTTATTATTAATTTTTTAGAATTAGCTCTCCATAACATAATGTGGCCCCATTTAATTTACAAATGCTCCTACCAGTTTTTGTGCTTTTACTAGTCCTCTCATTTATTTGAAAGTTAAAATTCTTGTTCTAAAAGTTTTCCTAATCAAACAAGCCTAATCACATTTAGAATTAATAAATGAGATTCACCACTATGAATAAAAGAATATGAAGTTAATAAAAATAAACAACCTAATGATTATTGAGCATGATATCAATCAAAGGGAAATCATCTTGAAATCACACTAGAAAATATCAATCATTTTGACAATGAAAACCTCCATACATATATTGAATTAAATATAATTTCTAACTCTTACACTGACAATTTTGGTTGACTTTGTCAATTTATGAGAGCAAACTAAAGAGAACAAACATTTATACAATAATTAAATAATGAACTTGTTCATCATCCAAGATCATCAAACAAAGTTCATCAAAAAGAGCAAACTAACTTCGAAAAATAATCTGCATGTTTAGCAGTAAGCCAAAAACATAAATCAAGAACATAAATCGTCAAAAATGAAAGAACAAGCAAAAATATCTACCAAATCGTCAAAGGCAACGAGCAAGCAAAAATAGAAACTAAAGAGGGAGAAGACGAATGCCTAAATTCACGAATAGGAAGAAGACAAACACAAAACGCGGTGCGAAAGGAAAAAGTGATGGTACCGAAGCAACAACGCAAAGAGGAAATAGTGAAGGTATTGGAGCAATAACTCAAAGACAACTGAATTGAGACGAGAAATCAATGGATTTATGATTGTGAGTGAAGAACAAAGAGTGAAGGTACATTTAGGGTTTATGGTATTGGAGAAATATGAGAACGGTAGTGGAGGAATGGGAATAACAGTGAAGGTACTTGTGATTTTATTTCTTCAATAGAGAAAACAAATAAAACATGATAATTAATTAATTATACATTTTTTCCTTATTATTATTTGGGTTACCTTGATGTCACAATTTTTATAACTTTAGACTACACATAAAATGTGTAGTTATTAAATTTATTAGCCAACAGTTTTTTTACCGTGGTCAAACAACAACACTTTTAAAATTGTGGTTTAATTGGTGACAAAAAGAAATATGCAACGATTTTTTATTAAAAGTCAAGAAATTGTACTCTATAAATAAATTATAAGAAACACCTGAAAAATTGTTGTCTATTTCCGTTTCTAGCCACACTTTTATAGACGTGGCTAAGTGAAGTATGGCCTAAAGTCAAAAATGTTGTAGTGACTCTCGACCTCTATTCTTCCCTTCAATTACCTGAACCCACTTGGTGCGCTCAATAACTCTCATCTCATTTGTATCAGGTTGACTTTAAAGAGGAAGATTTGTATGTCTCACACAAACTTCATCAATAGCTTAATTATATGATTGTTGTACAAGTAAATAAAAGCAATTCAAAATTAAACAAATTAATTAAAGATAATATTACAAGGTGTACCCTTTTTTATGGGTTACAATGAACACCTTGAAATTTTGGACTTATTTTTTGAGCTCATTATTTTCTAAAATAATATGAAACAAAGAAAAATAAATAATTAGAAAAATAAAATAATTATACACTCGTCATTTGGTTCCTTGAAAAATAATGGAGCGTCTTGTGTGAGTGTTTTTGCCCCTATTTGATGCTCTATTTTTTTTGTTCCTCATATATTTTTTTAAATTCATCTGATTGTCAATGTTCGCACAACATCTTTTAAATAGACTCGCAACGTCGCTTTCAAAGTTGGTTCCCTAGCACCGTAGCGGGGTAGTAAGCAACTTTCCCTTCTATCTCTTCGCGAAACGAAGCTTAGATCTAGATGAAACGGGGAGGTTTGTGTTTGACGGTTTTTAAAATCCCTAACACAGTTTTTCTTCGTTTTCACACCAAAGAGGAAGTATGAAGCTGAGAAATTCTTGCTTTCTTACCCACTAATCCTTGGGTTTCTATTTTTGAAGTCAAAGAAAGAAACTGAAAGCAAAATCAACGAAGAAGAAAAAGGGAGATGGAGGGTGAGCGCGAGGCAGAGGAATAAGAAGGGAAATGTTACATTTTCTTTCCTTTCTATTTCTCTTCTTTCTTTTTCCTTCTTTCCTTTCTATATTCTTTTCTTTTCCCTCCACACAAACACACACACACACACACACACACACATATATATATATATATATATATATTAATTACTTTTAACAAATATCTCAAAATCTAGATATTTATTAAAATTACCAGTTCACCCATAACGCATTAAATTATTCGTAAAGGATTCACCGTACTTAATTTAATTTATTTATCGACGAGTAATTTTAATCGGCCATCAAAATATCTTTTTGGTCATTTCAACTCCCAAAATATTAATAACTTTGGCTAAAAAGCCTCCGAGTTCAATACCAAAAATACACTAAAATACATAAAGTATACTTTAAAATTATGGGTCTTACATTTTCCATGGAGATCTGCTGATGGAGGAGCTAAATTAGATTGAATGTGGTTACAATTGGAAATGTGATTGTTTAGTACAAATAATTTAATGATCAATACTACCATATATCATATTATAACATTTATGATAAAGTTAGACAATTTACCTTTCATGAATCATAAGCAACATTAAGAAGAAAGATTGGAGGTCTAACATTGTTAATCAAATTTTGAAGGAAGAAACACTGAAAAGAAGTAAAAACAGAACTCTAGTCATTAAAAGTTCAACATATAGCAAGCAATATCAATATATTATATCTCATAATATGCATGCATAGGCATCATCAGGTCTTACTTATTCCAACAGACCAAAACGAACACATAGTCACTTGTTCCCACAAAAGATTTATGGTCAAGGATGTTCTGTAGCTAGACTTGATTCTATCTTCATTAGGAAATCAAGAACATGAAAAACAAAAAAGTGGAAGATAGAATCATAAGGAATCACATGTTCAAATAAATCCTCTTGCAACACAAGCAAATAATAAAAACAAGAAACCACTTAAATTCAGAATAAAAATTGAAAGGAAAATATTTCATTAGAGATAAGCAAACCAAATCTCAAGGCATCATGCTTTGAAGAACTTTGTTCGACACTACAAAACTGCAGAATAATGATTTCATAATCTTTTTTATCAAAACTAATTAAATATCAATTGTAGTGGAAAAAACTTTAAATGAAAATCGTGATGAAGAATAAGGATTTCGGTGTTGAAGACATTCATTTCTTGGCAACAGTAAAAGAAAGTAAAACACAACAATTGTCCTCAAAGCTAAGCCAAACTCGATATCCCTTCTCATAATAGCTTCCCAATTTGGATATTTAGTTCTCTCAAGACTAGTTATTCCAAAAAAGAAATGACAAGATTTAACAAATACAACTTTGAAAACATATCAAAAATACATTACTTGGAGTTTGTCATTTCCGTAAATATACTGCCTTCAACTAATAGCTGCACAATTTGAATATTTAGACCTCTCTAGACTGGTAAATAGTGCAAAGAAATGACAACATATGACAAATACGACTTTGAGTTATTTGGCATATCAATAATTTAAATAAAGTGGAACCAAGAGCTGGCCTTATAAGTTATTTCATAAAATAGTTCATGGAATTTGTTGAAGAATCAAAAGAAATTAGATTTTATTTTCTTTTCTTTTATATTATTATATTTATTTTTATTCTATCATTATTACTCAGTATTTTGTCTTTTACTTTCTTCATGGTATCAAGAGCTCTGGTTAGGGTTCACTCAACTTTTCCACAACCCATTAGGGTTTGACGCTCCAACTGAGCTAAATCTAATAGCACACAATACCCCATGGAAGGTAGCAATTATGGGTACCGGCAACGACGATGGTAAAAAATTAGAAGCAATCAACAATGCCGACAATTTAAGCAACGCCCTAGATGGTTTGGGTAAAAAATCAGAAATAGGCAACGCCCTAGGCGGCAGCGGCCAGAATGGTTTATCGAATAATGGTTTTTCCAACCTTTTTGGCCATGAGGGAACTTCTAATGGCCTTAAGGTTGAAATCCATAAACTAAATGGAAAAAATCATGTCGAACGGTCCTAAACCGCAAGATTGATTTTAGATGGTAAGGGAATATATGATTTTGAGAGGTGCAAATGGCTGCCACAACTGATCCGAATTACAGGTTTTGGAAATTTGAGAACTCTGTTATTATTGGTTCGCTGCTTAGCAATATGGAATTAACAATCAGAAAACCTTTTATATTTTTGCCTACTGCGAAGGAAGTTTGGGAGGTTGTCAAAGAAACTTATTCTGATATTCAAATTCTTCTCAAATTTTCGATCTCAAATCATGATTGTGGCATGTTAAACAAGGAGATAGAGATGTCACTACCTATTATAATGAGTTGATGACACTATGGCAAGATGTGGATCTCTGTTATGATGATCATTGAAAGTGTTGTGAGAACAGTGTTTTGTTTCTTAAGAGACAAGAGAACGATCGTGTATTCATGGTCTTGGTTGGGCTTAATAAGTAGTTTGATGAAGTCCAAGGCAGAATATTGGGAAAAATCCCATTTCCATCACTTCGGGAAGCATTCTTAGAAGTTAGAAGAGAAGAGGCAATACAAGGTGTTATGATGGGTAAGTCACCTTCTATTGGTGAGGTTGAAAGCTTTGCCCTAATCACTAAGAATGAAGATGGGAAGAGCGTCGAGAAGAAACCATGATGTGAATATTGCAAACGTCCATGGCACAAACGTGATACATGTTGGAAGCTCCATGGAAAACCTCTAAATTGGAAGAAAAAAGAAATAAATGAAGGTCATGCGCTCTAAGCTGGTACATCTGATCAAGAGAAGCAATCTCCTTCAAGCCCATCTCCTTTCACCGAGGAACAATTAGATCAATTGTACAAACTTCTTGAGTCTCAAACTTCTTCTTGCTCTATAGCTCAGAGAGATAATTTTCCAAATACTGCTCTACTTAGTGTCACTCCCAGCCATACTTGGATTCTCGATTCTGGTGCTACTGATCATATGATTAGGGAGTCGAGTCTATTTTCTTCTTATAGTCCTTGTGCAGGTAACCACAAAATCAAAATTGCAGATGGCTCTCTTTCAGCCATTGCAGGGAAAGGTTATGTTATTTTGTCACCTAAGTTAACCTTAAAAGATGTCTTACATGTTCCTAATTTATCATGTAATCTATTATCCATTACTAAATTAACAAAGGATATAAATTGTCAAACTAACTTATTTCATTCTCATTGCACTTTTAAGAATTTGAGCACGGGGAAGATGATTGGCAATGCTAAGGAGGGTGGAGGACTCTATTATCTTAACAATGAACTCGACTTCAAAGACCAACAAAAACCAAGTACCTTCTTTGAATATATTTTTGTTTCTTCTAATAATGATGATATTATGTTATGAAATTTACGGTTAGGACATCCTAGTTTTCCATATTTGAAACATTTGTTTCCTAAATTATTTTATAAGAAGGATCTGTCTTTATTTCATTGTGAAAATTGTGAATTTGCTAAACATCGTCATTCTTGTTTTTCTACACAACCATATAAATAATCAAAACCGTTTGAAGTTATTCATAGTGATGTTTGGGGTCCTAATATAATAAACACTTTTTCTAATAGAAAATGGTTTATAACTTTTATTGATTATCATACTAGAATTTGTTGGGTTTATTTATTGAAAGAAAAATAGGAAGTTGGACAGATTGTCAAAAATTTCTTTAAAATGGTGCACACTCAAAAACAAAAAAATATTCAAGTCTTTAGAAGTGACAATGATAAAGAATATTTTAATATACTTTTTTCAGATTTTTTTCTTGCAAATGGGTTGTTCATCAAAGTTATTGTGTTAATACACCCCAATTAAATGGAATTGCAGAGAGAAAGAATAGACATCTTCTTGAGGTTGCTAGAGTTTTACTATTTGCAAATAAGGTTCCAAAATATTTGTGGGGTGAAGTTTTTTTAACTGCATCATATTTAATTAATCGAATGCCATCTAAAGTTTTAGATTTTCATACACCTCTTGATGTTTTTCAAAATTATTTTCCTTTGACTAGTGTCTCTACTGATTTGCTACTAAAAGTTTTTCGCTCCACTGCTTTTGTTCAAGAACATAAACACCTTGACAAACTCAATCCACGAGAAATAAAATGTGTGTATACTAGTTACTCTCCAACTCAGAAGGGGTATCAGTGTTTTGAACCAAAATCAAAAAGAATTTTTATAACCATGAATGTTACTTTTGTTGAAAATCAACCATTTTTTTACTGACATTCATCTTCAGTAGGAAAGTTTTAAGGAAAATTCATCTTTTACTTTTTAAAACATCATAACTTTAAATGATATAGTGTTGTCACAAAATTCTGAGACTTATATAGATGCACCAAAAGAAAATGCCCAAGAATCCATATTGGAACTTAATCCACTTATGAATGAGATTTCGAAAGATTTGGGGTGACAATTTCAAATCAAAATCACAATGATCAAATTCTTGATCTCAATAATAATGAAGGAACACCTGAAATGCCACAACATAATGACTCAGATAAAGAGACACAAAGCAGGTTTACTACAATTGACCCTACTTGGAAGGGAAATGTCTTTGAAAGAAGAAACCATAAACAGAGAACTGAAGGACCTATTCTCCGACCCTTCCAAGATTCTAAACCAATAGATAATCCAACACATCATCATGATACATGTAAGTCCTCTTCTATTCTTAAGAATCATGTCGAGTTGTCTAATTATGTGTCATACTCAAAATTGTCTTCTTCATTTGCTGCATTTACCTTTAAGTTGTCTACTATAGAAATTCCAAAAAATATACAGGAGGCTCTAAAAATTCCAAAGTGGAAGGAAGCTATTCTTGAGGAGATGAGAGATCTTGAGAAGATTCAAACTTGGAGAGTCATGACGTTACCTACAGGAAAGAATATTTTTGGCTGTAAATGGGTATTTACTGTGTAATATAATTCTTATAACACAGTTGAAACATACAAGACACATTTGGTTGCTACAGGGTTTACTCAGACATATGACATTGATTACTCAGAGACTTTTACTCCTGTTGCCAAATTAAACACTATTAGAGTTCTCTTGTCCTTGGCAGTGAATTTGATTGGTCTATTAACTAATTTGATGTAAATAATGTTTTTCTGAATGGTGATTTGGAGGAGAAAGTATACATGGTGATTCGCTCAAAGAAGACAAATGTTGTTTCTCAAAGAAAATACATCTTAGGTCTCTTAGAAGAAACTGGGAAGAGTGGGTGTAGACCAGCAGATACTCCTATGGAATTAAATGCTAAACTTTGGGAGAAAGGTAGTGTTCCTATTGAGATTGGAAGATACCAGAGGTTAGTCAGCAAACTTATTTATCTATTCCACACTAGACCTGACATCGCTTTCTTTGTGAGGGTTGTAAGCCAATTCATGCATTCTCCCTATGAAGAACACTTGGAGGCAGTTTATTGAATCTTAAGGTACTTGAAATCCAATCCTCGAAAGGGTTTGTGCTTCAAGAAGCCTAATGAAAGAGAAGTCTCTATATTTACAGATGTTGATTGGGCATGATCAATTACTAATAGAAAATCCGCCACTGAATATTGTGCCTATGTTTGGGGAAATTTAGTTACTTGAAGAAGTAATAAACAAGGGGTTGTTGCTGGAAGCAGTGCAGAAGCTGAATTTAGAGCAATGACTCAAGAAATTTGTGAACTTTTATGGATTCGTAAACTCCTGGGCGAACTGAAAATGAAAGTTGAGTCACCCTTAAAATTGTTGTGATAGCAAAGCAACAATAAGCATAGCTCACAACCCTGTACAACATGATAGAACCAAACATATTGAGATTGACCACCATTTCATAAAAGAAAAAATTGATGTTGGAGTTAGATGCCTACCATTTGTGATTTTCAATCAGCAAACTACTGATATCTTGACAAAAAGTTTGGTAAGACCCAATTTTGAGCGACTTATAGCCAGGTTGGGCATGACAGATATCTATGCACCAACTTGAGGTGGGGGGGGGGGGGTTGAAGAATCAAACGAAATTAGATTTGATTCTCTTTTATTTTATATTATTATGTTTATTTTTATTCTGTCATTATTACTTAGTATTACTATTGTAATTTTTTTCCCTATATAAACAGCTTAGGACTGTAGTAATAAAATATGAAAGTATTTTGTCTTTTACTTTCTTCAAAATTTAATCAAACAAATGTGTTTCTAGTTTATTGAATTAATTTATTAAGAAAAGAAGAAAGGAAAACAACTTCATTAGGATATCAAGAGTATTAAAATCAAACAAGAGGAAGATAGAACCAGAAGGAATTGCGTGTTAAAAAAAACTCTCTTGCAAACCACTGAAAATCTGATTAAAAATTTAAAGGAAAATATTTCATTGGAGATAAGCAAGCCAAAAACTTGGGTTTATATTCTTTGTTAGACACTACAAGACTGCAAGGTTTATAATCTTTTAGATCAAAGTTAATTAAATATTCATTTTAAGGGAAAAAAACCTTAAATGGAAATTGTGATGAAAACAGAGGATAAAAGAAATTCATATTCTTGGCAACAATAAAAGAAAATAAAGCATAGTTGTCCCCAAAGCTAAGAAATATACTCCAAATCTGATATCTCTTCACCTATTAGCTTTACAATTTGGAAATTTAGACCTCTTAATACTGGTTATTCCAATAAAAAAAATAATATTTAACAAATACAACTTAAAAAAATAATATTTAACAAATACAACTTTGAAAACATACCAGACAATAGTTTACTTGTAATTGGTCATTTCTGTAACTAGACTGTCTTCAACTAATGGCTATGCAATTTGAATATTTAAACCTTTCAAGACTAGTTATTCCAATAATATATGACAATATATAAAAAATACAACTTTAAGTTATTGGACATATCAATAATTCAAATAAAGTGGAACTAAGAGCTCAGCTTACCATTTGTTTTAGAAAATAGTTAATGAAATTTGAAAGACAAATAAGCTTCTATTTTATTGAATTAATTAATTAAGAACAAAATAAAGGAACACAAAATCAAGAAAATGAAAAACAAACAAGAGGAAGATAGAACCAAAAGGAATGACATGTTCATAAAAATCATCGTGCAACACAACCAAAAATAAAAATAAAAAACAAGAAATTTCTGAAAATCTGATTAAAAATTGAAAGGAAAATATCCCTTCTCCTAATAGCTTCTCAATTTGGATATTTAGATCTCTCCGAGCTGGTTATTCCAAAAAAGAAATGACAAGATTTAACAAATACAACATTGAAAACATATCAGGCAATTGGAATGATACATCTCTCAAGATGGCTTATAACAAATGACAGCAAATAAAAAAGTCGACCATGAGTTAATTGACATGACAATAATTGAAATAAAGAAAAACTCAAAGCTCGGTTTACCAATTATTTCAGAAAATAGTCAATGGAATTTGGTCAGACAAATGTGTTTCTAATTTATTGAACTAATTAATTAAGGACAGAAGAAAGGAAACTTCATTAGGAAATCAAGAACATGAAACATACAAGAGGAAGATTGAACCAGTAGGAATCATATGTTCAAAAATATCCTCCTACAACACAAGCAAAAAAAAAACAAACAAGAAATCACCAAAAATCTATATAAAAATTGAAAGTAAAGTAATTCATTAGAGATAAGCAAACCGAATCTCAAGGCATCTTGCATCAAATTAGACACTACAAGACTAAAGAAAAATGAATTCATAAACTTTTTAATTAAAATTAATTAAATATAAATTGTAACAAAAAAAACTTTAAATGGAACCATGACAAAGAAAGTGGATTTCGGTGTTGAAGACATTCATATTCTTAGCAACCGTAAAAGAAAGTAAAGTTTAGATGTCCCCAAAGCTAAGAAATATACTCCAAAATCGATATTCCATGACCTAATAGCTTTGCAATTTGGACCTCTTAAGATTGATTATTCCAATAAAGAAATGACAATTTAACAAATCTAACTTTGTAAACATACCATATAATACATTACTGGAAATTGATCATGGTCGTAACTAAATTGTCTTCAACTAATGGCTTTGCAATTTGATTATATAGATCTCTCAATACTAGTTATGCCAGTAACAAAATGACAACATATAACAAATATAGTTATGAGATATGATTCAAATAAGTGAAGCCATAATCTTGGCTTACCAGTTATTTCAGAAAATAGTTTATGGATTTTGTAAGACAAATGTGTTTCTAATTTATCGAGTTAACTAATTAAGAACAAAATAAAAGAAAACAACTTCATTAAGAAATTTAGAACACGAAAAACAAACAAGAGGGAGATAAAACCTGAATGAATTGCGTGTTAAAAAAATACTTCTGCAAAACAAGCAAAAAAAAGTATTAAAAAAAGGAAACAACTAGAAATTTGGGTAAAATTTGAAAGAAAAATATTTCATTAGAGATAAACAAACCAAATCACAAGGCATCATGCTTTGAAGAACTTTGTTAGACATTACAAGACTACAAAAAAAAATGGGTTCTTAATCTTTTTGATAAAAATAAATTAAATATAAATAAATTTTAAGGTCAAAAACTTTAAATAGAAACTGTGATGAAGAAGGAGGATCTCAATGTTGTAGACATTAATATTATTGGCATTTGTAAAAGAAAGTAAAGCACAGATGTCTCCCAATGCTAAGAAGTATACAACAAAATCGATATCCCTTCACCTAATAGCTTCGCACTTTGGAAATTTAGACTTCTTATGACTTGTTAAACCAATAAACAAATGACAAGATTTAACAAATACAACTTTAAAAGCATACTAAGTAATACATTACTTGGAATTGATCATTTTTGTAACTAGATTGCCTTCAACTAATGATTGTGCAATTTGAATATTTAGACTTTTCAGGACTGGTTATTCCTAAAACGAAAGACGCTACATATAACAAATATGAGTGAGTTATTTGCCATGTTGATAATTGAAATAAAGTTGAACCAAGAGCTCGGCTTAGCAGTTGTTTCAGAAAACAATTAATCGAATTTGGTAAGATAAATATGTTTCTTATTTGTTGAATACATTAATTAAGAAGAGAAGAAAGGAAAACAACTTCATTAGAAAATCAAGAACATGAAAAACAAACAAGAGAAAGATAAAACCAAAAGGAATTGCATGTTCAAAAAAATCCTCTTGTAACACTAGCTTAAAAAATGAGCATTGATGGGTAAGGAAACCATAAGCCTAAACCTTTCACTTGCAACAGTTACTCCACATCAATAGAAACGGAAACCGTGACGAAGAAAATGGATTTCGGTATTGAAAACATTCATATTAGTGGTTGTTGAATATAAAGAGTATTGAGAGACACATGGGATAACCTGTGTATTTCAACTACTCAACGAAATTTCTTTATATATACAAAGAGTATTAAATAACCCTAATTTACAATAATACTAACGGGCCAGAATACTTACGGCTCATCTAATCTAATTATTTACATTAATATTTTAACACTCCTTCTCAAGCTGGAGCATATAAATCAAATGCACCTGGCTTGTTACATATATATATATATATATATAACTAGACTTCCTTTTACTAATGAATGTGAAATTTGAATATTTAGGTCTTTCAAGACTGGTTATTCCTGAAATGATAGAAAATATATATATAACAAATATGACTTTGAGTTCTTTGAGTTTTCGATACTTTAAATAAAGTGGAACCAAGAGCTCAGCTAATGAGTGGTTTCATAACACAATTAATCAAATTTGATAAAACAAATATGTTTCTAATATACTGAATTAATTAATTAAGAATAGAAGAAAGGAAAACAACTTCATTAGAAAATCTAAAACATGAAAAACAATTAAGAGAAAGATAAAACCAAAAGGAATTGCATGTTCAAAAAAAACCTCCTGTAACACAAGCTAAAAAAATGAGTGTTGTTGGATAATGAAACGATAAGCCTAAACCTTTCAGTTGTAACACTTAATTCACGCCAACATAAACGAAAACCGTGATGAAGAAAGTGGATTTCGGTATTCAAGACATTCCTATTCTTGGCAACAGCAAAAGAAAATAAAAAAAAAATAGTTGTCACCATAGCGAAGAAATATACTCCAAAATCGATATCCTTTCACCTAATAGCTTCACAATTTGAAAATTTAGACATGTTATAACTAGTTAAACCAATAAAGAAATGAAAAGAATTATCAAATACAAGTCAGAAAACGTACCACACAATACATTACTTGGAATTGGTCATTTCCCTAACTAGACTGCCTTCAACTAATGATTGTGCAATTTGAATATTTGGATCTTTCAAGACTGGTTATTCCTGTAATGAAAGACAATATGTATAACAAATATGACTTTGAGTTATTTGGCATGTCGATAATTTAAATAAAGTGGAACCAAGAGTTCGACTTACCAATTATTTCAGAAAATAGTTAATCGAATTTGATAAGACAAATATGTTTCTAATCTAATGAATTAATTAATTAAGAACTGAAGAAAGGAAAAAAACTTCATTAGAAAATCAAGAACATGAAAAACAATCAAGAGAAAGATAAAACCAAAAGGAATTGCCCGTTCAAAAAAAACATCATGTAACACAAGCTAAATAAATGAGTGTTGTTGGGTAAGTAAACAATAAGCCTAAATGTAAGACCCATAATTTTTAAGCATATTTTATGTATTTTAGTGTATTTTGGTATTGAACTCGGAGGCTTTTTAGCCAAAGTTATTAATATTTTAGGAGTTTAAAGAACCAAAAAGTTATATTGATGCACGATTAAAATTAATCGTCAATCAATAAATTAAATTAACTGCGGTGGATCTTTTAAGAAGAATTTAATTCTAGAGAGTTTCGTTAAAAATATCTTGGGCTGCTAAGAATTGCATCTGTCAATTAAGCTGCGACGAGAGTAGATATTTTTAACAAAAAAGTGGTTTGGGAAGTGATGAGTGAAATGGTAATTTTAATAAATATCTAAAGATTTTGAAATATTTATTAATTATAATATATATATATATATATATATATATATATATATATATATATATATATATATATATATATATATATATATATATATATATATATATATATATATATATATATATAAAGAAAAGGAAAGGAAGGAAATAGAAAGAAAAGAAAAAGAAAGAAAGGAAAAGGGAAAGAAAGAAAGAAAGCAAAATCCATCTAGATCTAAGCTTCGTTTCGCGAAGAGATAGAAGGGAAAGTTGCTCACTACCATGCTACGGTGCTAGGGAACCAACTTTGGAACGACGTTGCGAGCGGAGATTTTACCGAATTTACTCGCGGTGCCGTAATCGCACGTTAAAGCTAACGTGAAGGTAAGGGCTCCTTCCAAACTTTTAGTTTACATTTAGGGACTTATCTGTGGTTGTGTGGAAAAGAATTTTGTTAGGGTTAAAGTAATGTTTCGTGGAAAATGAATTTAAACTCATTTATGTATGATTTTGAGTAAATGAAACTTGTTGCGTTTGAGTGGTGGGTTGTGTTGATTTGTGTTCGTCGTATTTGACGTGTTCTTAATTAATACTGATGAAATTTGATATGTGTATGTTGGATTTTGTGGAGAAATGAATTGATGTATTTTGGTGTGAGTTGTGGATTGGATTTGATAATATGTTTGAGTTTGTTTTGTGTGAAATTTGAAAATCATTAAGTTAAATGAGTATTAAGAATGGGGAATCTCTTAATGTCTTGTTTACTTAATGTGTGTTTGTGAAAATCGTTTAAGTTAAATGAGTATTAAGAATGGGGAATCTCTTAATGTCTTGTTTTGGAAAATCGTTTAAGTTAAAAGAGTATTAAGAATGGGGAATCTCTTAATATTTCTGTTTGCTTAATGTTTGTTGTGAAAATCATTTAAGTTAAATGAGTATTAAGAATGGGGAATCTCTTAATGTCTTGTTTACTTAATGTTTGTTTTGGAAAATCGTTTAAATTAAAAGAGTATTAAGAATGGGGAATCTCTTAATATTTCTGTTTGTTTAATGTTTGTTGTGAAAATCGTTTAAGTTAAATGAGTATTAAGAATGAGGAATCTCTTAATGACTTGTTTACTTAATGTTGTTGTGAAAATCGTTTAAGTTAAATGAGTATTAAGAATGGGGAATCTCTTAATGTCTTGTTTACTTAATGTTTGTTTTGGAAAATCGTTTAAGTTAAAAGAGTATTAAGAATGGGGAATCTCTTAATACTTCTGTTTGTTTAATGTTTGTTGTGAAAATCGTTTAAGTTAAATGAGTATTAAGTATGGGGAGTCTCTTAATGACTTGTTTACCTAATGTTGTTGTGAAAATCGTTTAAGTTAAATGAGTATTAAAAATGGGGAATCTTTTAATATCTGTATTTACTTAACGATTGTTGGGGATGGAGTCAGTGTATGCTCATGCATTTCATTGTGGTAAATTGTGCTGACCCGTGATAGGTGGCACCTCGGTAAACAGTACTGACCCGTGATAGGTGGTACGTTTACGATTTACGTTTTTGGTAAATTGTGTTGACCCGTGATAGGTGGCACCTCGGTAAATAGTACTTTGGCCTGTGATAGGCGGTACGTTTACGATTTACGCTTTTTCTTCTAGTAAATCATGCTGACCGGTGATAGGTGGCACCTCGGTAAACAGTACTGACCCATGATAGGTGGTACGTTTACGATTTACGTTTTTTAGTAAATCGTGCTGACCCGTGATAGGTGGCACCTCAGTAATTGGTACTTTGGCCTGCGATAGGCGGTACAATTATGATTTACAGCCCTTCGAGGAGGGTTTTGGTTTGGAATTCCGAGTCCATGCATTTTGGCATATACGCATTGCATTAGGATGCTTGACACACGAGTCGTGATTGATTCAAGTTTATGATTGAGTGTTTGAACTTGAGATGTCATTGTGGTTGTGTTGATTTTACTAAGAGTTATGTTTTGGAATTGTGTGGTAGCATGTTTGATTGCAAAACTATTTTGAAGCTCATAATGTCGTGGTGATTGTGTTGAAATTGCTAAGTGTTATGTATTGATTATTGTGTGTAAGTGTGATGGATTGTAAAACTATTTCGAAACCCAATTTGTCGTGGTGATTGTGTGGGAATTGCTAAGTGTTAAGATTTGGAGTTGTGTATGAATGTGATTGAGTTAGTTTATGTATTTTTGGAAGAATATGCAGGGAAATCGATTGGATGAGTTACACGGACTTCGCTAATTTGCAAAATCGATTTGCCAATCGATTTTATAATATGTTTTTCAAAACCATTTAAGAAATCGATTTGGAAATCGATTTGGCCATACAGGAACTCAGCAAAATTGACAAAATAGATTTGGAAATCGATTGGCTTTAATATAGGGGCTCAGTTATTCATTCAATCGATTTCCCAATCGATTGAATTAAGCCCAGAGTTCAAATTTCACTAGAAACCTTCAGGAAAATCGATTGGCTTAGTAGAAATTCTTATTTTTAGTTAGATAATCGATTGCTCAATTGATTTATCAATATTTTGGTCAGTTATGTGTTACTTGATGGATTGAGAACTTTATTTTGATTTCATTTTTATTTGGCAAGTATTATATGAACTTTTAGCATATGCAAAACCCTTTTAAGGTGCATGCTAAGTTGAAAAGGTATTTTGTGCATTTAAAAACTTAAATGTTATGTGTTAACTGTTAATTTCGGTTGGTGACCTTTTACAACTATAGATGAGAGCCAGGACAATCCTACCGGCTCGTACCCTCCAGATGGGGATGTAGATGGGAATGCCTGACTGAAGCTATGTTAGGAGGATCTTACGGGACGCGTGGAGATCACTCAGGGTGTTTAGTTTGTTTGGTAGAATGATCAGATTAGGTTGACATAGAGGGAACATATGTCTTTATTTTGGATTGTGTTTATTTTATATTGGAAGATTGTATCTTTACTAATATTGTCAGCATGACATCTTATGTTAATGGATTCCATGTATCGTTTTTTGATGTGTAAATACTTTGGATTCATATTTCGAAAAACTTTTCCGCTGCTTGTAAATTATAATGACTTAAATATTTATCCAAAGGTATTTCCCTATTTGTTTCTCTGTTTTATTTTAATTTCTTTTGAAAAAAAAATACACCCTCGCTTTGAAAATCGGGGTGTTACACTAAACCTTTCAGTTGCAACACTTACTCCACATCAACAGAAACGAAAACCGTGACGAAGAAAGTGGATTTAGGTATTCAAGACATTCATATTCTTGGCAACAGTAAAAGAAAATAAAAAATAGTTGTCATCATAGCAAAGAAATATACTCCAAAATCGATATCCTTTCACCTAATAGTTTAACAATTTGAAAATTTAGACATGTTATAACTAGTTAAACCAATAAAGCAATGACAAGATTTAACAAATACAACTTTGAAAACATACCAAATAATACATTACTTGGAGTTGGTCATTTCCGTAACTAGACTGCCTTCAACTAATGACTGTGCAATTTGAATATTTAGATCTTTCAAGACTGGTTATTCCTGTAATGAAAGACAGTATATATAACAAATATGACTTTATTTGGCATGTCGATAATTTAAATAAAGTGGAACCAAGAGCTTGGCTTATCAGTTATTTCAGAAAACAGTTAATCGAATTTTGTAAGACAAATATGTTTCTAATCTACTGAATGAATTAATTAAGAACAGAAGAAAGGAAAAAAACTTCATTAGAAAATCAACAAAATAAAAAACAAACAAGAGAAAGATAAAATCAAAAGAAATTGCATGTTAAAAAAAACCTCTTATAACACAAGCTAAAAAAAAATGAGCATTGATGGGTAAAGAAACCATAAGTCTAAACCTTTCAGTTGTAACACATACGCCACATCAACAGAAACGGAAACCGTGATGAAGAAAGTGGTTTTCGGTATTGAACACATTCATATTCTTGACAATAGTAAAAGAAAGTAAAGTATAGTTGTCACCGTACCTAAGAAATATACTCCAAAATCAATATCCTTTCACCTAATAGCTTCACAATTCGGATATTTAGACCTCTCAAGATAGGTTATTCCCATAAGGAAATTACAATTTAACAAATACAACTTCGTAAACATACCATACAAAACATTACTTGCAATTGGTCATCTTCGTATCTAGACTGTCTTCAACTAAGGACTGCGCAATTTGAGTATTTAGACCTCTCAAAACTGGTTATGCTAGTAACAAAATGACAACATATTACAAATACGATTTTGAGTTATTTGGCATGTCAATAAGTTCAGCTTATCATTTATTTTAGAAATGTACTCCAAAATCAATATCCCATTACCTAATAGCTTCACAATTTGGATTTTAGATCGCTCTAGACGCGTTATTCCTATAATAATTTAAACAAATACAACTTCGTAAACATAACATACAATACATTACTCACAATTGGTCATCTTCGTAACTAGACTGTCTTCAGCTAATGGTTGTGCAATTTGAGTATTTAGACCTCTCAAAATTGGTTATGCCAGTAACAAAAAGATAATATATTACAAATACGATTTTGAGTTATTTAGCACGTCAATGATTCAAATAAGTAAAACAAAAAGTTCAACTTATTGTTTTAGAAAATAGTTAATGGATTTTGTAAGACAAATGCATTTCTAATTTATCGATTTAATTAATTAAGAACAAAAGAAAAGAAAACAACTTTATTAAAAAATTCATAACACAAAAAACAAACAAGAGGGAGATAGAACTGAAGGAATCGCGTGTTAAAAAAATCCTATGCAACACAAGCAAAAACTTATATAAAAAAAAAAAA
>JBBPBR010000003.1:49344326-49376962 GCA_037974775.1 Cicer pinnatifidum
AAAAAAAGGAAACCACTAAAATCTAGATAAAAATTGAAATGAAAATATTCGTGCTTTGAAGAATTTTATTAGACACTACAAAACTAAAAAAAAATGGGTTTATAATCGTTTTGATAAAAATCAATTAAATATAAATAATTTTAAGGGAAAAAACTTAATTGGAAACCGTGATAAAGAAAGAGGATCTCGATGTTGTAGACATTAATATTATGGGCATCAGTCAAAGAAAGTAAAACTTAGTTGTCCCCCAATGCTAAAAAATATACAACAAATAAAAAAATGACAAGATTTAACAAATACAACTTTGAAAACGTACCAAACAATACATTTCTTAGAATTGTTCATTTCCCTTCAACTAATGGGTGTAAAATTTGAATATTTAAACCTTTCAAGATTGGTTATTCAAATAATGAAAGACAATATATATAACAAATATGACTTTGAGTTATGTGGCATGTCAAGAATTTAAATAAAGTGGAACTAAAATCTCGACTTACCAATTATTTCAGAAAATAGATAATCGAATTTGGTATGACAAATATGTTTCTAATTTGTTGAATTAATTAATTAAGAACAAAAGAAAGAAAAACAACTTCATTAGAAAATCAGGAATATGAAAAACAAACAAGAGAAAGATAACACCAAAAAGAATCGCGTGTTCAAAAAAATCCTCCTGTAACACAAAAATAAAACAAGACAACTGAAAATCATAGTAAAAATTGAAAAGAAAATATTTCATTAAAGATAAACAAACCAAATCCCAATGCATCATGCTTTGAAGAACTTTGTTAGACACTACAATGCTGCAGAAAAATAAGTTCCAAAACTTTATTTATCAAACTTAATTAAATATAAATTGTACCGGAAAATTCTTTAAATGGAAACCATGATAAAGATAGAAGATTTCAGCATCGAAGACGAACCATATTCTTGGCAACAATAAAATAAGGCACATTTATTCCCAAAATTAAGAAATATACTCCAAAATCAATGTTCTTTCACATATTTGTTTTGTAATTTGGATATCTAGACCTCTCAGGACTGATTATTCCAATAAAGAAATGACAAGATTTATCAAATACAACTTTAAGAACTTACGAGGTAATATATTGTTAGGAACTGGTCATTTTCGTAATTAGACTGTCTTCACTGAATCTCACGACATCATGCTTTGAAAAACTTTGTTAGATACTACAAAACTGCAAAGAAATCAATTCATAATCTTTTTGAAGAAGTTAATTAAATAAAAATCATAGCGAAAAAATATTTAAATGGAAACTGTGATGAAGAAAGAAGATTGTAGTGTTGGACATTCATATTCTTGACAACAGTAAAAGAAAGAACAGCACCAAAGCAAAAAAATATACTCTAAAAGCAATATCCCTTCACGTAACAAACATGATTTTGAAAACATATTAGATAGTAAATTACTTGGGATTGATCATTTTTGTAACTTGACTGTCTTCATCTAATGATTGCGATATTTGAGTATATAGATCTCTCAAGACCGGTTACTCCTGAAACAAGATGACAACATATAACAAACACAACTTTAAGTTATTTGGCATGCCAATGATTCAAATATAGTAAAATCAAGAGCTCGACTTACTAATTATTTTAAAAAAAAAATAGTTAATGGAGTTGGTAAGACTAATGTGTTACTAATTTATTGAATTAAGAAAGGACAACAACTTCATTAGAAAATCAAGAGAATGAAAAACAAAAAAGAAAAAGATCGAATCAAAAGGAATCGCATGATAAAAAAAATACTCCTGCCACACAACCAAAAAAATATACAAAAACAAAAAACTATTCAAAATCTAAGTAAAAATTTAAAGGAAAATATTTCTTTTGAAATAAGCAAACCAAATCTCAAAGCATCATGTTTTGAAGAACGTTGATAAACACTACAAGACTGAAAAAAAATGAGTTTATAATTTTTTTTTATAAATTAATTATATAAATAAATTATAACAGAAAAAACCTTAAATGAAAATCGCGATAATAAAAGAAAATTTCAATGTTAAAGACATTCATATTTTTGACAACAGTAAAAGAACGTGAAAGACAGTTGGCCCCAAAATTAAAAAAATATACCTCGAAATCGATATCCTTTCACCTAAAAGATTCATAATTTGGACATTTAAACCTCTCAAATTTGATAATTCCAATAAAAAAATGACAAGATTTAACAAATACTTGAAAATATATCAGACAATACATTATTTGGAATTGGTCCAATAACAAAATGTCAGCATATAACATACGACTATGAATTATTTGACATGTCAGTAATTCAAATAAAGAGGAACCAAACTCAGTTAATCAATTATTTCAGAAAATAGTTAATGAAATCTGAAAAATATAATTACATTTACAATATCTGCCAAAGCCTTGTCGTATTTAAAAGTTATCTCCGATTGAACTAGATACTAATGCCACAGATTTCGTAGTTCATATCCTTATCACTTTTACGAGGAACTAAAGAATCAAGATAACTTAGATCAACCGAAGATAGAAATCACAAAATGTAAGTTGGTGCTCAATGTGACACGACAAAAATTAAATTTCCCCATTGTCACCAATACCCATTTTAGAGAGAAGATCCTTATTCCTATATTATCAAACATGATTAAAAAAAAAAAACACATTGTCACAAAGGAAGTGGAAAATCAACATAACAAAATAGCACCAAACCATGCTGCCGAGAATTCCTGACCCTTGCCACCGGAAAAAATAAAAAACATATACTCAAGGTAGGTAGGGAGTATATATATAATACAGTCAGTAAGAACACCAAAGACAGAAAAAGCTCCAACATCAAAGACCAAAATGTGTAAATAAAAGCCTAAAAATAGTAGGAAATATACAATAGTCTGTAGAACTTCACAGTTATTTGGAACAAATTTCCATCTTTTTTAAAAATCTTGTATGCAACATGAAATGAAATAATTTAAGCTTCAACCTGACATCATAGAAGTCCTTGGGCCACTGCAACAAAAGGATATCTTTCAGAAGTACACATCATATGTATAACACAGCAAGCAGAACATTATGTTTCATGTGTCCTTTAAAAACTGTGCAGTGTGACTGAGAAAGAAGAGAACTGCAGTGTACAACAAACCCATGTAGCACTTCTCCATCGGACAAATGATACATGAACAGAGAAATTAGGTTTTGATAATTGATATGGAGAAAACCTAGATAAAAGAAAGAGTAGAATACTTCTGCAAACCAAGTAGCGGATCATTGGACAAAAAGAGGCCCACCACCAAGCTGTCCCAAAATCTCCAGAATCTTGTAATCCGCTACAGAAGGTGAAATTAAGTGTGTCTGAGAAGAAAGGAGATTTCTGTCGTACATCCAACCCATGTTAAACTTATCTGTGCTTTGTGAAACATCACATAATACATGTACAGTAAAATTACGGTGAGACAACTATTTGTGAAAAAACCCAAGAAAAACAAAGAGTAACATCATTCTCCAAACCATGTTGCCAAGCTATAGGTACGAAGAGAAGCTCACAAATCTTTTCCAATCTCTCCAGAACAGTATGAATTTCCGCACTGCCAGATTACAGGTTAAGACCAAAATGTAAAAAAAAGAAAAGTTGTATTTTGGTTAAGAAAAAATGAGCATTGATGGGTAAGGAAACCCTAAGCCTAAACCTTTCAGTTGTAACACTTACTCCACATCAACAGACATATATCTCACCTGTTACATCATCAACAAGTCTAGACAATCAAACTCCACAAAAGAAATGAAATGAATATAATTCACAATCCCAGAAGAGTGTACCAAAACAAACCTAGGCTTGAGACACTACACTACAGAAAACAGGTCCATATTTCCATTCAATGTGTGGCTATCAAGCCAGAAATTAAAATGAAAATAATAATACAATTCATTGAAGAAATAAAATTGACTATATTCAACCTTTCAATCATGAGTTAAAAACTGATAATCATGTATCTAGTTTCGCAAAACATCTCCATCATTAATACTAATTCTGCAACTCCTTACAAACATCAGAATTCCAGCCTACTGCAACATATTAAACCTAAACATGAGCAAACGAAGAATATTATTCAAATAACTGACGCAAAAGAGGATGGAAGAACAGTCAATTAAAATCTAAATAATAGCTGCAGATCAAAACCAACAAGAAATATTTAAATGAATAGAATTTACTAGAAGAAAAATATGCTTCACCACACTACAGAAAAACAGGTCAATAATTCAATTTGTATGTCTTGCGATCAAAGCACGGAAATAAAAATAATAAACGAATAACTCATTGAAGAAAGAAGTTGATAATTTTACCGGCTAATCTTTCGCAAAGGAATCGAAAAGTGTGGTTGCCACAATTAACGCCTAGGAAATATATGAACGGCCATCATGACATTATTGTACAAAAGCAGAAATGAACTCATCTACAATTTCTCTCATCAGAGGGCAAACTAAAAAAGTGCAGTGTTATTAAGAAAGAAGGAAAATGATACTTCACATCAAACCCATGTAACTACAAAATGATACATGTACACAAGAAATATGTTGTGACAACTAGATGCACAAAAAAAACTAAGAAAAAAGGAAAGAAGTCATCCCAATTTTTCTAGAACCGTGTAAACTTTTGCACAGTCAGAAAACAAATCAAAAACCCAAATGTAGAACATTTATATGAAAAAAGTAGTATTAATGGTAAGACAACCCTAAAGCTCAACTTTTCAATTATAATCACCAACTATTACCACACACCAGTAGACTTATCTTATCAAAAACAGTGAAAATCATAGAAGAGTAAAGAAACCAGAAAATAATCAAAATACAAAACATGAAATATCAAACAAGAGGAAGATAGAACCAAAAGGAATCACATATTCATAGTTTACGTAGCCTACAACACCTAAAGAGAATATAACAAATCAACAAAAATACGCTTTCAGAGTAGATAAAGAATTTGACAACAAAAAGCATTTACTAAAAGTCACCACATAAAAATTTAAGGCTCCACTCCATGAAGACCGTTATTAAATTGGCAAACCGGGCTGCAAAAAAAAATGCACACAATCATATTTTCATTTCTTCTGATCAAAGCCAAAAATTAAAAATAAATGAAGAATGACTAATTTTAGAAGTTTGATTTTCTATCTGGAGACATTCTCCGTCTTAACCTATTGAGAATCACAAAACATTGTAGATATCAAGGAATCAGCTAGCTGCAAAACAGATAAACCGTAGTATTGAGAATCACAACATTGTAGATGTCAAGGAATCAGCTGGCTGCAAAACGGATAAACAAACACACATCTCAATTGTTTTTCTATATAAGAGTATCTCTCGATTTTCAAATGCATAATTATATCCAAAACTATATAAATAATCAAATGAAGAAAGAAATTCAAATTCAAATAATTGACATAACAGAAGAATTGGAAGAGCAAACAATCAAAGCCTTAACAACTCAATAATAGTAGCAAATACAATAATTAAAATAATAACAACAACCTTCAAGCTTAAAACCAGCAGAACATCACACCGAAATAACCAAGGAGAAAAGAGTCAGAATAATAAAGATAGAACCAGAAGGAATTGTGTGTTTCACATATTACTTCTCCTGCAACACCAAAAGGGGAAATAACAAATTAGAAATAAATTATCTCAGAATCAATAGCGAAGGAAATACTGAAACAAAAAGAATATAATAGAGATCACAAAATCAAAACTGAAGGCTCGATGCTATGAATGTCTTACAATCAAAGTCTGTAAATAAAAATAATAATGTCTCAATGAAGAAATTTGATTTATCTGGGGGTTTTCCTTTTCTAATCCATGCATCGAGTATCAAAAAAGGCTCTAGATGTCCAAAACTTCAACTCTTTCTGTAAAACAGATGAATGCATGTCTCAAATTATCTTTGAAAGAAATGTACAACTTCAGAATCATAAATACTGAAGCCCTCATTAAACTTGTAATAAAAAACACAATAATCAATATTTCCACATTACAATATTAGGATACCCATTCCAGATTAACAAATGCAAGGAGAAAAATCACCCACTAAATCCAAAGGCTTTTAAATGTCCATAAAATGTCGGCAACAGCTTTCACATCCTATGGTACATTCATAGACTCTTTTTGATAATCTCTGCCAATTGAAGATTCTAGTCCTCCTATACAAAATTTGACTTCACCCCTACACCAAAGTTTTTGTACAACTAGAGGGATGATATTATTATTTTTGTCCTTACTTTTATTCTCATTTTTATAGAAAAAAAAATATATAACAAAAGGAATGGCAAATCGACAGAACAAAAAAGTGGCAAACCAAGTTATCCTGAATTCCACATCCTCGAGGAAGGCAAAGGTACAATCTAGAATCTTGCTGAAACAGAAACACAAAAAGTCCAACACCAGCAGGACACTCCTGACAACTATCCCAAAGTAAGGACAAAAATAATAATATCATCCCTCTAGTTGTGAGATATTAGATATGTAAAGAAAAAAAATGACCGTTTTTATCTGAAGGGTATGTGAACTGAACTTCTTAATGCCACATGTTCCATAGCAAACCCACACAATCATAGGCTATCTGAAAAGTATGAGTATCAAACAAAAGTGAAGATTTTTAGTAGAGCTGACCAAATATGAAGTCTAGCAGCAGTAGAAAGTATACAATACAACCTGCAAAAGACGATGAATCATAGGAACAAATTTCCATCCAATTTGCAAGATCATGCACTCTTGTATGAAATGACACAATTTTTGCTTCTTTCTACTACAGACGAGTCCTCTGGCTACTGTGACGAAGATGACATCTTTTTAGGTGTATACTGATCACAAATAACAACAAAACAGTAAAAGAATATTATCTCTTCCCAGCCAAGTTGTCCCCAAAATATACACCACCTAACCAAGTTGTCGAAAATTGCTCGTAATGGGAAGGGAAGTGTTACTCCAGAATCAATAGACTCATCTTACTTGAAACAGTGGAAACCGTAAAAGAGTAAATCGAGAAAACTGGTCTGGTCGACAGGAATTGACAGAGAAGAAATGAAATGAACATGATTTATAATAATAGTAGAGGGTACCTAATTAAAACTGAGGCTTGGTACTCAACACGGAACGTTAATGTGTCAAAACAATACTGCAAAAACAAAGTTCATATTTCAATTCCACATGTACGGCGATAAAAGCCAGAGCCAAATCAAACCTCAGAATCAAGAAAACAGAAAATAATCAAAATGCAATACATGAAAGATCATAAAAAAGCAAAATAAAAACAAAAGGAATAACATATTCATAGATTAACTATCCTGCAACACCAAAAAGGAAATAACAAATCAACCAAAATACGCTTTTTGAATTGATTGATAGAGTTATTGAAAACGAAAATAATTTAATAGAGATTACCAAATCAAACATCAAGGCACACTCCGTGTAGAACGTTATTAGTTTAACAAATCACGCTGTAGAAAACCATGCTCACAATTATATTCTTTTTTCTTCTGATCAAAGCCTTAAATTAAAAAATGAAGAACGACTAATTGAAGAAATTTGATTAGTATATCTGGAGCAGTTCTCCGTCTTATCCATAAGAATCACAAATGTCTTCTTCCTTTTTAAGAGCATACCTTGATTATTCTTATATATAAAATTGACATTGACGTAAAAGAAGCATTAGAAGAGCAAACAAATAAAGCTCTAATAAGTTAATAATAGCCACAAATATAATTAAAATAAGAACAGCAAACTCCGAATAAAACCTCAATCGGGAAACCAAAATAACCAAGGAGAAAAGAGTGAGAAGAGAAAATATCAACCAGTAAGAAAGAACAAGAAGGAATTGTGTGTTTCACATATTACCTCCACTGCAAAATCAAAAGGGGTATAACAATTAGAAATAAATGCTCTCATAATCGATAAGGAAATACTGAAACAATAAGATAATACTAGAGATCACCCAATCAAATCTCAAGGCTCGATGCTTCGAAGAACGTGATCATTTTGACAAACCATGCTGCAGAAAAATAAGTTCACGATTCATTTGTATGTTTTGCGATCGTAGTCCGGAAATAACAATAATAATGACTCAGTGAAGAAATTTGATTTATCTAGGTCTTTCCAACAAATCACAAGTTCTAGATATCTAAACTTCAACTTGCTACAAAACAGATAAATGCATATCTTAAATTATCCATGAAAAAAATGTACGTGTACTTAAGAACCTCTCTTACAACTCTCAGTAAAAAACACAAAAATCAATGTTGCCACATTACAATATCATACAATACTAGAATTCCAGAATAAACACATTCAAAGAGAAAAATGACCCATTAAGTTTAAATCCAAAGGCATGTCCTTGATATTGTCTCTCCATAGCAAAATGATGTCCTTGATAATCTCTGCCATGGCTTTCACTGTCTATATCCCCCTGTGACACCCACACATAGCTCTCAAAAAATCGAGAAAACAAGTCTTCCAAAGACAAAGAAATATGAAAATTACATAGTCAAATTAGAGATCACCAAATGAAAGAACAACAATCGTGAGAATATAGGACACAACAAATTGTAGATTCCAGAGCTGCTATGCAAAATTAGGCTTTAACCCTATACCAGAAGGAGTTCGTTCATGTACCAATTGTAGATTCCAGTGCTCCAATGCAAAATTAGACTTTACCCCTATACCAGAAGGAATTCATGTACAACTAGAGATAATTCTATTATTCTTAACCTAAATCCTAAGTATCACAATTTACAAGAAAAAAGAAAAAAAAAATATAACAAAGGAAGTGGCAAATCAACATAGAACAAAAAAATGCCAAACCAAGTTATCCTTAATTGCACATCCTCAGTGAGGGAAAAGGTATGCTCTAGAATCTTGTATGCTTCAATACTCTAGAATCTTTCTGAAACAGCAACACAAAAAATCCAAAACCAGCGGGGCACATCAAAGGACAGATATCCCAAAACAATAAGATATTATATATGTATGTACAAAATGACCATTTTAATCCTAAGGGTATGTGAGAACTGAACCTCTTCCTGCCACGGGTTCCACAGCAAACTACACAATCATAGGCTATATCCCCTGTAACTTCCACACAGAAAACTCAAAGGAACTGAAAAAAGTATATGGTGAGTACCAAACAAATAATGAAATGTGAAGATACTTAGTAGAGTTGGCCGAATTAAAATCTAGCAACAGCTAAAAGTATACGACACAGCCTGCAAAAGATTATGAATCATTGGAACAAATCCATCCAACTTGCAAGATCATGTACTCCATATGAAATGATACAATTTTGGCTTCTACATACTACAGATGAGTCATTGGGTCACTGTAACAAAGAGGATACCTTTTTCAGAGTATCATCGTAAATCACAAATAACCACAAAAATAACTAATGAATAAAAGACGAAAACAGAAATCTCTCCCAGCAAACAGGTAATCAGAATAAGCAGCACATATGACGTAACCAAGTTGTCCAAAATCCCTCATCTTAGGAAGGGCAAAGAGTTATTCCAGAATCTTGTATACTACTCTAGAATAAATTCATATACTCAAAAGTCAAAAGAACAGCTAATTATGTTCCAAATTGAAATGACTAGACAACAAAAGTCGGAAGCAAACTTCTGAGAACAAGAGACTTCTGTTGTACAACAAACCCATGTAACACTTACCTTGTGAGTATCAGATGATACATAAACACAAAGATTACGCTTGTGACAAACCAAGTCATTACACCAAACTGTCCCAGTCTTTCCAAAACCACCAACCCCTAGCCGAAACTTTCACAAGTGGAAATCATAAAGGAGTAATTCAAGAACACTAGCAATAAAACTCCATAGATGAAATGAAAATAATTCACAATCCAAGAAGAGTGTACAAAAGTAAACCTGAGGCTTGTTACTACACAAAACGTTATTTTACTCCAAAACACCCTACACTGCAGAAAAGGGGTTCGTGTTTCAATTCACATGTATGGAGATCAAAACACTCAAAGCCATAAAAGGAAAATAACACAATTCAATGAAGAAATTAAATTCAGTAAATTCAACCAGGGATGATGATTGATGACCATGTCTTGCAAAACGTCTAAAAACAGAAAACTCAGCATCAGAACTCCCAACGAACTCAAAAATAGCGGCAGATCATGCAAATAAAAACAACAAACTCAATGAAAGAAACCAGCAAGAACAAAATCAAGAACCTATATGATAAAGGATAAGAGAATAAGAATACAAAAGTAGAGACAGCCAAAAGTAGAATCAAGAAGGAATTGTGTGTTCACAGATTACCTCTCCTGCAACACCGAATGAAAATAATTTACTTAAAGAAAATATGCTCTCAGAATCTAAAAAGAAAGATTAAACGAATTTATTTTTTACTAGAGATCACCAAACAAAACTCGAGCATCCATTCTTTGCTATGAAAGAACGTTATTATTTCGACAAATCATGCTGCAGAAAAACAGGTTCGCAATTCAATTCGTAATTCGTATATCTTGCAATCAAAGCAAGAAAATAAAAATAATAGTAAGAGGAAGAAACTTGATTTGTCTATTTGGATGCGTTCTCTGTTCTTGCGGATAAACGCGTATCTCGATTATTAATCAAATGATGAAGAATTATATCCAAAAAATTAAATAAATAATTCTTGATAACCGATTTGTAAAAGAGGAGTCAGGAGAATTGTGAAATTCTTGATATCAACAATCTGAGAAGAAACATATCAGTATATATAGGGGTTAGGGTTCACGTAGGATCTCCTTTAATACAAAACCCTGAAATCGAGCCATCAAGAAGCAAGCAATCGGAGCAAACGGATATCAAGAACTAGGCTAGAAGAACTCGAAATCATCACAAACGAGTAGAACACGAAACAAGAACAAACAATAGAACACGTTTACTCTATCGTTTGAGAGAAAAGTATATATAGAAGGCAAGGTCGGTATACACGGCTGAGATAACGCGGATGGTGGAAATTTTAACGGCGACGATGCAAATAAATAAAAAACTGTTAACGCCTTTTTTTCTAATTATAAGGCGGGGGAAACGTGATAAGATTTCTTTTTTTATGAAAGAATAGAAATATATCTTTTTTCTTTTATGAAAGAATAGAAATATATATATATATATATATATATATATATATATATATGTCAATAAAACATAATTACGTTTTATATGTATATATATCTTTTGTCAAAAAAATCATAATCATATAATTATGGTGTATCTAAACAAAAAATTTACACTTTTGTTACCACGTCTCTTATTTTGTTACTTATACCTCTTAATTTTTTTTATAAAAATAAAATACCTAAAATGCTCTTACTTATCTATAACATTTTTAACTTTATTTTTATTACTATTCATAACCTCATAACTCACATATCACAACTTATTCATAACTCACTCAGCATTAATTATAATCATTCAAAACTCACATCACTTACTCATAACTTATACCTCATAAGTTTCATCTTCATATTGTAGTTAAAGTCGCATAACAAGGTATATTTATTGATATGTATTTGAGTTCATTTTTTTTTTAAATATGAGGATTTTACGTGAACTCAGTTCACGTGCGTTGTAAATATTTCAAAATCTAATAATTTAATGTGAACTCAGTTCACATAAGTTGTAAATATTTCAATGCCTGAGAATTTTACGTGAACTCTGCTCACGTACGGGTATTCAATGGAGTTTAAGAATTCACAAGCAATACGTGAACAGAATTGATGAACTCCTATGTGAAATCAATTCACGTCCACTTACGTAAACTCAATTCACGTAAAAGTACGTGAATTTAGTTCACGTATACGTGATCTCAGTTAAATAAATGAGGCATACATTAATTGAGTTCACATAGGTACACAAGAATTGAGTTTACATAAGTTTACATGAATTGAGTTCATGTAGGCGTTCGTGAATTCAGTTCAGTAGCCGTTCACAAATTCAGTTCACGTAAACGTTCGTCATCTCGGTTCAGTTCAGATATTTCTGAATTTTTTATATGTTCTTTTTTAATGTCGATAAATGGACCAAACAGGAGACAATAGTGACGAAATGTATGATGGTTTGGACCCTGATTTTGACGAAATGTATGATGGTTTAGAACATGATTTTGATAAAATTTATGATGGTTTGGAACCTGATTTTGATGCAATGAATGATGGTGTTGAATCTGAAATTGACGACGCTATGAATGACGGTGTTAAACTTGTTTATGGTGGATTTGACTAATGTATTTACCACTGACATGATATTTGATATCTGTGATGATTTATTAAGAGGGGGCTAGAAATGTTGGAAGCGAAAATGAAATTGTCATTGTCATTTTTGCATTTGAAATTGCGACACCACGACCAATAAAAAAAAACAAATTAAATTATTGGTTGTGAAAGAACCTGCAAATATAGACATTGGAAGAATCATAAACCTATGAGGAGTACATGGACTAAAAAATGGGAATGTCCATTTAGATTGAGAGGAACACCATCAAGTGTTAGTGAGGGATGGTATATGTTCTTCACTTATATAATCATTTAGGAAAACACTTTTAACATCCATTTGAAATAATGTAATGTTAATATTTGCAACAAAAGAAAGTAGGATACGAATATCTTCTAACCTAGTCACTAGAGCAAATGTCTTAGTGTAATCAATGCCCTATTGTTGGCTGTAGCCTTGTGCGACACCTCTTGCCTTGTTTCTAACTACTTCACCGTTTTTGTTTAGCTTATTTATGAAAACCTACTTGGTTCCAATAATGTTGTTTGTCTAGGTACTAGATCCCAAACATCATTCCTCTTAAATTAATTTAACTCTTATTGAATTTCAAGAATCCATATGTCATATGTCAATGTTTCATCAATAAAGGTAGGGTCAATTGATAAGAGTAAGCCAAACAAAGTAGTGTCGTTTAATGATGATCTGGTCCTTAAAGGATAACTTTCACTTCCAATTAATAGACTTTCAGGATGACATGACTCGTACTTCCATCTAGATCTTTCTTCTGACTTATCTTTACTATTTTTAACTTGATCAGTTTCATCCTTTTCTTATTTGCTTGTATCTTCTGTTTTTTTTTTTCTAGTTTGTCTGCATCTGTTTCCTCTAGTTCCAATAAACCTGCACTATTATCATCTTGCTTTGACTTTTTAAGGTCAATTTGTTTGTCATATAACATAGTATAAATTAGATAATTTAAGAATGAAATAATAAAGCCCAAAACATTGATTTTGTTTCTAGTGGTTTTTGCTTGTTTCTTAAAACCAAACTTGTATGCTACTTTTGCTGAAGTGCTTAGATTTAGTGGGTCTCTTGTATCTTCTAAAATTTTATTTGGAACTTGCAAAGTACTTATGTAGCTTTGATTTTTAATATCAAGCTTCTTGTTATCATAGTCAACATAATATCATAAAAAAAATTAAATTTAAAGAAAGATATAACCTATATGTCAATAGTTTCCATTTCACTGTGAAAACACTTTAAGTTCTTCTTTTCTGGTTTTCAGAATCTGAATTTGCATATTATCTAGTTAGAGGGTCTAGATGAAGGGATTTGAATTCCCATCCAAGTTTGTAGTCTTTATGAATATGATTGGAGTATTCAGAGAAGTCTCTTGATTCTGATTGTTCATCTAACACTTTTGTTTTTGTTGATGTATTAGGTTCCACTTATGGTAATTCTAATTCTTCTGGTAGTTCTAGTTCTGTTGATATGTGTGATTTCTCTGCCATTTTTGATTTTGTTGATATGTGTGATTTCTCTACCAGTTTGGGTTTTGTTGATACTCTAGATTTTCCTGATACTTTTGGTTCATCATATGGTTTTTTTTTTTTTTTTTATAGTTATGGTTCATCAGTTGGCTCTAGTTCTAATAGGTAATGTGTTGATCAATCATTCTTCCACCAGAGTTAGGTCTTGGGACATAGACCTTTTTCTCTTCATAAGTTGCTAGCATCCACTTGCCAGATGCCATGATTGGTGTTTCAACTTGGTTGCTTAGAAATATGCAACATAAATAATTTTATCCTTTAGTACCTAAATTTGGTTGGGTCTTGGTTTGTTAGTTCTTAAAGGTTTCTTGTCTTTCCATGTGATTAGTATAGGACAAGATATTGAAGTAGCTAAAATATCACTAGAAGGGGGTTGAATAGAGATATTGGAGTTTTTAAATATTTTCTTTTAAAGATGTATCCTTTAAGAGTGGATAAAAGTTAGAGGATAGAAATTTGAAACTTTAAGTGACAGTTAAGTAAATAAAGAGGATAGAGTATATAAAATGATACATCCAAATTTATACTGGTTCACCCAATGTAGGCTACGTCCAGTCCTCACAAACTTGTGAGTTTTCATTATGTCTCAAACTGGCTTGTCCTCTTTACGGAAATTTTTTCACAGTGTATATTTTTAGCTTCACCTGGCTTACAATTATGTCTCTTTAAAATTACAAATATTACCAAGTGTATAGTAACTTGGAAAATACATAATAAATAATTTGTGATGATTGTATGATCTTTCTCTTTACAAGAACTTTCTAGAAGAATATGTAAGTCATAAGCTTCCCTGATCAAGTTTTTGATTTAAGTCCCAAACATACAATGCACATGAAAGATTTGCTTTATCTAATGTTTTGAATTAAGAAACATTTCAGGCAAACATGAAGACACCCCACACACACGGAACAATGGATTGCAACTCAAGGAATCAACCAAAGTTGGAGGATGCACTTGAGGAAGATGCAAATTTGTATAGTGGTATTAGGTGTCTAAGTATCAAGTTGAGTGAACAAATCACCAAGGTTTCACACTTAAGTAATTGCCAATGAACTTTTATCATTCATTTAAGTTTTATCAAACTCAACTCTGAAACAATCGACTATACAATCGATTGGAGGGCAAATCAATCGAATGACACGTAAACTGTTAAACAAAACTGAGGTTTGTAACAGACTCAGTCGATTGTCAACTCGATTGCACAATCGATTGACAATTCGATTGATGCTGCATTTCAAGTTACAGAAAGAACTCAATTTTTGCCAATTCGATTGATCACTCGATTGTCCACTCGATTGGCAACTTGATTGTTTGAAGTGTCTGAATCACTTTGATCACGACACTTGATTGACAAATCGATTGATGCTGAATTTCAAGTTACAGAGAGCATTCAATTTTGGATAATGCGATTGCTTAGTCGATTGAAAGGAATCATAGCATCATATCTGAATCACCTGGATCACGACAATCGATTGACCAATCGATTGATGATATTTCTCAAGAAACAGTGAGCACCCATGTTTTGGCCAAATCGATTGCTCACTCGATTGAAAGAACATCATAGCATCAGGTCTGATTCAGCTATTGAATAAATCAATTGTTCAATCGAATGCATCCTATATATTTCAAGTTTCCAAAAAACCCAGAACATACGAAACTCGATGCAGCAATCGACTAGAAATTTATATAGTCGATTGGGAAATCGATTGTCCTGGTGTTTTGCTTGAATATATATAAGGTGTTTCAAATCATTTTACACATAACTCTTGCACAAAAACTTTTCATATTTTTTCAGAATCTCTTGCTCTCAATCTTTGCATATCTCTGAAAAACACTTTGAAAGAAAAGTTTGTTAACACACAAAATATTCATTGGCAAATCAATTCTTTGTGTGATGCTAGAGTGATTGAACACAATTCTTGATACTTCTCTATTTTTCTTGTTAAAGACAATTCTTGTATTTGAAGCTGTAACAAATCCAGTTTGGAAACTGGTGGCTATCCTTGTTGGTGTGGTATCATCAAGAGGAAGTCTACTTTGATCTTGTGTAAGTTTGGGGATAAACTACAAGTATCAAAGGGCGTCAAGATAGGAGTGAAGGGAGTTAGATTGATAGGTCTTGTTGAAGACTGGAAAATCTGTAAATGTACTCGAATTCATTCTATAGTAAAAAGGTTGGAATCATGTTGTGATTTCGGGACTGGATGTAGGTCGTTGGATCAACGGCGGAACCAGGATAAATCTTGGTGCAATCTTTCTTATCCCTTCTCTTTATTTTTTTCCAGTATTGCATTCCTGCTTATTCTTGTATGCTCCTTGTTATAATTGTATGTGTCTTTTAATTTTCACTGTGTATGAGTTGTATGAACATTGCACGATTAATTTGGGAATCATGTCAAACTAGTTGGATTTGATCTTAATTCTCTCTTTGTTAATCAAAAGAAGTCATAATTTTCCAACAAGTGGCATCAAGAGCCTAACTTTTTTAGAGAAAAACTCATAAAAGAAAATGACTTCTTTAGATTTCCTAGGAGAAGGAGCATCTCTAACCAGACCCCCTGCATTTAATGGTACATCATACATGTACTGGAAAGAGAGGATGCTCATCTTTCTAGAAGCATGTGGGCTGGACATTTTAGATGCAGTGGAGAATGGTCCCTACGTGCCCAAAATTACAGGCACTGAGGGATCATCCTGTATCATCAAACCAAGATCTGATTGGTCTGATGATGACAAAAAGAAGGTTGGGTATAATGCCAAAGCAAAAAATATTATAACATCAGCTTTAAGTGCAGAAGAATTCTTCAGAGTGTCAAATTGCAAGACTGCAAAGGAAATGTGGGACACCCTGCAAGAAACACATGAAGGTACTACATACGTCAAACGGGCAAGAACAAATACATTAATGCACGAGTATGAACTTTTCTGCATGAAGAAGGACGAATCAATAAATGATCTTCAAACCAGGTTCACTCACATCATTAACAATCTACATGCCCTGGGAAAAGTTGTGGATAATGAACAGCAGATAGGAAAAGTTATGAGGTGTTTGTCAAGGGAATGGCAGCCCAAGATAACTGCTATTGCTGAGTCTAAAGATCTTGCCAATATGACCATAGCAACGCTGTTTGGAAAGCTTCGTGAACATGAGATGGAACTACATAGATTAAATGAGACAGAGCAATCAAACAGAAAAAGCAAAGGACTTGCACTGAAGGCTCAATCTCACAAAGAAAAATCCGAACCAGATACGGAAAGCCCAGAAAGTGAATCTAGTGAAGAACCTGAGATAGGTATGTGGGTCAGAAAATTCAAGAAATTTCTGAAAAAGAAGGGAAGCCAGTCAAGAAAACCACAGAATTCAAAGACTAAAGGCTCCAGCAAAGGTGACACCGGTGATAGCAAAGTCATAACTTGCTATGAATGTGGGAAGACAGGACACATTAGATATGAGTGTTACAAACTTCAAAACAGAAACAAGCCTACAAAAACTAAGGGCAAGGATCAACAGCCTTCAAACAGGAAAGCTTACATTGCCTGGAACGACAATGATGAAGATTCATCTGAAGAATCAGAAAATGAAGAAGCTAACCTGTGTCTCATGGCTAACAATGATTCAGATTCTGACAGTGAGGTAAGCACCACATCTAATCCATCTTATGATGAACTTCATGATGCCTTTAATGAATTGCATAATAAATATGTTAGTGTACTCAAACAACTGATTAGTACTAAGAAACAGCTAGAAGAAAAATGCATGTTGATTAATGAAGTTAACTTGAAGCATGAGTCTCTTAAAGACATAAATGAAAAACTGAGAAAAGAAACTCATGAACTGAAATGTGATGTAGCTAAGTTTAACAGTGGTAAAAATAACTTAGATAGACTCCTTAGAGATCAAAGAAATTTACATGTTAAAACTGGACTTGGCTATAAACAAAGCATGCATATGAAAAGGCATCAGGAATTTGTTAAATCTAAACAAATGTATGATAACTTTACTATACCAAATCAGAAACCATCCCCTGCTGTTGTATGTCATTTTTGCTGCAAAAAGGGACATAAGGTGTTTAATTGTAAACTGAAAAAACGTGCCAACAGAGGATGGAGACAGATTTGGAAAGTTAAGGAACCATCATTTGAAACTAACCCCCCAGGACCCAATTTGAATTGGGTACCTAAATCCAAAACCTGACTCTTGTTGTGCAGATATGCTTGGCATCCAGGAATCAATCATGGTATCTGGACAGTGGATGCTCCAAGCATATGACCGGAGACAAGTCAAAGTTCTTGTCTCTGAACTTAAAAAGTGGTGGCTTTGTCAAATATGGAGATAACAACAAAGGAAAGATCATAGGCATTGGAGATATAGGAAACAACTCAATTGCTGTTATCAAGGACGTTTTATTTGTTGAAGGCCTCAAGCACAACTTACTAAGCATCAGTCAGCTATGTGATAAAGGGTTTAAGGTACACTTTACTTCTACATATTGCACACTTGAGCATAAGGAAGTTGAAGGTATGAAACTTACAGGTAAAAGAGTTAATAATATTTACATGATAGATTTTGATTCTTTACCTGCCAATGATATTTGTTGCTTGTTATCTAGTGCTATTAATATTACTAAGAATCCTGTCATGCATTCTAGGACCAAGCATATAGAAATAAGACATCACTTCATTCGAGATCAATATCAACAGGGTATGATTAAGTTGGAATATGTCAATACAACTGAACAGTTGGCTGACATTTTCACCAAGGCCTTGCCTAAGGACAGTTTCTTCTTTATAAGAATGAAACTGGGCATTATTGATCCCAATGAAATCTGATCCCTATACCCAAATCGACTGCACAATCGAGTGTCCTGTGGCCAGGTGAAAATTTTTCATTACATATTCGATTGCACAATCGATTGTTTAATGAACAGTGCTTTATTTTGTCAAATTGGAAACACGATATTCGATTGCACAATCGACTAGTTGGGTATCAGCTTTCTTTATTCTGTTTTATTTTTATGTATGTTTGCTATTTCTTTTCGTAAATCGATTGGACAGTCAAATGTCCATATCTCAGAAGCCTGAATGTTGAAGATCTCATATTGTCAATCGAATGGTAAATCGATTGATGATATCTCAGAGGCCAGATTGGTTGAGGTTTTTGTCACGTAATTCAGATGGTCAATCGATTGATATATTGGAAATTGGTTTAAACAGTCGATTGGACAATCGACTGACTGGATTAAGTTTGAGATAGTTTGTTGTTCAAAACACGAGAATCGATTGGACAATCGATTGGCATGTATCCGTTGAGAAAAAATATAGCCGTTGGATGGATGTAACGGTTACTTTTGTTAACCCAACAACAAGAACATCCGATTGGGCAATAGGATTTCTACAGTACTATATAAACCTGGAAAGTCCAATTCGATTTCCCAATCAATTGCTTCATTCTGCTATCATCTTCATCATCCATCTTCATTCTTCTTTGCAACCAATCAATCTTCAATCTACTACTACAATGGCTCGTGTCAAACAAACTGCTAGACGACCATCTCAACCTACTGCTAAAACCATTCATCAGAACAGCTCATCTTCATCATCTTCTACTTCAAGAACACCTTCACTTTCACCTCCTCCACCTCCTTCACCCCCCAGCAAAACGAGTATCCATTCTTACACATAAGATACTGGCTAAGGATAAGGGCAAAGCTGTTGCCACTACTCCAGAATTCACTAAAAAGAGGAAGGTTCCTCCATCTGAGAAATTGTTGGGTGACGCAATGAAGGAAGTCACCAAGAAGAAGAAGAAGCCTGCATCTCCACCAAAAAAGGTTAAGCCTTCAAAGGAGAAAACTGTTGAAGGAAAAGTTGTTCCTGATTCTTTTGTCAAGAGAAAAATCCAAGAACCAAGAATATTGGATTTTCAATACTTTGATAAAAATGGTTTTTCTTTTCAAAACCATTTAAGATTTCATGGTATGGAGAACTTTCTGTCCTGTTCTCTAGATGTATATCCAAGGCTGGTGAGAGCCTTCTACTCAACCTTTGTTCTGACAAAGACCGGTTTTGCTGCTGAAGTCAAGAATAAAAAGATGTCAATGACATTTGAGGAGTTTTCCAAAATGACGGGTTTACCATTCAGTGGGTATACCATTGATGGAAGAGCACAAGATGCACCTGAAGACGAAGGCTGGGAAAACTCAATCGACAGGCATGCTGCATTACAGGAACTTATGATAGAAGGGTTCACTGAGAAAGGAACCATTCAAGCTGGGCAAATGAAGGTTGAGCACAGGCTGCTCATGTATGTGTTAACAAGGATGTTAGTACCTAGAGCTGGAAACCATGCAGTTGTACAGCGGCTGGACATTGTCCTTGTATGGGGGCTGTACAAAGAGCTCCAAATGAGCTGGACATGGATAGTGCTGCTGAACATGATTGAATCAGCCCATGGAAAGCACATCCTGCCTTATCCCCAACTAGTGATGAGAATTCTGAGGCATTTCAAAGTGTCTCTAGCCGATGAAGAATGTCTCACCACTACTCACACATTTGGTGAAGCTATAGTCAACCAAATGCAGATCAGACGCATCAACAACGTGTGGACGAGAACTCCATCTGCTGCTGATCATGCTCAACCCAGTGCTGATCAAGATTAGTTTGGTGCTCAAGCATCTGCATCAGCTGAAGGACATTCAGAGATCATGGCAAAGCTCATGGAGGTCTTGAAGTGTCAAGTTGATCACAGTGCAAGAGTGGAAACATCCCTTCTCAAGCTTCAAGCTTCCCTGGAATCTGTTCAGAAGGATGTTGCTGCCATTCAGGAGCACTTAGGGCTGAAACTGTCGTTTTAAGACATTGCAGATATTGGAAGGCAATCAACTACAGAACAAAACCAGGACGACGCAGACGGTTCTGACTCTCATGGGGAGAAGTAGGGATGGGAATAGGCTAGGCCGTCCGTAGGGGCCTATGGTCTGGCCTACTTATGGCCTGGCCTGACCTGGCCTATTTAATAAAAAGACTAGGCTCAGGCTGTTTTTAAAGCCTATTTATTTAAATAGGTCAGGCTCAGGCTTATAAAAAAGCCTGTTAGGCCTAATAGGCCGACCTATATATATTTATTATTTATTAATATTATTTTTTATTATTATATTAATAATATTATTTTCTATTTTAAATTCTATTAATTAGGCAATCACTTACTAATCATTCCATATTTAGTAGTCGTTTCATATTCGGTAGCAGTTCTATATTTGGTAGTCGTTTTATATTCGGTAACCGTTCAATTAGTCAATCACTTAGTAGTTGTTCCTTATTTGTTTAAGAAGTAATAATTGATTCGTTTAAAAAGGCTTTTAAAAAGGCTTCCAGGCCAGGCCAAACTATTAAAAAGGCCAGGCTTAGGCCGAAAAAAAAGCCTATGATAGGCCGTAGGCCAGGCTTAGGCCGAAAAAATAAATCGTAGGCCAGGCTCAGGCCTTTCAAAGCCTGGCCTGGCCTGGCCTATTCCCACCCCTAGGGAGAAGACACCTGCTGAGGCTAATACAGCGGTCTCTCCTCCTCCTGCTGGTGATAATGAGGATCAGTCCTAGTGTTTGTCTGTTTAGGTTTTAGTTGCTGTTTGTTTTCTTTGTTTGTTGCCTTGTTCTCTAAGTTGTTGCTTACTTTGTTTAATTTCCTCCTGTATGTATATCTTTTTGTTATTAATGCCAAAAGGGGGAGATTCATATGAACTTGAGATTATTATCTACCATGCATCTGATTAATATGTTATGTTATGATCTGATATGTGTAACATTGTATATGTTCTGATTCATTCACATTTGCAAGTGTTCTGATACATAATACATATCATCTGTTCTGATCCATATTAGATGCACCCTGTGTATGCGCTGAAAATGTTTTGCATCATACATTCCAAAACTCATGGGGAGATTTTAACATAATCTCAATATTAACTGTATGTTTGTCATTAAATCAAAAAGGGGGAGATTGTAAGTCATAAGCTTCCCTGATCAAGTTTTTGATTTAAGTCCCAAACATACAATGCACATGAAAGATTTGCTTTATCTAATGTTTTGAATTAAGAAACATTTCAGGCAAACATGAAGACACCCCACACACACGGAACAATGGATTGCAACTCAAGGAATCAACCAAAGTTGGAGGATGCACTTGAGGAAGATACAAATTTGTATAGTGGTATTAGGTGTCTAAGTATCAAGTTGAGTGAACAAATCACCAAGGTTTCACACACAAGTAATTGCCAATGAACTTTTATCATTCATTTAAGTTTTATCAAACTCAACTCTGAAACAATCGACTATACAATCGATTGGAGGGCAAATCAATCGAATGGCACGTAAACTGTTAAACAAAACTGAGGTCTGTAACAGACTCAGTCGATTGTCAACTCGATTGCACAATCGATTGACAATTCGATTGATGCTGCATTTCAAGTTACAGAAAGAACTCAATTTTTGCCAATTCGATTGATCACTCGATTGTCCACTCGATTGGCAACTTGATTGTTTGAAGTGTCTGAATCACTTTGATCACGACACTTGATTGACAAATCGATTGATGCTGAATTTCAAGTTACAGAGAGCATTCAATTTTGGATAATGCGATTGCTCAGTCGATTGAAAGGAATCATAGCATCATATCTGAATCGCCTGGATCACGACAATCGATTGATGATATTTCTCAAGAAACAATGAGCACCTAGGTTTTGGCCAAATCGATTGCTCACTCGATTGAAAGAACATCATAGCATCAGGTCTGATTCAGATATTGAATAAATCGATTGTTCAATCGAATGCATCCTATATATTTCAAGTTTCCAAAAAACCCAGAACATACGAAACTCGATGCAGCAATTGACTAGAACTTTATATAGTCGATTGGGAAATCGATTGTCTTGGTGTTTTGCTTGAATATATATAAGGTGTTTCAAATCATTTTACACATAACTCTTGCACAAAAACTTTTCATATTTTTTCAGAATCTCTTGCTCTCAATCTTTGCATATCTCTGAAAAACACTTTGAAAGAAAAGTTTGTTAACACACAAAATATTCATTGGCAAATCAATTCTTTGTGTGATGCTAGAGTGATTGAACACAATTCTTGATACTTCTCTATTTTTCTTGTTAAAGACAATTCTTGTATTTGAAGCTGTAACAAATCCAGTTTGGAAACTGGTGGCTATCCTTGTTGGTGTGGTATCATCAAGAGGAAGTCTACTTTGATCTTGTGTAAGTTTGGGGATAAACTACAAGGATCAAAGGGCGTCAAGATAGGAGTGAAGGGAGTTAGATTGATAGGTCTTGTTGAAGACTAGAAAATCTGTAAATGTACTCGAATTCATTCTATAGTAAAAAGGCTGGAATCATGTTGTGATTTCGGGACTGGATGTAGGTCGTTGGATCAACGGCTGAACCAGGATAAATCTTGGTGCAATCTTTCTTATCCCTTCTCTTTAATTTTTTCCAATATTGCATTCCTGCTTATTCTTGTATGCTCCTTGTTATAATTGTATGTGTCTTTTAATTTCCGCTGTGTATGAGTTGTATGAACATTGCATGATTAATTTGGGAATTATGTCAAACTAGTTGGATTTGATCTTAATTCTCTCTTTGTTAATCAAAAGAAGTCATAATTTTCCAACAGAATATTCTTAATGATATAGTTTAGAACTGTAGAAAGTGTAAAGAGATGATGGGGATGATCTTCTAAGCTTTGAGAAATATTCTTTATAAGAGTAGTTGTTGTAACTTGAACTAAAGAGATCACTTCCTTTTATAGAATTTATGAACCTTTATCCATGAAGAAAAAGAGTTAGATGACCGTTGGAGACTTGATGAAATGTCCAAGGTTATTAGTTTGATTTACAAGAATGTCATTCAGTTGTCCTTTGAACTGTAAGACCCTTAATTTTAAATCCTAAATTATACAACTTTAGGGTATTTTGTGTGGAATTTCTTAGACTTTTAACCCAATTTTCGGTATTTAGTGAGTTAAATGCCGAAAATATATTTTTGGAAATTGAATTAAAATTATTTGTCGAAGAATAATTTATTTAGGTTACGAAGAATATAATTCTGGACAGTTTTGTAAAAAATATCTCAGGTTGCTGAAAATTGTATCTGTCAATTGAGTTGTGACGAGGGTAGATATTTTTAACAAAAAGTGGTTTTGGAAGTCATGGATGAAATGGTAATTTTATGAAATATCTAGATATTTTTAGATATTTGTTATATATATATATATATATAAAGAAAGAAAAGGAAAGGAAGGAAAAAAGAAAGAAATAGAAAGGAAGGAAAAAGGAAGAAAGGAAAACAGAAAGAAAAACATTTCCTTTGCCCTTCTTCCTCCTCCCTGCCTTCGAGAACCCATTCTCCCTTCTTTTTCCTCTTTTGTTTTCTTTGCTTTCTTTTCCTTCAAGAAAAGAAATATAAAAAAAGAAAAGGAAAGGAAGGAAAAAAGAAAGAAATAGAAAGGAAGGAAAAAGGAAGAAAGGAAAACAGAAACAAAAACATTTCTTTCGCTCTTCTTCTTCCTCCCTGCCTTCGAGAACCCATTCTCCCTTCTTTTTCCTCTTTTTTTTTTCTTTGCTTTCTTTTCCTTCAAGAAAAGAAACCCAAGGCTTAATGGGTGAGAAAGAACAAATTTCTCAGCTTCATTCTTCCTCTTTGATTCGAAAACAAAGAAAATGGTGTTAGGGATTTTCAAACCGTCAAACACAAACCTCCACGTTTCATCTAGATCTAAGCTTCGTTTTGCGAAGAGATAGAAGGGAAAGTTGCTCACCACCACGCTACGGTGCTAGTGAACTAACTTTGGACGCGACGTCGCGAACGGAGATTTTATCAGAATTACTCGTGGTACCGTAATCGCTCATTAAAGCTAACTTTAAGGTAAGGGCTCCTTCCAAACTTTTAGTTTGCATTTAGGGACTTATCTGTGGTTGTGTGGAAAAGAAATTGGTTAGGGTTGAAGTGTTGATTTGGGGAAAATGGATTTAATGCTTTTATGGGTGAAATTTTAGAGTTGGGTTTGGTGATATTGGTGAGTGTTTCATGGAAAATGAATTTCACTCATTTATGTGTGGTTTTGAGAAAATGAAATTTGATGTGTTTGAGTGGTGGGTTGAGATAATTTTTTGGTTGTCGTGTTTGACGTGTTCATAATTAATATTTACAAAATTTGAGATGTGTTTGTGTGGATTTTGTGGAAAAATGAATTGATGTGATTTGGTGTGAATTGTAGATTGAATTTGAGAATATGTCTGAGTATGCTCTGTGTGGAATTTGAAAATCATTAGAGTTAAACGAGTATTAAAAATGGGAAATCTTTTAATATCTCTGTTTAATTAATGTTTGTAGTGGAAATTGTTAGAGTTAAATGAGTATTAAGAATGGAGAATCTCTTAATATCTGTATTTACTTAATGATTGTCGTCGAAATTGTTAGAGTTAAATGAGTATTAAGAATGGAGAATCTCTTAATATATGCATTTACCTAATAATTGTCGTCAAAATTGTTAGAGTTAAACGAGTATTAAAAATGGGAAATCTTTTAATATCTCTGTTTACTTAATGATTGTCGTGAAAATTGTTAGAGTTAAATGAGTATTAAAAATGGGGAATCTTTTAATATCTGTATTTACTTAACGATTGTCGTGGATAGAGTCAGAGTATGCTCATGCATTTCATAGTACATGGCGACCAGATGGGCCATGGTGATAGTGGTGACCGGATGGGCCACGAGATGATTCCATGTGATTTGTTGGTTCATCTTATCCTTGCGGGGATTGTCGCATCGTGTAAGGTCTGCGATAGGCTGCACATTTTTGGTAAATCGTTTTGACCCGTGATAGGTGGCACCTCGGTAAATAGTACTTTGGCCTTTGATAGGCGGTACATTTACGATTTATGTTTTTAGTAAATCGTGCTGACCCGTGATAGGTAGCAACTCGGTAATTTAGTACTTCGCCCTGTGATAGGCGGTACAATTATGATTTACGGCCCTTCGAGGAGGGTTTTGGTTTGGAATTCCGAGTCCATGCATTTTTGCATATACGCATTGCATTAGGGTGCTTGGCACGCGAGTCGTGTTTGATTTAAGATTATGATTGAGTGTTTGAACTAAAGTTGTCGTGGTGATTGTGCTATAATTGCTAAGTGTTAATGTTTTGGAATTGAGTGTAAGTGTGATTGATTGCAAAACCATTTCGAAACGCAAGTTGTTGTGGTGATTGCGCTATAATTGCTAAGTGTGATTGTTTGGATTTGTGTGTAAATGTTGATTGATTTTGAAACCCTTTTTCTGCTGATGTCTGTTGTGTATCTGAATATAGAAGGTTGTATTCGAATACAAACATGTTGTTTTTGCCACTGACTTACTGTGTAGTCGAATACAGAAGGTTGTATTCGAATACAAACATGTTGTTTTGCTACTGACTTGCTGTGTAGTTGAATACAGAAGGTTGTATTCGAATACAGACATGCTGTTTTTGTTGCTGAATGCTGAAACGGCCTTGTATTCGAATACAAAGATACTGTATTCGAATAGGACAGTGCTGTTTTGTTAAAAACTTCATTTTTCATCCTTGTTTATGAATGTTTGGCATATGGAACCCCTTTTAAGGTGCATGCTAAGTTGAAAGATTATTTTATGCATTTAAAAACTTAAATGTTATGTGTTAATTGTTAATTTCAGTTGGTGACCATTTACAACTATTGTGAAATTTGGGCTTTGCCCTCAGATGAGAACCAGGATCTTCCGACCCGGTTAGTACCCTGCGAATGGGAATGTAGTTGGACACACCTGATTGGAGCTGTGTCAGGAGGATCTTGTGGGGCGCGTGAAGATAATCCAAGATGTATAGTTTTTTGTAGAATGATCACATTAGGTTGACGTATAGGGACTAGATGTCTTTCTTTTTAGGTTGTGTTTATTTTAATTTGGAAGGCTGTACCTATACCAATATTATCAGCTTGACATTTTATTTTGATGGGTTCCATGTACCACTTTTTGATGTGACGTGGGGAGGTTAAAATTCTCAGGGCAGTGCTTTTGTACAAGTGTCTGCCAAGAATACCCCAGGGGTATGAGCTATGCTTGATATGTCTCATTGCCCCGATGAATTTTGAGGTTTAAATACTTTGGATTTCTGTTTCACAAACTATTTCCACTGCTTGTAAATATTGTTGATTGTGGTCGTTGTGTACGACTTAAATATTTTTCCAAAAGTATTTCCTTATTTATTTCTTTGTTATTATGAATCTGTTTTGAAAAAAAAAAATATACACTCGCGCTGTTAAAAATCGGGGTGTTACATGAACCATATGAGCTTAGGAGGATGAGCTTGCAATTCATCCTCATATATGAGGTTTAATCTTCCTCAAAGTTTGAACATGAGCTGTACTTTTCCCTTTTTTCTTTTCCAAGATTTGTTGGATCCTATGTACGAGGATGAATAAGATCACCATATTATCCTCTTATCGTTCAACCTCTGGCTTGTATCCTCTTCTTTTTTATTTGTTTCTCTTATAACTATTTGTCTATAATTTTATCTTCTCTTTATTTCGACTTGGATTCATTGTTTATGTGATAACGTATATTCTCTTCCTTACAGGTTCATCCTCTTTGAAGATTCATTCTCTGAATGTCTATCCTCTTGTTCAGAGAACATGTTTGATTAAATCAAAATTTTCTTCTTTTTATCAAGATGATGAGGAACTTGTTTTTCTAATTTAGAATACACTCAAGAGCACATATTAGATATTAAACACAGTCGTAATCATTTAAATAACTTTGTTATCATTAAAACAATTTGAGAGAGATTTTGTCTCTACAATCTTCCTCTTTTTTATGATGACAAAATTCTTCAGATTATGATTTTGATATGATATACTTGGGTTCAGTTGCTTTTGTTTAAAATCCTATTCCTCTTTCACCATTCCTACTAACACCATAAATTATAGATGCATACTTGCTTCTTTCCATACCATTATCAAGAAAATCTTGAAATACTTCTTCATGCTTATCAGAGTTACATGTGGTATTTTTAATTGATGTTGAACTATAATTACTTTTCATAGTTACATTTTCAACCTTAAGTTCAACAATATCAGTTTTCAAATTTGCATTTTCTTTTATAAATCAGCAAAGGGAACATACTTAGGTTCAATTATTTTTTCTTGAAATTCTATTCCTCTTTTATCATTCCTACTAACACCATACATCAAATATGCATATTTGCTTCTTTCCATACCATATTAAGAAAATCTTGAAATACTTATTCATGCTTATCAAAGTTACATGTGATTTTTTCAATTGATGTTGAACTATAATTACTTTACGGAGTTAGATTTTCAACCTTAAGCTCAACTATATCAATTTTGATATTTGCATTTTCTATTTTAAGTTCAGTTATATCAGTTTTCAGAGTTGTATTTTCTGTTTTAAGTTCAATAATATCTATTTTCAAAGTTGCATTTTCTGTTTTAAGTTCAATAATATTAGTTTTTATAGTTGCATTTTCTGTTTTAAATTCAACACATTGATTCTTTAAAATATTAACTTTTTCAGTTAGATTTTTATTTTCTTTCCCAAGTGTTTTCAGTTTTAAAGACAATTTGTGATTCTTATTTAAAAATTCATTTATAGCATTAATTAAATCAGATTGAGTAAAGTTAGAAATTACCTCAATTTATTCATCTCCTGATTCATTGAATCGAGACATGTTGAACTCTTGGATATTTCCTCAAACACTGTAAAATGCTCAGCCAATTGAAAGTGCAAACACGAGAATGGGTTTGAATTGTGTTTGACAAGGTTGTTAACTTTTGTTAATTTGATAATAGCTGGTTAGTTTTTATGAATTACTTGGATAAAAAGCAATCGGTTTCAGACACAACAAACAATGAAAGAAAAAATAATTGCACACATAGATTTATACTCGCTCACCACTAACTTGGCTACACCCATTCCCCTCATTCAGAAGGCTTTAATCCAATAATTCTAATACCTTGAATTATGAAGCACCTGACCCTTTAAGCCAGTCTTCCCAAACAACCGGACAACCCCAAACCTTTGAGGAATTAACCACCTTGATCCTACAAGTCAAGTCTTTTCCCATATATAAGAAGGGACTAACCACCTTGACCCTATAAGCCAAGTCTTCACCTAACAACCTGACAACCCCAAATTGTAGTTGGAACTAAACCACTATTGGATTGGATATAAAAAATTAGAACTTTAAGTGTTTGCTTCTAAGAAAGTTGATAATAATAATAACTCTCACACTCTAAGAAAAGAACACTTAGAAAATATTTCTAACTTGAACAAGTGTTTCTCTCCTTAAACCCCAAGATGAATTTGAAAATTTAAGCTTATGAGTTCTTCTACTCTTTTCTGATTTTCGATGTTTTCCTTTTTCAACCTTGAGTATCTATTTATAGTTAAAATTATGGCTACCAATCTTCTTTAAATCTTGATCAAATATTCTTCAAGTCTTGACCATATCTTCTTTTCAACTTGGTCGAAGATTTTCTTCAATTATAAATTTGAATCAAATCGTATTTTAGATTTTCTTTAATTATAATTCTAAATCAAATCTTATTTTAGATTTTCTTCAATTATAAATTTGAATAAAATCTTATTTTAGATTTTCTTCAATTTATAAATCTGAATCAAATCTTATTTTAGATTTTCTTCAAAAACACGAATTTTCTTTCAAACTCTTTGAAGTAAAATATATTGTTCTCATAAAATACTTTTATTATCATCCAAGTTCTAAGTATAAAACAACTTGGTTCCAAAAATATCATGTTACTCCTATGTGTGATTTCTTTTCATCTTGCAATATTGGTTTTGACATAGTAAAAATGATAGATGAATGAGTATGTAAAGTTATTGGTATGTAAGATGTTTGGGTTGAGATGATTGAAACTGGGATTGGGTGCAAACTTTGGATATTGATGGTTACCGCACTTACGTTGATGGTGGTGGTATATGTAAAACCGTCAAAGGGTCTCTAGTGGTAGTAAATAAGCAAATTTCTACTTCTCTCTTTATGATGTTTGTCAAGTTGTCCAAGGAAGAAGTGGATTCACTTGAAGATGTACGTTTGATTTATGGCATATGTGCCCTGGTCACATTTGAAAAACCATATTTTAGTGAAAGGTACACCTTAATAAACTTGTGCTTATTGTTTTGATGGAAAACAATATATGTTGGAACCAAGTTGGTTTTTTACTTATAGTTTTGATGTTAATAAAAGTATTTTATGAGAATAATAAATTTGGATTATTGGGTTCATTAAGTATGCAAAAATTTGAAGAAGAAAATTAGAGGAAGGTACCATAGGAAAGTGACTATAGGAAGTGACCAAAGATGAGATAAGAGGAATATAAAGTATACGCGACTGCCTTTGAAGAATGGCTTTGAAATTGAGTTTGAAGACTGAATTTGAAGCATGCCTATCAAGCCCTTACATGCCTCTTATGTGCATAAATTCAGCATGCCTCTAAAGAGTTCCTATCAAGGTGTAATTAACTCTGAAGAGATTGTTCAAATAATAAATCCAAAGCTCACAATTTGTTGACCAAATTGGTGCAACACAATCCTAATGCTGCCTCTGATTATGCTGCCTCTAATGTTGCAATAACTTTGATGTTTCAACAAGGTATTTTTTCCAATGCCACTAACTCTAAGTCATTCAATTCTACCTCTAACTATCATTATTCAAGAAGTACATCATCTCATTGCAATAGGAAAGTCAATGTATTTTATGGAAAGTCAACAACTAAAATTGAAAGAATTAAGTATGAAAAAATACTTAGCCGAATCAAAAACTTGTGAAGATTTAAGAACAACCCGAATCTTTTCCAGCTCAAATCAAGCAAGAGTATGAAGAAGATTCATATTTTTGAAGACAATCTAATATAAGATTTGATTTGAAGTAGATATGAATTATTTACAAGAAGATTTGATCAAGATTTATCTCAATAAGATATGAATTATTTACAAGAAGATTTGATCAAGATTTATCTACAAGAAGGTATGAATTATTTACAAGAAGAGTTTATCAAAATCTACAACAAGATATGAAATGTTTACAAGAAGATATGAGCAATAATTGTTTACAAGAAGAAATGCTCATAAGAAGATACATTTATTATTTACAAAGATATGATTCATATTTTGCAAGGACCAAAGGAAAACTCTATCCTATTCTATAAGATATCTCACAAGCACAAAATTCCCTCAGTCGTTAGAGTTCATAAGGTTAAGGTCTAGAGAAACACTTGCTCAAAAGATATATTTTTTTTAAGTGTTTTCTAGTGTGAGAGTCATTGTTACAATCAGCTTGTTAGAAGTAAACCAATTTGTTCCAAACTCTTGTAACATAACACGATAGTGGCTTTCGTGTTCCACAAGCAATCTGTAGTTTTCCAGGTTATGTTGAGAATATTTGACTTCTAAGGTCAAGGTGTTATGTGCCTTCAAAAATATGTGGTATTCAGGTTTTATGGAGAAGACTTGATTTGTAGAGTCAAAGTGTTTGTGTTCCTAAAAAAATTTGTAAATGTGAGGTTGTTTTGAGAAAATTGGCTTGTAGGGTCAGGAGTTGTGTAGTTCAAGTTTTGAATTAGTGGATTAAATTTTTCTAAGTAGAGCTTTCAAAATGGGTTAGTTCGAAAGGGCCAGCCTGCCCACCCCGCTAAATTACAAGGCTTGGGCCTGATAATTTCAGCCCAATTTTTTCAATGGCTTTTTAGCTTAGTTCAAATAAACTCGTTACTCATTCGGGTTAGTCCATATGAGTTTCGGGTAGTCCGCTACCTGCATAACCAATTTTGAAAAAATAAAAAATAGTAAAATTGGCCCACTAAAAAAGGTCCAAAAGATATATAACTCACTTAGTTGGTTATATATATATAAACAAATCTAAATTCATTTGTGTTATGCTAGACAATATCTCTAACTTTTGCACAATTTGAACTTATTTTAATTTGTGTGTTGTTTTGAAAATTTTGAATTGAGTTTGTGTTAGTTGAAAAATCCAAGTTTAGTTTGTGTATAAAGAGTAAAAGGTGCAAAAAGTAGTCCAAACGAAAATCTATTTTATTTTCTATTTCTAAGATTCAAAAAAATAAATTCAGTTCTTCTACTCATTCATAACTAAAATGTCATCCTCCAAAATATTTATATTAAATTACTAATGTTTTCACAAAAATAAATAAATAATTGTAATATTAACAAGTTATTTTAACCATTAAATCGAAATGTATAAAATTATCATACCATAGCTAATACACATATAGAAAAAATTAATCATAATATTTATCAACATGTATTCTAAATTAATTATTTTAAATTTTTTGTTTAATTAATTGAATAGTTTATTATAAAATTTATTGTGTTATAATTCTTTCCTCATTAAAAAAATATTATCCTCAAAATTTGTGATAAATGATAAGTAAACTAATATCTAATTTTCCCTTTTTCAAGATTTTAATTTAGTCTCTAAAAATATACTCAATATTTAAGGCACTCAGAACTCAATATAGCACATTATGTCAATAACCAATTAGCCTAGTATGATAAATGAATACAGTAATAAATTAATTAAGCACATATCACATTTAACATTTTTATTAAAAAATAAAATACCGTAGTTGCTCACTATAATATGCAAATAAAATAGGATATAAGTTCAGCTAACTTTTCAAACAATGTCTTACCAATTTACTTTTAAAAAATAAAATTTAAATTATGTCACTAATTACTCAATAAATTGCATTTAATTGAGATAAATAAAGTAAA
>JBBPBR010000003.1:49386588-49403210 GCA_037974775.1 Cicer pinnatifidum
ACCAACATTTTGTCTCTAATAACAAAAAAAAAAAACAAAATATAAGGAGGAAAAATAAATCAATAGAAAACAAAATACATATGGAGACAAACTAGCATAAGAAAAAAATTGAAAGGAGAATTATGATTCATGACGGATGTTATGAGTGGTTAGAGCTGATAAGAAATATTTTATTTCATACTCAAGTAATATGATATATTGTGTCTTTGCAAAAAACAAAAACACACATATTGACACATGTTGTCATGGTAATTATCTCCCTTTTATAAATGCTCATGAATTTCATATATGAAAAATGCAAGATGATGAGGTGATTTTTAATAGTGGTTAAAAATACAAGGTCAATCCAAGAATAAACTAATCAAAGAATAAACTAATCAAAGTAATTGTCTGAGATCTCTAAAATAATTTAATAATTTTTATAATAAATTAATAGTTATACTAAAATTAGTATTATGACTTTTAAAATATTTTTATTTTAAAATTCATCTCAGACATTCGTATATAATGGATAGACATAAAAGTGAAAATTTACAATCTAATTGTTTTTTGATGTAATGGATTTTAAATACCTTTATACTCTCATAAATGAATTTTCTTTGTAAAAAATTATATTATAAAGAGAATTTATATTAAAAATAATAATTTAATTCATATTCACAAGTGTTAGAAAGAGTTTTTATAGTGTAAGTAATAGGAGTGTATAAGATTTTGTTTGTCTCACGAATCCGACCTGATTTATAAACAACGGGTTGAGTTATGATCCGATGCAAAACACACAAAGACAATAAAATAAAATAAAAGATAAAATAGTTACAAGATAAAAAAAATAACCATATCATCTTCAAGTTACCGTCCGTCCCAAAATACATTAAGAACAAAACATATACCAAATCCCGCGAAACTCATTTTTTGTACACATGTACATATGTAGTAAGTTATGAAGAGAAAAACAAATTGTTACTTGGAGATGACCAGAGACTTTGAAGCCACCCTTTTTACCGCAGGACATATCAAACCAAGCTTCTCTTCCGGTGGCAAATCAAAGAATCCTTTAGCAAAACGTGTCATCTTAGAAATAAGGTCTTGATACACACCATGATCAACAATTAGGAAAATACCCCAAATCTCACAAGCCTCCACAATCTTGTTACAGATCTCTATTCTACGGCCACCAATGAAATCTTCGATTCCGGCGAGAGAAATGACTGGGATATCATTGTTGAAGTTATTGTAAGCAAATTTTGGACGTTCATCTTCGTCCCTAACGAAACTTGATTCAAAGGTATTGTAAACAAATGAAGGGCATTTGAGTAATTACATTATTAAATAAAAATAATTATTAATAGTTATTTTAATGAATTGTCTCATGGATCATTTTTGACATAATGCTTTATTAGGTTATGGCAGAAATATTTGAAATAAGTTACTTTCTAGATTGTACCAACTTTAGTGTGTATAAATATAAATATTTATATGAATTGTTGTTTTTATTTTTTTTTTTTATTGATCTCAATATAAATGTAAATATCCCAATTTATAATTAATTAATTTATATAATTCTCATTTTAACATTTAAAGTAATATATATATATATATATATATATATATGTGGCCACACAATAATGTCTATTGATCATAATAATAATAAAATCATTATTATTTTCTATTACTAAGTCAAAGTTAATTTTTCTTACCCTAGGTATCATAGCACTTTAGTCATAAGTACATTTAATTATGACCATAAACCTTAACCCACTCAAATCTTTTCTTTTTTCTCTTCAATCGCGACCATAAACCTAATCAGTTATGTAGCCTTTCTGAGTGTCTTTAACAACAGTTTTTTAGGATTCATAAACAAAAGTAAAAAATTGTTGCCTTAAAGAATAGACCACAACTACTTATACTACACTTTGTAAACCGTTGTCTAACCATTAGGCTACAATTTTTTTTTGTTTATGCCATTTTTTTTTTTATTGTTGTTAAAACTCAAAAATGTTGTAGTGAATACTCTTTGTGTAAGCGCTATCAAAACTCTTTCTAACACTTGTTGAATCGAAGATTTCATTCTATTCAACAATGCCTTTTACAGATCTCTATTCTACGGTCTTCGATTCCGGCGAGAGAAATGACTGGGATATCATTGTTGAAGTTATTGTAAGCAAATTTTGGACGTTCATCTTCGTCCCTAACGAAACTTCACTACGCCAAAAATTGCATTTTACAGCGCTTTTTTTAAGCCTTCTACAGCGCTTTTTCAAAAAAAAAAAGCGTTGTGGATTCGAGCGCTGTAAAAGATACAACAGCGCTTTTAAAAAAGCGCTCTTAAAGGCACCTTTTTATAACGCGCGCTTATTATGCACCTTTTACAGCGCTTGTTACAAAAAAGCGCTGTAAAAGGCTTACCCATATTTCATATATTTGGGTTACCTTTTACAGCGCTTTTTTGTAACAAGCGCTGTAAAAGGCATACCCATATTTCATATATTTAGGGTACCTTTTACAGCGCTTTTTTGTAACAAGCGCTGTAAAAGGCATACCCATAATTCATATTTGGTATGCCTTTTACAGCGCTTTTTATAACAAGCGCTGTAAAAGGTGTTATTTATTTATTAATTTTTTTTTAACCCTGTATATATTTTAAAAGCGTTTTTTAGCTTTTTATGGCACTTTTTTTATAAAGCGTTGTCTTTTATCTTTTTATCCAAAATTAGTTTGAACCAGTTCACACAACACAACACATCCAGAATCAGTAATTTAGAACATATTCATGTGCATGTTAAAACAGAAACAGAATCAGTAACACAACCAGAACCAGAACCAGAGCCCAGAATCAGTTAAAACATAATCAGTTCACACAATATGATACATATATATTATCCTGTAACACAGTAATTTACAACATAAGTAATTAAATATACATTGAACCTAATTTACAACATATTCATATGCATGTTTATATACTGTCCTATGATCATATACATATAATAAATATGCACCATATAATATTCAGATCTCTTGCCCAACAACATGCTATTTCCCAGAAAATGAAATAATTTTCATTTCAAGCACATACGCACACCATTCCTCCTTTAATTCCATCAGATCTTGCTCATAATATGATGGACTGGAATTTTCAAAGTACTGCAATATAAAAATTGAACATATTATATTAAGTTAGTATCAAATATATAGATAATTTATATATGAAAATCATATAATCAAAATACCGTACCGTTTCTGGGATAATAGTTTTATTCTTGTCAACAATCTCCTTCATGAATCTCAATACGTAGTACCCACAATCGATGTTGTTTGTTTGACGAGGGCACTTTATTGGGATCCATGTAATATTATTAGATTTTTGCTTCGACACTACCATACCTCTTTGAGCTCGAAAAACTTTTAATGCACTATCAAATGAATAAATGTGATTATTTTAGCATGAACAAACACTTATTTATATATATGTGTAACAAAAATAAATGAATATTACTTACGTGTCGAACAAAGTCTTGATTTCGGAGTGATTGTTGTAATCGCCATGCAAGGGATCCAAATAGTATATAACTTCAGAGACGGCATTGATTGCAAATAGCACCCAATGTGCCCTACAACAACAAAAAATTGGTTAAACAATTTTGTTTATACACAACTAATAAATTAAATTCTCATCAATTAAAAAAGATAATATTACGTACCCTGAATTATATGGTGCTAAGAACAATTTATCCTTTGAAATATTTTCTAAAAACATATTTACAATGTATTTCTTTACATTGTCTTCATCGAGTTTCCACATGGACGTCTTATGCGGAGAGAAGAATGAGTATTTATTCAATAATTTCCTCGGGCACACGACCTTCTCATGCAAAAACCTTCAATGAAAATTTTAAACTAGATTAATTACCAATACATTTAATTAATTACTAATAAATGCAATTAAAAGTATTTTTTACCTTATATACAAGCTCATTACAGTTGCACTGAGCTCCTTATGTTCGAGAAGTTCGTATACGTGCTCCTTGTCGAACAATTCCTCATACTCCTCTCCGAATATTTCTTTATTCATGTGTATCATGCGCGAATTGTCGCTGCTGCATAGGTTCTTTTTTGCTTGGATGTCAAGACACGCCCCGTATTTACCAAGGCGTGGCTGACTTATTTTAGGAGCAGCAGCAGCAGCGACTGATTTGCCACAATCCAATTTTTTTATTGCTGCAAATTTGGCAGCTTTATTGGCCTCTGGCCTTTGTAATTTGACAGCTCTATTAACCTCCAATTTTTGAGGTTTGCTGCCTTTTTTTGGATGTGCGGGTGGTTTATTTATTTGGACCTACAAAAATGAGGTTAAATGTTAGTTTATTGAATTTGAAAAAATTGACAAAGCTTATGCAATAAATGTGACAAACCTTATCGGGAGACGTAACTAATTTGTTTCGGGAATAATTTTCAAACCGACGTTGCAACTCCCGCTTTCACTCTCCATTTTTATTTCACCTTAGAGTTGATCCGGAAGTTGCTTGTCTTTGTTCGTATTCACCAATTGTGCCACTTGCTCAGATAGGATTCTGAGCTTCTCTAATACTTCCTCGTTGGAAGGTTTTTGGCGCTTCTCTTGAGGAAAAAAGCTTCTGGGAGTTACGCCAAATCCCTTCCCCCTAACTCGACCGGAATATTCAGGAACATTAAAAACTTTGCCCAAAATGTCCCTGCAACTAGCCTTGTTGCCCTCTTCATTTTCACAACTTTGTTCGATGGTCTCCTAAAATACATGTAACATTAAAATAGTTAAGTTCATTAGCATTTTTAAAATACAATATTAAAAAGTATTCAAGTGATAAATACAATATTGAAAAATATTAAAGTCATAATATACTTACACAAAGTTCTATTACTTTTTGAACATTTTCGTTATCAACCACTCCATCCTTATTTACCCGAGCTTCCTTCCACAAGATATGACGACCCAACGGTTGATCGGATTGGGTCTCTTGTCGCTATTCGTTAAAACAAAATATTAGTTAGAAACTATAGTTTATAATACAAATTCCCTCATCATTGATGTTACATTGACTTACAAGTTTTTTGTCTAGACGTGCATATCCCATACGTGATCTTCTGTATGGGTGTGTCGGGTTGCTTGCCCTCTTGCGATTTGCCTTACTAATATTCTATATAAAAAAATAGCAATTATGTAAAAATTTAAAATACGATACGAATATGAATAATAAAACACACAAATGCTAATAAATTAATCACTTACGACAAATGCGGGGTCAGTACGTTTGGAAACAAACGCTTTTCATTCATCATTTGATATATAATGTCGATATATCTTTGGAGGTTCAGCAGTTGTGTTTCCTTCTTTATCTTTAAGATAGAAATTTGAGAGATGCGATCTAAATCCCCGATGGATTTTGCCAGCAACTCCCAAAACGTAATTCTTTCGTCCCTCATCAAGGACAAAAGTTGTCTGCAATGAAAAAAATTATAAGTAAAGTATTTCCATGAAAATATTTATAAATGACAAAAGATTGGATCAAAAAATTTACTTGAATATCATTCCATATGATATCTTTGGCATCCTTCAATGCCTTATCTCTCCAGTCGTCAATCGTGATTGGAATATTTTGACGAACAACAGCCCCAATGTAGCTCACAAACATTGCGCTGTGGGGGGTCAACTGGCTGACCACTTTCATTCCATCCAACCTAATAAACTCATATAGTAAGTACATGCTATTAAAAAAAGCTAAAAAAATACACAGCAAACAGAGTATAGTATAGTATTACCTCAAACTTGGTGCCATTGCTCCTTGCTTTAATCATATTTTGCATTATAGTTGCACCACGTTTGACTTCATTTTCATAAGTCTTACTAGTGCCAACTTCTTCATTTTGACATTCTAAATCTCTATTTGTATCCATTTAACTACAACAAGTTCAACATGCAGTTTAGTATAACATCAACAAGCTCAACATGCATCATGCATTATTCTAAACAAGCTCAACATGTATCAGTATATATATTTTAAACAAGCTCAACATGCATTTTAATGATTACAAAAAATTAATAACATCAATACCTGAATAATGGTTCGAAGAAAGATGAAATGCAAAGAAAAGAGCGAACGGAGAAATTTCACAGCCATAAAGTTCACAGAAAAACAGTTTTGAAGAAATACGTAATGAGGGTTACGTATTTCAATGAAAATATAAGGTTCGAAATGATCTTGGATGGAAATAAGGTTCGAAATGAAGGAGATGATCGTGGAAATACAGTTCGTAATGGACGGGATTATAGGGTTTGCAAAAGAAGAGAAGAACGATGAAGGTTGAGATGATAGTGTAGTTTACGTAATGAAGAGGAAACTGAAGAGGTTATTGTTATATATATAACCCTTTTACAGCGCTTTTTTATAACCCTTTTACAGCGCTTTTCCAAAGAGCGCTCTAAAAGGCCTAAACCTTTTACAGCGCTTGTTATAAAAGCGCTGTAAAAGGCGTATTTATTTAAATTTTTAAAAGACTCTTTTACAACGCTTATCCCAACAAGCTCTGTAAAAGACCTCATTGTTTTAGTATGTTATATAACGTTTTTTTTAAAAGCCTTTTACAGCGCTTGTTCAAAGAAGCGCTGTAAAAGGCCTTATTTAAATTTTTAAAAGACTCTTTTACAGCGCTTATCCCAACAAGCGCTGTAAAAGACCTCATTGTTTTAGTATGTTATATAATGTTTTTTTTAAAAGCCTTTTACAGCGCTTGTTCAAAGAAGCGCTGTAAAAGGCCTTATTATGTTATTTTTGTGTTTTGTTATGTTATTTTTTAAACAAGCTCTGCAAAACCCACATAGTAGTTACTGGTCACCACCAAAATATCTTCCTCTTCACCAAACTCCACCTCAAACATCAAAGCTTACTCTTTCAATCTCCACCTCAACACCCTTTTTATCTCTTTACATTCCCTTTCATTCTTAAATCGTAACTTGATCTTCAGGTTCATTGCCATGTTGCGAAAAATGGGTTTATTAACAATGTGTCTGATGTTTTTGTTAACAATGGGTCTGATGTTTTTGTTAACAATGTGTTTTTGGGGATTCCCATGATGCGTACAAGGTGTTTGAAGAAAATCCTGTTAGAGAAAGTCATGTTAGGTATCTGATGAATATTATTTTTAAAGCCTTTTACAGCGCTTGTTCACATAAGCGCTGTAAAAGGTCTCTTTATTTTATTTTTCAAAGAGTCTTTTACAGCGCTTTTCCCAATAAGCGCTGTAAAAGGTCTCCATCAAACAACAAATATAACCTTTATTTTTTACTTTATTAGGTACATTAATTATAAATATTAACACATTTTTGAAATCCATAAATTATTAATTAATACTATTAATTATAAATATTAACACATTAATTATTTAATGTCATATATTGTAAAAATTGTTATATACTTATACGTTAAATACCCATCTACATTGTCACACTTGGAAGGCCTCGGTTCGAATCTGAATTAAGTGAACTTCATAAATGTAAGCGTTTTTAAATTACAAGAGTCTTTTACAGCGCTTTTTGATGTAAGCGCTGTAAAAGGTATCTTTATTTAATTTTTAAAAGGGCCTTTTACAGCGCTTGGTAAGAAGAGCGCTGTAAAATGTCTCATTGTTTTATTTTTAAAAGGGCCTTTTACAGCGCTTTTTTTAAAAAGCGCTGTATAAGGCATGCACTTTTTTTACATGCATAGTTCTTAAGAATTGAAATTGTCCAAATTTACATAAACATGCACTTAACCAAAGACCCTTATCCCCCACCCATCAACCAAACTATCCAAAAGCCAAAAACTTAAGTCCTAATTGAATCACTGGTTATGCTTGCCTTCTTAGACAACAATAAAACAAGAATAGAACCAAAATAATTCAGATTATAATACCACAATAATTCAATAAAACCAGAATAGAACCAAAATAGAACAATAATTCAGATTACAATAATTCAGATTACGACAATAAAACCAGAATAGAACAATAATTCAGATTACATGCATGGCTTCACATTTGTTTGTCCATTTACAATACGAAACGATGGATTAATCCAAATTCCTTCATCATGATCATCTCTAAGATATAAACCATCATCAGTGGAATCAATTTCATGTGGTTGTTGTGATGTTGCAAATAAAAGATCATTACCAACATCTTCATCATTGTTGTTATCATCACTTATTTTATTGGTCGATAGGACAACATACCATTTATCATCAGAAGGATCGGTGACATAAAACACTTGTTGAGCTTGCGACGCTAAAATAAAAGGCTCGTCTTTGTATCCCACCCTATTAAAATCAACAAGCAAGAATCCCGACTCATCAATCCGAACGCCACTATTATTATCGACCCACTTGCAACCAAATATGGGAACATGAAACATTGTGTAGTCTAACTCCCATATGCGCTCGATAACCCAAAAATATGATAGATTTGCATATATTGGGTTTTTGTCTTTTGCACTTGAGACATGCATCGCTTCAGCTACGAGAGTGACTCCACTATTTTGCATAGTAGTCTGATCATCTTGTTCTTTGGTATAAAATGTGTAGCCGTTAATAACATAACCTGTGTAAGAAAAGACATGTAAGCTCGGACCATTTGCTAGCCACCTCAATCTCTGTGAAATTGATCCGGGGTCTATATCAAATTTTGACTTTATGTGATTTTTTAACCATGTTATAAAACTTCGATTGTGCTCTCGAGTTATCCAATTTTGATTCCTATTCATGTTCAAACGAGATAACTGATCCATGTGTATTGTAACATACGGTTGAACCTCATCATCATTGTGCAGAACATACAATTGTGCCTGCTCCAATTCTGTCCTTGATATAGTCAGTAGTCTCTTTCCAATTATCCCTTCTCCTGATAGTCTTCCCGAATGACGAGACATGGGAAGCCCTATGGATTCAACATTGGATAGATATTCAGTACAAAATTCAGCAGCCTCTTCAACAATGTATCGTTCAACAATACATTGGACAGATATTTAGTACTTTTTACGTACCCTTTTAATATTTTCATATATCGTTCTATCGGATACATCCATCTCATATAAGCTGGCCCACAAAGTTGTGTCTCCTTAACCAGATGAACAGTAAGGTGAACCATTATATCAAAAAACGATGGTGGGAAATACATTTCAAGCTCACACAAAGTAACAACAATTTCCCTCTGCAATGTCGGTAATTTCTGAGGGTCGATCACTTTACTACAAATTTCCCTGAAGAAGAAACATAATCTAGTTAATGCTAGTCGAACTTTTTCAGGTAAAATGGAACGTATACCTATTGGTAGCAAATGCTCCATTAGAATATGACAATCATGGGTCTTCAAACCTTTTAACTTGAGGTCTTTCATACAAACCAAATTTCTAATGTTCGAAGAGTATCCTTCTGGAACTTTAACTTCGTGTAGAAATTTACATAAAACAATTTTTTCCTTTCTAGATAGAGTATGAGCGGCTGGAGGTAGATATGTGCGATTTCCTTTCTTTACTGGAGCCAATTCATTTCTTATTCCCATATCGACCAAGTTCAATCTTGTGTTGATGCCATCTTTAGGCTTTCCTGGAACATTGAGTAACGTACCAATAACACTATCAAATACATTTTTTTTCAATATGCATCACATCGAGGAAATGTCTTATATACAATGACTTCCAATATGGCAATTCAAAGAAAATTGACTTTTTATTCCACCCAGTTTTGACCAACTCTCCTGCAAAAGGTTTGCCAAATTTATTGGTCAAACCTTGTACTTTTTCAAGTATTTGATATCCAGTCGGTGCTAAAGGAGCTTTACCTTCCTCTGATTTTCCATTAAATGCATTTCTCCACCAACGATACTGATGACTATAAGGTAAAAATCTACGATGTCCAAGAAACACATTCTTCTTACAATGTTTTAACCGCATCCAATTTGTACTCTCTTCACATACAGGACATGCACACTGACCTTTAATGCTATATCCTGATAAATTACCATATGCTGGAAAATCATTAATTGTGCCGAACAACATAGCCCTCAAATTGAAATATTCTTTCTTATACCCATCATAAACTTCCACACCTGTCTCCCACATACGTTTTAAATCTTCTATTAGAGGAGTCAAGTATACGTCGATATCATTCCCCGGTTGTTTGGGTCTAGAAATTAACAAAGACAACATCATAAACTTACGCTTCATACATAACCATGGAGGTAGGTTATATATTACCAAAATCACAGGCCACGTGTTGTGTGAGATGCTTTGAAGACCATGTGGATTAATTCCATCAGTAGAAAGTGCAAGTCTTAGATTTCTTGACTCTATCCCGAATTCAGGATACTCGTGATCAATTTTTGCCCATTGTGGGGAATCTACAGGGTGTCGAAACATTCCATCTCTAATTCTTTCATCTGCATGCCATGTCAAGTGTTTTGAATCTTCTTCACTGCGATACATGCGCCTAAATCTTGGTATTATAGGAAAATACCACACGACTTTTGCTGGAGTAGATTCTTTCTTCTTATATCGAGAGACATTGCATTCCGGACACGCCTTAAGTAGTTCATATTCATTTCGAAATAAAATGCAATCGTTAGGACACGCATGAATCCTTTCGTAACTCATGCCAATAGAACACAAAATTCGTTTAGCCTCGTAGGTTCGACTGGGAAGTTCATTATCATCTGGCAACATATCTTTTATGAGTGTTAATAATTCTGTAAAGCTTTTATCAGACCATCCATTACTCGCTTTTAAGTTGTACAACTTTAATATCGCCGACAGTCTTGTGAATTTAGTACAACCATTATATAATTCTTTCTCTGCATCACTCAACAAACTTTCAAACATTTTAGGACAATCTCGAAGATCTTCTTCAACTGCTTTTGCGATCTCATCAACTCGGTTCGGCTCATATGTATCTGTATCGAAGTCAGTTGAAGCATATGTCGAACTATTCTCAAAATTAATGTTTCCTTTTTTTTTCTCACCATGTCTTATCCAACATGTGTAGCTTTGATCAATTCCATTATATACTAGATGTCCTTCTAATTCATCTTCTCTAACACGTTTTCCAAAACAACATTTTAAACAAGGACAAACTACTCTATTTGGATCTTTTGCATTCTTCACTACAAACTCAACAAACTCCTTCACTCCAATTTCATACTCTTTTGACAATCGATTGGCTGACATCCATTTCCTATCCATAGTATACCACCTATATAAATGCAGTTACAAAACTAATAAGCTTTCAATACTGAACTAATAAACTAATAAGCTTTCAATACTGAACTAATAAACTAATAAGATTTCAAAACTAATAAACTAATAAGCTTTCAATACAAAACATATCAACACGTTTCAAAACAGAACAGATCATGTGATATGAGTTTTTGACAATTTTTGACAATTTCAAAACATAACAGATCATGTGGTATATATAATCTGAATTATTCAATTGTTCATGAGAAATAATGTTGTTTTGGATTGACAGATCTGTTCATAACAGATCATGTTGTTTCTCATGAACAATTGAAGAGATTTAAAACATAACAGATCATGTGGTATATATGTGTAGAAGAGATCATAAAGATTTTTTGACAAAAACAAATTAAAAAATACCTGAGACAACGTAGATGGCTGCACAGTACGAGGGTTTTGAAAGATCTAGAGGATATGATATGAGGGTTTCCAACGTATATAATTATTTGAAATATGCATTTTACAGTACTTGTGAAAAAAGCGCTGTAATAGGTAGTTAAATTCAACGAAAGCGCATGTATTTTACAGCACTTGTGGAAAAAGCGCTGTAATAGGTAGTTCAATTATTTGAAAGCGCATGCCTTTTACAGCGCTTGTGAGAAAAGCGCTGTAAAATAATACGCGAAAGCGCTTCATTTTACAACGCTTTTTTTGACAAGCGCTGTAAAAACCTTATAACGTTATGCGCAAACGTTATAAGACATACAACAGCGCTTCTTTTACAGCGCTTGTCATAAAAAGCGCTGTAAAAGGCTCCGTTATTTTTAAAATATATTTTCAACAGCGCTTGTATTTACCAAGCGCTGTAAAAGGCAATTTTTGGCGTAGTGCTTGATTCAAAGGTATTGTAAGCAAATGAAGGGCATTTGAGTAATTACATTATTAAATAAAAAAAATTATTAATAGTTATTTTAATGAATTGTCTCATGGATCATTTTTTACATAATGTTTTATTAGGTTATGGCAGAAATATTTGAAATAAGTTACTTTCTAGATTGTACCAACTTTAGTGTGCATAAACATTTATATGAATTGTTGTTTTTATTTTTTTTTATTGATCTCAATATAAATGTAAATATCCCAATTTATAATTAATTAATTTATATAATTCTCATTTTAATATTTAAAGTAAGATATATATATATAGTCACACAATAATGTCTATTGATCATAATAATAATAATAAAATCATTATTATTTTCTATTACTAAGTCAAAGTTAATTTTTCTTACCCTAGGTATCATAGCACTTTAGTCATAAGTACATTTAATTATGACCATAAACCTTAACCCACTCAAACCTTTTCTTTTTTCTCTTCAATCGCGACCATAAACTTAATCAGTTATGTGGCCTTTCTGAGTGTCTTTAACAACAGTTTTTTACGATTCATAAACAAAAGTAAAAAAGTGTTGCCTTAAAGAATAGACCACAACTACTTATACTACACTTTGTAAACCGTTGTCTAACCATTAGGCTACAATTTTTTTTGTTTATGCCATATTTTTTTTTATTGTTGTTAAAACTCAAAAATGTTGTAGTGAATACTCTTTGTGTAAGCGCTATCAAAATTAACGCGCGCCAGTTAAACATTGTTGTTTTTAATATTTATAACATTTAAAACATAACGCTTATATTATAAACATTATTAAATACGACTTATATATTTTTCATAATGCCTTTTTTTTATAAGTGCTATTAAAATTAATGCGCCTCAACTTTTCTTTCTCTCTTCACGCTAACTAAAACCCTATTATATCAATTAAACCCTTGTTTTATCTCAAAACTATGATACCAATCGTCTCAATCAAAAATCCAGTGAACTCGAACTCGATTATTGTTTCAACACAAACTCGATTGCATCCACCGTTTCAAGCTCGATTACCTCCACCATTTCAAACTCAATCTTCTCCACCAAATTCAAAATTGACTGCCTCCATTGTTTTCACATTAAAATTCATCAAACATCATTCACTGTTCAAACTCGATTGCCTCTTTCAACCTAATCACTTATGTCATCAATCATCATCCATTGTCATCAACCTATTTATTTCCACCGTCATCAGTCATTTGTGTTGCTAGATACAACTCATTACTGTGTCAATCTCAGGTTTCTTTCCATTTGTTTACTCTTATGTTGTTGGACAATCTCATATTTCTTTCACATGGATGTCTTATGGTTTATGGTAGAAACAATAATATATATGTTTGCAATGAAAAGGGTTGATTGCAGAACTGCATGATATTTTGACAGAGTATTATGTTATTTAACATGTTGTCCTAATACTCTCAAGAATGAATAACACTTTATAATAGAAAAATTTAAGAAAAAATTATATATAATTTTTGTATGAATGATACCCCCTTAATTTTTGTATGAAAACTTTATATATGTTTCTTGTGTTTGGATTGTTTTGATTTGCCTTTTATTAAGTTTATGTATTTATATATATATATATATATATATTTAAGTTTCATGTCTATGATTCTTTTGATTTGTCTTCTTTTTTTCTTTTCAAGCTTCACGATTTGGATTGGATACAAATATGTTTTTTTTTTTAAGTTTCATGGTTAGGATTTTATTGATTATTTTAATATTACAAGGAACTATTTTTAATATATAACTATAATATGATCATGGAACTATGAGTCGGAGATGGATTTCTACTTATTGAATGTCAAAAGAATATGAAGATGGAGTAGAGTTTGTTAGGTTTACTGCTGCTCATGGAGAAAATTCTAGTAAAATCACATGCCCCAGCTTAGGTTGTTGAACAATCATTAGCCTGCTACGAATTGATCCAAGTTATACATGTTGGATAATGCATGGGGAGGTAGAAACTAACTCTACTTATTTGAGGAGCAATGTGAGAAATATATCAAATAATGTTCACATTGGTACAAATGTGTAATCGAGTTGACGAAATTGTAAATGGAATTGAAGAAGATCTTTGTGGTTGTCTTAGAATATTTTAGAGATTATTAAGTGATGTGCAGATAAACCATTTTATGATGGATGTACTAAATTCACAAGATTATTTGTCGTCTTGATATTGTATAATATAAAAGTAGGCAATGGGTGGTTTGATAAAAGTTTTACAAACATACTAACATTGTTAAAATATATTTTGCCTAAAGATAATGTGCTTCCTAGTCAAACTTATGAAGTCAAATAAATTTTATGTTCAAATGTCATGAGTTATGAGAGGATACATGCTTGTTATAGTGATTACATTTTATTTCGTAATGAATTATGCGTCATCAAATATGTGTCCCAAATGTAATGGATCGAAATATAAAAAGAAAGCAAAAACTCCAACCGAAGTTTTATGGTATTTTTTGGTAATACCAAAATTTATACGCATGTAACGTAACATGGAAGATACTAAACACTTAAGATGACATGGATATGAGAGGATTATTGATGGAATCCTTTGAAATCCTGTAGATTCTCCTCAATTGGTGGAAATTGATAATGATTACTCTGATTTTGGTTAGAACTAAGAAACCTATATCTTGCATTGTCTATTGACAAAATAAACATGCATTGTATCCAAAGTAGTTTTCATAGTACTATGTTGATGATTATGTTGATTTATAATCTACCTCTCCAGGTATGTATGAAATGCAAGTTTATGATATTGTCTATGTTAATTTATGGGTTCAAGAGAACATGATCATAAAAGTACAACGAAAAATAGTGGTATCACACTCATAACTCAATATGTGCATGTCTCAAGTGTCAAATATAGAAATTCCTCAATTGTCGATATGCCATATTTTGGGGTTATTAAATGTATATGAGATTTAGATTACATGTCATTTTATAGTGCTTGTGTTTGGTTGCAAGTGAATTGACAACAACAGTGATGTTCAAATAGATAAGTTTTTTGAAGGTGGACCTTAATAAAGTGAGGTACAAAGACGAACATTTTACTTTAGCATCACAAGCTCAACAAATATTTTATGTCACTGATCATGCCGATGAAAAGTGATCAATTGTGCTTCTAACTAACAAACTAAATGATGACTACAAACAAGAACGTGAATAGATATATACCAAAGATGATAATTTCTCTAGTACATTACAATCGTTTGAAGTTGATCCAACTAAATATGAGAAACAACTACGATGAAGGAATTTGGATCAATCCATCATTTTGTATCAATAAAAATCAGTAAAGTAAGAATCCAACGAGGAAGAGAAAAAGAGATGATTGCTATTTATTTAGAAAAATGTTATTATTTATCATTTAATTCTAATTTTTCTTTCTATTGTTATTGATTCTCATTATTAATGTTATTGTTTTAGTTGAGTGGCTTCTCTTCATGATGATGATTGTGGTTCTAATAGTAGGGAAAACGTTCCTATACGTGGTGTGACTGTGTTGAACAACTGTTTCAAAATGAAAATGAAAGGAACAAAATAAGAGGTGAACTATATTGTACTTTAAGGGCATTACAAAATAAACTCTAAGCTATATTGTTTCTTTTATATACTCATGTAATTACTCTTACATTTTCTTTGGTTGCATGGAATAAAAAGAGTCAACCAATTAGTCTAAAAGAAACAATTTTGTTAGTTTTGTTAAGTTACTGTGTCGGATAGTCCAATTACTTGCAATAATTGAAAATCAAAAGACTCAACTTTGGATGTTTATACAGCCAAAATTTGGAAAGAACTACAAGTAAGACACTAACACAAACTATTTCATGTTAATTTATTTGGCATAACACATCAATGATAATCTACTTTATGTTGCAAGATGCTTATATCAGTGATTAACATAAAAAATAAAAAATTTGTACTCAGAAAACCAAGAAAATAACATAGATCTTTTAGAACCTAACTCACTTAAGAGCATGTAAGAGATAAAGATGGTAATATTATTAAACAACATCCATTGAAATATACACACATGCATCCATTGAAATATACACATAAACGGGAACTTAAAATGATTGAAGTGACTTTATAACTTAATGTATGACTGATGATTATCAATTATTATTATTATTATTATTATTATTATTATTATTATTATTATTATTATTATTTTAAAAAGTATTTAGTAGTTTATACGTATGTTAATAACTTTTTAATATAGACCGTTAATAATGCAAATCGCGCTACTCAATTTTATGTTTTCTTTTTTTATTTAAGTACTTTCTTGACTATAATTGTGTTATCTACTCTAAAAACTAGTAAACTCAGGTGAAAGAGGATTGAACTAGTTATATGGTTAGTAATTTTTGGGGTGAGATTTTATCTTTTTTTCTTGAATGTTTGAGTTTTTAGATTTTGATTTATATTTTGTGTAATTATTTA
>JBBPBR010000003.1:49403885-49418927 GCA_037974775.1 Cicer pinnatifidum
ATTGGTTTTTTAAAACAATGGTTTTAATTTGTGATGTTTACACCATTAAATTTGATTAACTTTATTGTTTTATATCTTGAAATGGTATAACATGAGAGCTATAAAAGGCTACAAAAGTTGGTTTGGTCAAATTGTTTTTAAAAAATAATTATAATAGGGCTTATTATAACATAAACGCTATAAAATGTTTATTGAAATCCAATTTAATATCGAGTTATAACGCATGTTATATTGGCTATAATAATTTTGTCAATTTTTTATTTTAAAAACTATTATAACAGTGCTTTATAGTTATTACAAGTGCACATGTTTTATTACTATAAATCAATGTTTTTCTTGTGAAAATTTATCCGCATGTGATACATATGGATTTTTCTTAAATTTTATTCTGCATGTGATACATATGGATTTTGCCGAATTTTTATTTTGTTGCATATTTATATGTGATTATATATCCGCAGCAAAATTCACTTTTTTTTCTCTAGGATTTAGTCATGGTAAAATTCCTCGGGAAACATCTGTAGTAAATTCTGCAACAAAGTTTATGATTGTGTTATCCTTAGAAAATTTCGCAGGTAAATTTCTTGCAGAAGTTCATGCCAATTTTTATGTATTTTATATAAATAAAATAGAATTGTCACTACAAAAAAATTGACCTATCGTGACATTAAAAATGTGTCACTAAACGTTCAAAACTGTAGGTAAAAGTCAATAATACATTGAGTGACACTCAAATATAGTGTCAACTTTAAGGGGGCGTCCTGCTACACTTTGAGGACTGTCACTACATGTTCTGAGGATTGTCACTACATGTTTTTGAGTTCTGCCTACAATAATGACTGTCACTAAAAACTATATAAATATAAATAAAGAATTAGTCTATTTCTACGGTATGTATGTCACTAAAACTTATTATTATTTATTAAATTAAATTTATTTTATCTCCCTATTAATTGTAATTCTAAACTATTATTACCAATAAATTAAATTTAAAATTTTAATTTATTTTTATTGAATAATATCATTAAAACATACAATAAAATAAAATTTATTTTACTAATTTTATTAAATGAATATTACTTGCATTCATAGAATTTTAATTATAGCACTAACATGAGTATCATATCTTTGTGACAATATTGTAATGAAATTAAATCATAAAAAAATATATTTCTCCACTAAGTAGATCATAAAATCTTTACAAAAGTGATATATTTCTCCAGTTATGAATAAATTCTTAATTTCAACTTATCCTAACATTTTCTCTAAAATCTCTCCTTCCATGTTTTTAGAATCTATCTTTGTAACTCTATCATTCTATTATTCTTTGTCCTGCAACACTTGCTTTTGAGAAATATTTCAGATTTGATAAACCAACTCCTAAAGCCCTGTCACACAATAAAAGATATATATAATTAACAAAAATTATAAAAACCAAACAATCATAACATCGCTTAATTTAATCAAGAAATTACTTTCAACTAATAATTAACACTACTAAGCTAGTCAGTTCATGATTTAGACACACACAAACTTAAACACAATTAAAAAAATATTTCACTTCAAATTTGTTTATATTAATATTTAAATTCATTCCGCGTTTTTTATATAATCAAGGTTGTTACTCCTTCTCTTTCTCAATAATTCACTTTTATTACAAAATTGCACTGTAGATAGGGATATAATGTTGGTTTGGTGGCTGGGGTGGGAGAGATAGAGAATGAAGCTATAAGGAGATTGAGAGTTCGACCCCACAAAAAGGAAATACTAACCATATTTGGGATTATTGCTACAAATATAAAATAAGAGACTAAATTACCCAAAAGATAAAATAAGTGTTCCATAGAACTGCTGAAACAACACTAATTATGCTATGACAAGAAGTTTGAACATAAAACTTAACAAATCCAAATTCATTTTCTACTATGAATCATTACATTAGATCCAAACAACTAAATGCATGTTTGAGTAACTGGTGCAAACTACATAGATACTTTTGAGTGGATTGTCTTTGGAATAACTACTCTTAGAAGAATTGTGTATGAAAATGCTGCTACATTTCACAATGGCGAGTTCTGTCCTGTTACTTATTGAAGTATGGTTTTTCGATTACATGGTTTCAATTCTCCTTAATTGAAAGCAAGTTTAGTTATTCAGAGTTAAATAGTGAAAATGATGCTGTGAGTTTCAGTAAGTAAAAAAAGCTATGAACTTATACAAATTTATATAAAAGTGATAACAGGCTAGGAAGAAATTTATACAAAGAGCATTGTATCTAAAACCTAGTTATCAAGAAATGAAATGAAAATTGAAAAGCAAAAAACATTAGTAAATGAATATATGAGAGAAGAGAGGCTAACAGCATGCTGAAAAACTAGTGAGGTATATGGCAAGAGAACATTCATGGCAGTGCTGAAATTGAATTTTGTTCTGACCTGAAAGAATTTGGGCAAACACAAGGGGGAGATGACAAAAGAGGTTGCTTAGGCATTGTTAGGTGATCTCCATTAGAAGAATTCGCTGCCATTTCAATTCCTGCATCAAATTTCAGAGAGATCACAACAAAATTAACTCGTTTAATAAGAAAAATCAAAATTTTGATGATAAACCAAAATCAAGTAAAGAGAGAGAACTTGATCACGAGTGAGTTTCAAAAAACAAAATGTGGAACCCAAAACCCTACCCAATGCTGTCTCCATTCACCTGTTCAATAGAACCACCAAAAATCAAAATGTTTGTGACATAATTAAAATAGTCATGAGTTATCAATTATCATTTAACATAAATTATACCTGTTCAGCTACAGCTTGTAAAACCTCATTAATTTGTGGATCTTCAGAAAACCGTACTTGGAGAACGGAAACAAGATTTCCAAGCAAATTCTCCAATGTTTTAACTCTATGGTTAGCATGAGAGTTAGAGCTAGAACTTGCGTTTTGAGCAATCTTGCCAAGACAACGCACACGTCCTCTTTTTTCAGGCCCTTTAACTTTTGAGTAAATATCATTCTTCCAATATGTAGAATCTTGAGTGGTTTGAGGATTATTTGAGCTTTCTGCCTCCTCTACCATATGCTTCTTTAGTTATTCCTACATTTAACACAAAGTATTAATATAACAGACAACTTTGGAAGAAAAAAAAAAGAAAATAGATAATATGAGCAGAACTGAGTATTAATATAACAAATCGTGTTTTGCCTATGTTTGAATCAAAGTTTAAAATTCTTACAAAGACATAAAATTTTTCCAAAATGGACTAGATGCTCATAAATATCCACTCGAGAGCGCCACTTGCAATTGACACAATTGGTGCAAGGACATAAAATTTTTCCATCATTTGATTTTGCAAATGCAAAATCAAGAAAATTAGTAACTCCTCTAATGTACTTCTCTTTATTAAGAGAGTTGTTAGGGTTGTAGGATATCCAACTCTTATCCATTCAATTCAATGCAATAAACTGAAAAATTGAATGAAATAACACAAAAAGTTAATAAATATAACTTAAATATAAAGAAAAAAATGGTTGGAGAAACACCTTACCTACATATTAATCAGGTAAGTTTTACAAAAAATTGCAGCTGTTTGATTAGACCTAACCATGTTTTGAGTCATGAAAATGTCTCAATCCACTCTGTTAATCAACTATTTCGGATGTATTTGCTGTTATGCTGCTGTAGAATATCTAAGTCTGGTTATGTTTGTCATAGTAAGCCTCATGTATCAGAAAATATTATTTATTGAAATTTTGGCTTTTGATACAACCTACTGGAATTCATTCAGTCGGTTTACCTAGTGTTATAAGGTTTGATGATGTGGCGGTAGTACCCAGGAAAAAATAGCATAAGACATACCTCAAGTGCTGCTGATAGAACTTGAGATTGACCTTCTTGATCCTTAGATTCAATCAATAGAACTGCATAACTGAGGATCACATTAAAAGTCAAGGTTATTGCATGCTTACATTGTGGACTAGTAATATTGCACTTCTGAAAGCAAATCAATGCAATGATGAAAATAATCGAAACTTATTAAGCTCATACTACCAAATCAATCACGATGATAAATCTATTAATATAAATTATTCAATAAGTATTAAGATTCTCTTCCAGCGACTTACAATGGCCAAACTAATCATTAACGACGGACATGAAAATCACATTGAGATTCTGTAATCGGATTCTTCAAGATGAAACCTAATAATTTCTATAAAAGAAACACTCCTCAGCAAAAAGTTATAGAGTAATATACTTCTCATTCCATCCGGTGGTTGAACTTTATAGTACTTGTAAATACACCACCCATGTACAAAAAGTAGAGCTGTCATCCACAATCGTGCCTTCGTTATTTGGACAATATAGAAACAGAACTCAATCAAGATATGCATCGCTATTTAAAATTTTCACACATTGGTTAAAGAAAGATAAGACTGTGGTGTTTAAATTTGAGACTAAAGCCTTTTATACTCGTCATGTTACAAAACATTTCTTCAACGTTTAAGCCTTATCAAATATTTATTTAAACAAATTCAAATCACAGTATTTTCATCCTAAGCAAACAACAACCACGCCTCTATATAATATAAATAAAAAAAGAGAATAGTTTCATGTAATATAGGACCTAGACAACTAATAATTAACAAACAGATGAAAAATTCAAAAGGAGTTGCAAATTCTTAGACGCTGAACATTGTGCCTCTTTTCCTTTATATAAACTCTTAAACCCATCTCCAATTTACACCATCTCATAGTAATTCTCACCAAGATAACATTACATGACTGTGATGAAAATCAATTGGAAATCAATATTTCCAAGTTGCTACAAGAATGAAAATGATTACTCTTCACCGAAACCAGCAGCAACAAAAGTGGTTGCTACAAAGACAAATTCATTTAACAGAATATCTCTCACGGATCTGAGTTTTTAAGCGCAACAACGCTTTCAGCAGAAGATCTTTCAATTTCTCTAGTAGGTTCTAATCTCTATGTTTTCACACTCGCTGAGCTTAATAAGTTTCTCAGTTAAAATAAGTTTCGATTCTCCACTTATGAGAGTTTTTTAGGTTTACAGGTATATAAGGAGAATTTAAATGAAAAAATTGAAAAAGCAGAGATGCAGAAGCTAATTTCAATGTATACAATTAGTAATTATTTGAAAAACCCATAGACACAAACCCATAGATGAACGAAGCTCCATTAGCTCGATTTCGTTTCAACAAAGAGCTAAATTGAATTGACTTGGGATAATCGATACAAACTTTCTATGAAATTAGCTCCAAAAAAGTTTCCAAGATTCGTCAAAAATCAAATCAATAACTATAAACATTTAAGCGGCATTCGCATAAGAATCAAGAAATAAAGCATTTAACTATAAACAAAATTAAAAGAAGAACAAGCTTAAATATAAAAGAAATCCAATATTATGTACCAGAAACAATTATAACAATCATAATACTCCTCAAAACACAAGAAAAAAGAAGCAACAAGATCCAGATATCAACATCCGTAATCTCTACACGCTGCAAAAGGAAGAAAGAAAAAAAAACGAGAGAAATCGAGAGTTTTATATACTACTAGTCTAGTTAAATCGAGAAACACTTCATTTTGATCTTCCACTTCATTTTGAGCTTGAAAATGTAAATAGAAGAACCTAAATATATAAACTCTGAATCCCTAAATCGCAACAAAGGAAAAACAATTGCTAAAAACGAAAAAAAAAATCACTTACTCGTGAATCTCGCTGAATCTGAATCTGAATCTGAAGTTGAATCAGAATTTGAATCTGAATCTGAATTTGAATCTGAATCAATGAGTTTGAATAACAAAATTGTAAATCGTTTGTAAATAGTTGAACACTTTTACAATTTCTGAGATGAAATAGGGAAACAAATTGAGAGGAGAAGAAATAGAGAAAAAGTAATTCAGAGATTGAAATGGAACGAAGGCATTGCATTCACGAACGAAAATTACTTTGAAAATTTCTCACGTGTGGGTGTTGAAGAGAATGAAAATGAAAGGCTATTTTTGGTGAATGAAGGCAAAATGATTTTCTGGTGGTGAAGGTAACGTGAATGAAGGCAAAATGATTTTCTGTTTAAGTTATTATAAATTAATATTAAATTAATATTTCAGTTATTATTAAATTAATATTTCAGTTTTTTTTTACATTAATATTAAATTAATATTTCAGTTACATTAATATTAAATATTTCAGCATTTGTGACACTCTCTCTGTAGCTAAAAGTAACTATAGTGACAAACAAATATATATCACTAAAGATTGAGTGTCACAATAGATCTTTTTTTTTGTAGTGTGTTTTTTAAACAAATTAGACACCATAATTATCAAACTCCTTGTAACACTCATCAAAACTTGGCGACCTTTACAATTATTGTAGAAATCTGGGTTTTGCCTTCAGATGAGAACCAGGACCATCCTACCAGTTAGTACCTTGGAGATGGGAAAGTAGTTAGTCATACATGATCGAAGCTATGTTAGAAGGATCTTGCGGGGCGCGTGGTGATCCCCAGGTTGTATTGCTTTTTGTAGCATGATCAGATTAGAGCATTGTATAGGGTTTAATTGTCTTTCTTTTCTGGATGTATTTATTTCAATTTGAAAGACTGTACCTATACCTCATATTGTCATCTTGACTTTTATTTTGACGGGTCCTTGTACCATTTTTTTATGCGACGTGGGAAAGTTAAAATTCTTGGGCAGTGCTTTTGAACAGGTGTCTATCAAGAATACTCCAAAATATGAGCTATGTCTGACAGGTCTCATAGCGCGGTGTATTTTGTCGTGTAAATACTTTGGGTTTGTATTGCAAAAATTGTTTCTGCTGTTTGTAAATATTGTTGACTTTTGTCGTTATGTTACGACTTAAACATTTCATCCAAAAGTATTTTCTTTGTAAAAAAAAAATACACTCGCGCAGTTAAAAATCGGGGTATTACATGTTACATAAGACGAATATTGTATAATTGTTCGGTTTTCCACAATTTTTTCCATACCTCCATGTAAATAACCCAATATTGGTTCACAATCAATAACATCTTCACCATCCAGAGTAACAATAAGTCGAAGAACACCATGCATTGATGGGTGCTGAGGCCCCATATTGACTATCATGAGGTCTTTTCTTGTAGCTGGTACATTCATAGGTTTTTCCTCGATTCATTCTTCCATGAATCATTAAAAAAAAAGTTCATCAAAATTCAGGAAAGGCCAAGTAGATACAATAGGCATTGCAATGCGAATAATTTTGCTCGGAGAAATAGAGGTAACATGTATCACACATGCAAAATCTGAGAAAATACCACATGAATATTCTATGATAGTAGGTATTCAAGAATCAATGCATTAAATTTTAATGAATTTGAAAGAAATTGTATTGAGAAGTAATTTGTATGGAACTCGGGATGTGTCTATTTGTTTCAAAGGTCCTGGATATGTAACGGCTCAAGATATCATTTTACCACCTTTCGTAGAAATCGTTGATAATACACAACATATAGCTAACCTAACAGAACCTATTAATTTGTGTATGGAATTAAAACTTGAGAGGTATCGGGGATATCTTATAAAAACACTAAACAACATTCAAGATGAAAGTTATACTATAGATGCTGTATTCATGCCTGTTCGAAATGCAAATCATGGTATTCATTCTTATGGGAATGGGAATGAAAAACAAGAGATACTCTTTCTCGAAATATGGACAAATGGAAGTTTAACTCCTAAGGAAGCACTCTTTGAAGCCTCCCGAAATTTAATTGATTTATTTATTTCTTTTTTACATGCAGAAGAAGATAAATTGAATTCAAAAAACAAACGACACAAAGTTACTTTACCTCTTTTTACTTTTCATGATCGATTCGTTAAGGATAAACTAAGGAAAAATAAAAAAGAAATTGCATTGAAATCCATTTTTACTGACCAATTAGAATTTCCTCCCAGAATCTATAATTGTCTAAAAAAGTCCAATATACATACATTATTAGAACTTTTGAATAAGAGTCAAGAATAACTTATGAAAATTGAACATTTTCGCGTAGAAGATGTAAAAAATATATTAAACCTTTTACAAATAGAAAAGCATTTTGCATAAATTTGAAATCAGTTGGATTTTTTTTCATCTTTCATTTTTATGAAAAGAAAGCTTAAAATATGCAATTTGAATCTTTAGCACATATCTATATATTTAGAATAGGTCTAAAATGAAATATATGTATCTAGAGATTAGTCATTTTAAAGTGATTAATCCCTAGATACACAATACACATATTATTTATTTATTGATCTACTTTTAAATATTAAAAATTATAGTCTCATCTCTGTAAAAAAATTTATTTTAATTTTATTATTGTCTAATAGTAATTAAAATAGATTTGAAACTCGAACTCCGTAGTTAGACATGGCAATGGGCGGGGCGGAGGCAAGTTTTGCTTTTTCCATCTCCACACTCAACTAATCAGGAAAAATCTGCATCCACTCCATTTTTTTTGCGGGTGTGAAATTTAGATGCCATCCCCATCCGCAACAGGTTCGAATTTCTTGCGCACACTAGCACCCATTCATATATATAAAATTATAAATTTAAATATCATAAACACACACACCCGTCCCCGCTCCCGAATTTTAATTATGAACAAAATCCGCACCCCAACTGCATCAAATCAAAACGAGTTTTTTCTTTCTAAATCAAGACGGTTTTGGGTGGATACTCACATATTATGTTGCAATCCCTATCCGTAGCAGGCAGAAACTTGGATTTATATTATACACCCGCTAAAAAACGAGACTGATGCGGATATTTTAGGCAAAATCTATTCCTGCCCCGCTGGCATGTCTATCCATAATATGATTGGTACTATTTATATTTTGACCAATTTTTATTTTAATTTGTCCACATAGACAATATTATAGTATCTATTAAATTCAATAAATTAAGAATTTTGATAAATTTATCTATTTAATTTTGAATTTAATAATTAAATAAATTGTTTTCATGATTAAAACTTTATTTTTAATTTTAATTAAAACTACGACAAAAAATATTATTTCAAAATAAAATAATATTAAATTTAAAATATAATCAAATTAATTGATATATTATTTAATTATTGATAATTTAGTTCGATAATATCAAAATATATCAATTTTTAAATTTATTTTAGTTATTATATTTGTTTGTAAAAAAATAAAGAAAAATCTTGTATATCCCATTAAAATTGTTCAATGTTTCAAAAGAAAAAAGATTATATCAAATAACTATTTAAAAAAAAAAAAATAGTATCGACCTATTTCAAACTCGTGGCAATCGTATTTCAGAAACATTAGTATCCTCGCCGTCGCAAATATTCTTACCGTCACACTTAACGCCGTCGCATCTCAACTATTGTTACCACCATCACACCTGGCCGCCGCGTTCGTTGGCAATACAAAGAGAGAAAGCCTTTTTGGAACACAAAAAAAATAGGAGAGCGAAACAGACACAGACAGTACTCCTTTCGATTTCTTTCTCTCTCCTCCTTCTCCGTCTCTGCTTTCTTTCTCTATTCGTCGATCCCAAATCTTCACAGGTTAGGGTTCCATTTCCGTATCATCTTCCGTTATTTATTTTCATTAGCTTGTTTTTGTTGTTGTAATTGTTAATTTCCTTTATTGTTTGATTATTTAATCATTCATTTCTGTTTGATTATTTCAATTTTATTTGGACATTTAATTGTTTTTCTGTGTTTATGTTATGAAGTTTTGATTAAAATTTTTCTTTCATGTTCTTATGTTGTTGTTGTTTCTTTTTGCTTGTTATTCATATATCTAGGTAGCCCAACCTGCAAGTTCTTTGCCTCTCCCTTCATCAACATCTCAACCACCTGCTTCGACTGCGTGAGTTCATATTAGTATTTTTGGATTTGTAGTTTCAGCATGTGAATGTTCTTGTTTAGTTTTTATGTAAAATTCTTGTATTTCTCTCACTTTGCTTTCAGGGGAGAATCCAATGCTGAGCCAAGTCCTGTTATAACTCCTCCCACTACGTCTAAACCCTAAACCCTAAACCCTAAGTATCTGGTATTTTCTCCATAATGGTTTTTAAATTTTTGGTAGTACTTAAATGTTGTTGATAATTTGTGGCAACCTTGAAGCTGTACCACCTTTAGCCCATCTATTACTTTTACCCTGAAATGCAAATGCAATTTTGTACACAGTATCATTTTGTGAACTCAAATGAAAATTTTCTTTATACTGTTTATTGCAGTGTGGTGTCTGGCACATATGGCCAAGCAGAATCTAATTTCATTGCTGGAAGTAATTTAGAATCAACTATTCAACAGATTCTGACGGATCATAAGGTAATTGGTATAATAAGGTTTTGATGGATCTGTATGTCTTTTTTTTTATTTTTTTATTTTTTATTTTTATCATTGTTAATAGTTCTAAATTAAAAAAAGTATAGTGATAATTTTTATATGCATTTATGGTCTATTTTGGTAAATAGAGAGAAGGATACAATAATATTTTATTTTATATGATCTGAGAAGGTTTGTGATTCAATGGATGAACCAAACAGGTGCATCGGCACATCCATGGCATAAGGTATTCTCTTCCTTCCTTCCTTCTTTTGAGCTTTGGCAGATTCTCTCAACTGCTCTCCGCTGTCGCCGTCGTCGTTCGAAACTATAAAAGGAGTGATAGATCATCTTGACAATGAGGGTTTTCAAGAGGAGGAAAACAAAGGTTCATTACATCACACTTTTGAGGTTAGGTTTTCTGTTGAATAATTGGACTTCAAAAATCAGGTTTATCATAGGACTACTTTAAATATTGATTTGATTAGTTGACTTCCAGTGCCGGAATTTTGAAAATATTGATGTGATTTGTTAATTTCTGATAGGATTATGTTAAATTTTGTTGATTTCTGATAGGAATTTACTTTTGCTTTATATTTGTATGCTTGGTAGACTTTTGATAGTTTTTTTTAACTTTTTTTGTTGTTGTTGTGAATTTTTAAGTTTTGGTATTAGGCATCTATTTTCTCTTGGTTAAGGGAACAAACTTTTATTGTTATTGTTAAATAAATTAGAGGTATCTAATTGATCACATAATCCTACTATATAATTTAATTGAATTAAATATAGAGAATCAAATTGCATGCTGATGTAACTAGGCAATCATCTAAAGCTTAACTACTTCCATTCATTGGTTATTGCACAGATTTTTGGTTCAAAAAAAGATTGTTAGTTTATGTTACAAGGAGGATTTTTGTGAATTATTCTAACATACTTGCTAATATGTGTCCATTTCATCAGTTGTTGCTTCCAAATTAGCCATGCTTACTTCATAATTTTGTATGTCAAACTAAGTAAACATATTTTCATTTCTGTATCAAGATTTTTAAAATCAAATAATTCTATTTAACTTCAAACATGAAAGGGGATAATATAAAAAATTATTATACTTTCTCTGAGCTTGGATTTATTTCTTAAGAAAGTAGGATATCACTTGTTACATATGTGATATGTTTGTTTTTGAGAGCACACGTGAATTTTTATGTACTGAATGATTGTTCTTTTGTTCTTCTGTTGCACAGTTGATATTATTACTGGGTGGCTCTGGTGCAGCCCTGCTCTCCGACCTGCTGCCTAATTTTTTATTTAGAGATACAAGAGTACGAAAAAGACAAAAAGCATTGATACAAAATGCTTCAACACCAAATTGTGCAGTCCCCTGCTAGGTTAGGTCTTACAAACCCTAACTCACCATCAATTCTGAATCCCAACCCTCCAAAGCTACCTCCTTCACAGACCCATCATCACCAAGATCGGCAGTCTGCAACTCCTTCAGCTGCTTTACTCTCCCTTTTACCACCCCTCCCTAGAGCACAGGCACTTCTTTTTCAAATGGCTTCCTTAGCTTCTAAGCTCTTTGAAGTATCACCCAACAGGTCTGTTTGGGTCACTGCATTTCGTGGATCGCTTCCAACATTCCTTTCTTCCCAAAGCCAAGCACATTCATCTTCCTCGCTTGAGTCTTCGTCTTCCACCACCAAAGAAATTATTTCACTCTTCACTGCACTTCAAACCCAAATCTTTGAAGCTGTTTCTGAACTCCAAGAAATTATTGATCTACAAGATGCTAAGCAGACGATTGACCGCGAAATTCGCTCAAAAGATTTGGCACTTCTTGCATTTGCCAACAAACTCAAAGATGCTGAGCGGGAACTTGACATTCTTGTTGATGATTACTCTGATTATCACCGTAGCACCAAGAGATTCAAATCAGGAGACGGCAGTGAAGATGATTCTTTAACCACCTCAACTGTCTCTTCTCAGCTGCAGCTGTCAGATATACTATCGTATGCCCATCGAATAAGTTACACAACCTTTGCACCACCAGAATTTGGAGCAGGAACGGCTCCTCTTCGTGGTGCATTGCCACCTGCACCACAAGAAGAACAAATGAGAGCTTCACAGTTATATAATTTTGCAGACCTTGATATTGGATTGCCTAGAGCAGTTGAAACTAAGGAGAAAACAGTTGAGGCTATTATTGAGCCTCCACCTGTACAGCCTGTGGATACAAATCCGCTTTCAAATTTGTCTGCAATTCAAGGGCTGCTACCTCCAAATTTTTCTGTTCCGCCTGGTTGGAAGCCTGGAATGCCGGTACAATTGCCTATTGATATACCAATTAAGCCCCCACCTGGGTGGAAACCAGGGGATCCTGTGGCATTGCCTCCTATGGACTCACTTCCAGTATCCAGATTTGAGGAACCAAAATTACCTCCTCACATTCGTCAGCCCAAGCAGCCAGAAGTTATTCAAGTGCAGCATGTTAATTTGGATCTAGGAGGAAGTGATAGTAGTGATTATAGTAGTGATGAGGCAAGTTCCGACGATGAAGATTGAGAAGTCCATGAAACTTATGATCTCAAATTGTTGACTGTACAGGTGATATTTTGTTCAATAAATTTTCCTTTTAATTTAAAATAGTTGTAAATGCATGACATGTGTGAATTCCCAGCATTGATTTTTCCTTCTAGTAATTTGCTCCTTCTGCATTTTATACTTAATTCATTCACCTATGTCTATGTTTAATGTGATAAGGTCCTGTCATTACATCGCACTTTTGAGGTTAGGTTTTCTGTTTAATAATTGGATTTCAAAAATCGGGTTTATCATAGGATTACTTGAAATGTTGATGTGATTAGTTAGTTTTTAGAATCAGAAAGATGACTGAGTAGGGTTGGTATGTCAAATTCAACCATACATAGCGTAAAGGAAATCGTTGTGGACATTTGACCAACACCTAACTCACTCAGCCTAATTGTAATGACATCTGAAACTCCAAAATTTATTTTAATTTGGTTTTGAAAACATAAAAATTATCCTTGAAAAGCTTTTTGCAAAGATTCAGGATATCACATACATGACATAAATACTCATGAAATATTTCAACAAGATCACAATTTTAAAATTAAACTTTAAAAAATATGACATTTGAAACTTCTAATACTATTTGTAGTAACTTTACAAGATACATAAACTTACTTCGATCCTGACGTCATCTATTAAAATTTCCTGATCTTTACAAAGGTCATTAACATCCACAATACATGAAACTCCATTAATGCAAAAATATGCAAACTTCAAATCTTTACTTTAAAGAAAACTTTTCTTAACTATGTTTTCACAAACACACTCACATACAACAAAAAAGTGAGTTTCAAAATCACTTTGAAAATATAATATAAGTAAGAAGAACATACATAATAAAAATATTAAGCTGTGATGTAGAATATCATATATTCAAATAAAGATATCTTCACATCACAATTCAATTCATATCTTCACAAGACAATGATACAATGATATCCATAAGCACTTACTCAACACTTCTACCTCATGTGGTACCATTTTAACTTTGATATTCTTAGATAGGCGGTTTGATAAATGCCACCATGCAAGTGGACGGACAATTCAAATTTGTCGTCCTCATAAATTCCCTCAATTTAACTTCAGACACATATATGTAATAGTCAAAGTAAACATGTGTTGCATGGTAATTCTTGATATTTAAAGGACTACCTCCAAATCACCTACCAAAATACTCCAAAAGTCTAAGAATCTTAACTTGAAATTGAACATTAGACCTTCATACCTAAAATGTAACACTATACATTCATTATACTAACATTACATTTACAATGAGTCATAGAAACGACAACACGTACTAATGTTCAACTCAAGATACATATATGTAATAGTCAAGGTTAACGTGTGTTGCATAATAACTCTTACATTTGAAGGACTACCCCAAGTCACCTAAATATTACGTACCAAAATACTCCTAAAATATAAGAATCTTACATTAAAATTGAATAGTAGACCATTTATACCAAAAATGTAACACCTAACATTTATTATACTAGCATTGAAAGTAACAACAACACATAATGATATTTACATAAAATTAAACACATAATTCAAGATGGAGATATAAATTACAAAATATACATAGTTCTCTTCTAATTTTGATGTACACAAGATATTCTCACAAAAACAAAAACAAAACCATGCCAAAAGAAATCGATCATAAAGACACTTTCATCTACAATAATCTTCGAGACGTCAAACTTGTTTAATTAAAAACTTAGAAAACAAATTATTGAAATAAAAGTGACATATCAAATAAAGCATATAACATTCTAAATATGACATTTTTATTTTTAAATACTATAATTTTAGTAATATAGATGATTAAGTTTTTTTTATTGTTGGTCTCAGAATTAGAGCTATGTAATTGTTGCTTGAAGTGTCCCCTAAACACGACACATACTCCATATTGTACAATTAATAGAGTTTAAGACAATTATATATATATATATATATATATATATATATATATATATATATATATATATATATATATATATATATATATATCGTAATTTATGTATTGTAATTTCAAGAAACTGCAATAATTTGGTATACTCCATTTATGTTGGATATTTATTATACACTTTTATAATATAAATAACCA
>JBBPBR010000003.1:49429958-49442238 GCA_037974775.1 Cicer pinnatifidum
GGGGGTGAGATGGTGATGCTTCTAACATGAATAAAACATCTGTTACTCTTAAATCTTCACTATCTTTAACAACATCTTGGGGTAGGCATGACACTCTTTCTAACGGTAGAATAGGTCCTTGATGTTCAACTTCTTCATCGACTATAGAATTGAAAATCTCAATTCGGTTGCACCCTTCTCTTTCGTGTAAAAGCTCTATGGTTTTTAGGATAATGAATGTAATTGTTTCCTCATTTATCTTAAATATAAGGTGTCATTTGCCACATCAATCATAGCTCTTCCTGTTATTTCCAATAGCGCAAGGGATAGAGAAGCTTACAGAATCCTTGAGCTTTGGTGGAAGTTTCCTGTGTAGGATAGCCTACACTCTTCGGTAAGCATCACTTTCACTGTCGATTTTTCTTTTCTTTGGTAGAATTTCCTTCATGAACTTGTCGTATGTTGGCATCTGCTCTAGTGCTTATGCAAAAGGAATGCTAATTTGCAATTTTTTAAAAATATCAAGAAACCTACCGAATTGTTTTTTAGTTTCTTCCTTTTTAATCTTTGAGGAAAAAAAAAGTTGAATTTCTAGTTTTGGCAGTGTCTCCTTTTTCTGCACCACACGTTCTTCCTCATTTTCAAGAACGATGTGCTCCTCAACTGATGTCGGGTGACCATTTCCTCTGAGTGGGTTGAAGTTGAAGTACTTCCACTCTGTTTGGCTTTAGGTGGTACTTGTTCACTTACCTTGCCATTCATTGTTGTCACGACATTGACATTATTTTGCGGATTCAGAACTGTATCACTAGGAAAATTTCTAGGTGCTCTTTGTGCTATTTGTTGAGCAAGTTGACCAAGTTGGATGTCTAGATTCTTTATTGAGGTTGAGTGATTTTTTTGTATAGATCTTGACTCTTCAATGAAAGAACTTGTGCTTGTTACTAACTTCTCGATAACACTCTCCCAAACAACTTTTTGAGGTGTAGCTTGATTTGCTTGAGCTCCTTGTTGACCTTGAGATTCAACTTATTGATCTTTCCATGAATAATTTGGATGATTTCTCCAACCTGAATTGTACGTACTAGAGTAGGGATTATTCTACTTCCCGCTGTTATCCACAAAATTCATCTCTTCTAGTGCTTCTGTCTCATCTTCATCTGGAACTTCACAAGCTCCAATTTTATGTGCTCCCCCATAAAAGTCAGAACTAGTATGTTTCATTAATTTGACCGAGGCCACTTGTGGTTGTATATTTAGAGTTGCCATCCCTTTCTTTATCGCAACAACGATAACATCTTCTACATGTTTTAAGAGTAGCTTTCCATGAGCCAACCCGACATTCATAACATTCAATTTCAAAATACCACCTTTTGACCCACCACCTCTATCATACTATATCATTTGTTCATTTGATGTCATGATCTTAACAATATTTCGTGTTTTTGATGCGTTTTTGTAATTCAAAGAACCACCTGCTGTAGCATTCAACATAAGTGTCACGAAGATATTCTCCTTCTTTTTTTTCTCTTTTAACGAACATAGCTGAGGGAAAGTATTGTTCCAAGAACTTATCTTCAAGATCATCCCATATGGTGATACTACCGTAAGGTAAAGAATTAAGCAACACCTTAGCATAATCTTTCAATGAAAATAGAAATAGTCTCAATTTCTTGCCTTCTTCAAAGCAACCATCTACCTTCACTATTTCACATAGTTCAAAGACGTTTGTGAGATATCTATTGACTTATTCCTTATGTTTACCGGCAAAATGAATCTCATTCAACTCTTGATATAGAGCATGACTTTTTTCAAACTTGTTGACGTAAGCGGTTGGTTATGGATGGCCAACCGACCACAGTTTCTATTTCAATTCTCCTTCTCGTCGAGGGTACATTCAGGTGATGGTGGATCGACCATCTCCGAAAATATGAAGAAATTTCCCAAATCCTCTTCTTCCACCATCTACCTTCACTATTTCACATAGTTCAAAGACGTTTGTGAGATATCTATTGACTTCTTCCTTATGTTTACCGGCAAAATGAATTTCCTTCAACTCTTGATATAGAGCATGACTTTTTTCAAACTTGTTGACGTAAGTGGTTGGTTATAGATGGCCAACCGACCCCAGTTTCTATTTCAATTCTCCTTCTCGTCGAGGGTACATTCAGGTGATGGTGGATCGACCATCTCCGAAAATATGAAGAAATTTCTCAAATCCTCTTCTTCCACTACTAATTGTCTTTCCCTTTGTCTCTTTTCTCAAACCACCTTTTAATTTGCTTTCGTAGTTTTTTTTTTTTTTAGATCAAAGAAATATTCAGTTGAGATCTAGCCTCACATACAAGGTTAAACAAATTATGAATAATAAATAATTTTAAAATAAAGAAAAATAAAACAGTTTTAAAACAAAATTTGTTTTTCAAAATAAAAAATCAATTAAGTAAATATTGCAGAACGGAAAATTTCAATTAAGTAAATAAATTATAACTCAATAGTGATAGCGCATATCCCGACAACGGTGCCAAAAACTTGATAGCATTTCAGCTAGTGTACTAAATTGTTGCAAGTAATAATAAAACGGTAATATCGAGTGTCGAACTCAAATATTGCGTTTTACTATTGAATTATATTTAATTACTTAAATTGAACAGAAATTTCCAAATTTATTGAAATAATATTTAAAATTAACAACAGTAACAAAATTGATCATTTATAATAAAAAAAAATATCAAGGATAAGTTTCACTTTGAATTCAACCTTGGTGTCTAATTTGATCTTAGTTACTGAATTCACGTATTGAATTCTTATCGAACTCTCTTTATTATTCTTTCCTTAATGTGTTAGTGACAAAACCTTTAAATCCAAAATGACCTATAATTCCTTCGTGAATTTAAGATTAAAATTAAGCATTACAATACAAGATTTCTCTTGTTAAACTATTGTCTTTGTAACTACTTTAATTGGTTTCATGACCTACATATATCCCCAGACTACAATATCATGAATTTTTCATCTCAAGCATTCGTGAAGTACACTTCTATTTTAAAATACAAATCGTAGAACATTTTAAAGTTGATCAAGCAATAAAGAGAATTAAGCACAAATACGAAAAAAATAATTCAATAAACTATTTTATGTAAACAGAAATCAATTCAGAAAAATAAGAATTTCATCTTGTTACATTCATCCTTAACAAATACAGTTTACATACTATATAGATATACAAAAGATAGAAATTAAAGAAGAATCACAATAAAGACTCATATATGATTCTTGATAACACTCCTCAAATGGTGTTAGAAACGACCGTCTTTGAGTTTCTCTACTAGGGCACAAGTCTCCAAACTTTCCAATAGTAAAAAAAATCCCTAAAAAGTGAGAAAAACATGTTTTGATATGTTCTGATATGCGTCGTGCGCCTCAGGCGCGCCTCAAGCGCACCTGGACAGAATCAAGATGCAAAAATATTGTGGAAATGCGCCTCGGGCGTGCTTTAAGCACACAACATCTTCTATTCGGCGTTTAGAGCAATTTGCTCCTCTTTTAAATTCGAATTTAGTTCTGGTGTCTGAATAAAAGTTGTAGCTATGGATCTTATCTTTCATTTGCACTTGTTGTGACTCCAATTAAATATCTACAACTCCAAATATAGCTGAAATACTCCACATAAGTTTTCAGGCTTGTTTATACCATCATGAAACGTGTGAGAACAAATAATGTAAACATGTTGAATTTAGGGTATAAATTAGGCATATGCATGTACATGTAATGACAATGAGTGATGTAATCAATTAAACTTTAAAGTCATACTTGCATGAAAAAACATAATATACATTTTTAATTTTAAGAGCACTCAATCAATCACATAATATTATTTAAAAAATATTTATTCTTATCATGATGCAAATATCATAATAATTGGGATTAAACATACCTCTTTTAATGATTTTTTTCAACAACGAGTTATCTTCAAATAGTTTGGAACTTCTCTTCATGCTCATTTATTTATCTTGATTGGTAATTGAAATGAGACAATTTACCTTTTGTTGTTGAGAAAGTTCCTAATGACTTTTTAGAATCTTGTTGAATCTCTGCATGCACGATGAAAGGTCTTTTATATCTTGCCAATGGGCAATCCTTCTTTGATATAGTCAATAGTAGTCATAGGAAAGATATCAATTTCTCTGTCATATTACAACATTTAAGGTTGATATGGTCTTTGAAATTAAATGTATTATTATTCATTTGATTTAATAGTTGACTTTCAGCAAGACAACAATATTGGTATGGGTATAGCAATGTTATTTTTAATAACTGAGGTTTCTTTCTTACCCTAGCAGCAACAACTTTGATACCAGTAATAAATTCTTCAACAATTGGATCATGAGTAAATATTTTAGAAGAAAGGTCAATAGTGAAATAGGTGTAAGAGTGCCAAAAAAAAAATTTTCAAACTCATTTAAAAGTTGTTGATGTTCTTCAACCATATCATTGTAATAGGAGACATTAGTTTTGACTGGATGAAACATATTCACTGTCAAGAACGTTCCCCGTTCTGTCTGTGTATTTTTGCTTCCTCTTCAATGTGATATGTTTTGTAATATTTAATATATGTATTTCATCAACACACTCAAACACATATGTTAAATATCAAAACACTTAGAATCATAATTACAAATCTTAATTAACTTTTGCTTGACTATCATCAAAATATTATTTGAAATTTTCTCAATTATAGTATGAAGGGACACTGTGATGCCTTGAGACTCACATTCAACGCCAATTTTCTGTCCCGAACTCTAGTCCTACAGGATAACATTATTATTAGTGAAAGGGATAATAGAATCATGGGACTGAATCAATCGATTAACTGAAATTAAATTAAAAATACATCTAAGTATATATAGATTATATGCAATTGAAATAGAAGGAAAGGAAGGATTTGAACACTTCTGACCCCTTGAGGTCGGGTTCAATATCCATTTGCCGAAGTTCTAATAGGTAAAAAATCATATAAAGAGAAAAGAAAAGAGACTTTTAATACCAATTACATGATCAGACATACAAGAATCTAGAGCAAAGTTCGAATAACTCTGAACCCCTCAAAGGAAATCTTTATAATTTATCAGCGAGCGCTGTGAAAATGGTGTACTCATAATAGTGATAAAAGGCTCAAGTTTCAGAGAAGAAGGCTTACCATGCAACTTCCAACAACGATCAATAATTTGTCCAAGTCGATTACAATGCTCACATTTGGAACGAGGCTTAGAGTTAGGTAGTCATCCACGAAAGACACTCTAATTCATGTCCCAAGAGACTCTAATTCATGTCCCAAAGCTGAAGTAATGAAAGGCTTAGTTGGATGTTTGATTGGTACCTGAAGGAGAATTACTGAGGTAGTAGACATAACCAAAATACTAATTGATCCTAAAATTTGATCATGAGTGGCATAGTAGTCATGGGGCAGGCCATAAAATGCATGAATCATGAAGAAGGTGTTGTGTTGATCCAACTTCTTCTTTTGTTTAATAGAATTGCTTGTAGCAAGAGGGAGAAGTTCATTAAAATCATGAAGTACACTATAAACAATGCCAAGAAATGAAAAAATAGAGCCATCTATCGTCTTCAGAATAATAATATTCAACAAATAGTAACAAACTCTATAAAAACATTGAGTGGCACTAGTGTAGAGTAACTTTTCCTAACTTCAATCTACACAACTGAACATCAATCTGTTCTGAAAATAATGTTCAATCTACACAACTGATTCACACATAAAAAATTATTGAAAAAATTAATTTCACGTTTGGATGAAATGTAGACTTAATGATACTACACAACTGAACATCAATCTGTTTCCATTTTGATGTTTCACTTGTAACCACATTTTCAACATTTTTAGTAAGATGTCCTCGTAACCTTGACCAAACATATAGAGTTTGATGACGGCTGTCCAATTTTCATAATTTGATCAATTCAATTTTTTAAAAGATATGAGAGGTGATGTACAAAAGACATAAAGGGGTTGCCAAAGGAAAATTCTGAGTATAAAAGATAAACTGCAATGAACAGTTTTAGAAGATACATGAGAGATGATATGCAAAAGATATAAAGGAGTTGCAAAAGGTAAATTCTAAATATAAAAGATAAACTGCAATGAACTGCTTTTGAAGAGACACCCAAATTGAAACCTCTAATAACAATAAGAATTATTTTGAAACCAACATACCATTATCATTCATCACAAGGATGTTTCCCCCAATTTTCCAAATCTTCTACTCAATATGAGATGACATAACTAGGCACCCTTGATCAATGTAGAGACTTTCTAATTTATTAAAGTAATTAATTGAGAACAAAAGTAAGAAAAATAATTTCATTATTAGATTCAAGAAATCAAAAACACAAAGAACAAACAAGAGAAAGATAGAACCAGAAAGAATCACTTTAAACAAATTTCTCCTACAACACAAACAAAAATAAAATAAAAAACAAAACATCATTGAAAATCTAAGTAAAGATAGAAATAAAAGATTTCATTAGAGAACAACAAACAAAATCTCAATATGATAGGAATGGGATGGGCCCCACAAGTGATGAGGGGGATCTCTTAGTAAATAGAGATGAGGTGGGGCCTAAGCAATGACAAGTATATGTGAGAAATAATAAGAAAGGGAATGCAGAAAAATAATGATTGTCTAGCTGACATATGGAATTAATATTCCACTAATAAAATGGAATTAATATTCCACTAATAAATAGGAGTTAATATTCCACTAATAAATAGGAGTGTGTGCAGAAATAGCTGTACGGTTTTTATTATTTTTTTAGGTTACACCTTAGAGGTTGGGCAGTATGAGAATTGTTTTTCTCTAACTGAGGAGCATTAGCTCTGGAATCATTTTCTGTTTTCTTATCAATTAATACAATAATTCCCTTTACTCAATTTTATATTACCTTTGCTCTATCAATTGGTCCGACCTGCTACGTTCATGCAAACCAGAATGGACGCAAGAATCACCGGAGTGGAGGAGCGTTTGGGACGCGTGGAGGACAGCATTGAAGCATTACGTGACTTCATTGGTTCTGAAATTCAAAGGGCTTTGACAGCAGTTCCCTTACCGACGTCTCAGGACGATAGTCCAGCAGTCCCTTCACCGTTAGATGAATTTCGTTTAGCTGCAAAGAAGGTGGAATTGCCGGCGTTTACCGGTGATGATCCCGTGGCTTGGATCACTCGAGCAGAAACGTATTTCGACGTACAACGCATTTCGGCAGACGTGAGAATTCAATTGACGAAGCTTAGTATGGAAGGTCCTACGATTCATTGGTTCAATTTATGGCACGATTCTACAGAGGATCTATCTTGGGAGAGTTTGACGGAGGCGTTGATCGTTCGTTTTGGTGGTGGTCGTTTGGAGAATCCTTTTGAAGAATTGAAGGAATGAAAACAATCTGGATCTGTGGAGGATTATATTGCTGAATTCGAATTGTATTCTTCACAGTGTGGTCGTTTACCAAAACAACAATTTCTTGGTTATTTCATTGGTGGTTTACGTCATGACATTCGTTCTCGTGTGCGTACCTTCAGGCCTCGTAATCGTTACTTAGCGATGCAATTGGCTCGTGATGTTGAGAATGAATTTGCTGCTGTTTCGGGGCAGGGATCTGGATCTCGCTACAAACCAGGTCAAGGTTCTTGGGCTCGATTTCAAAAACCTAATTGGGCCAATCGCGAAGGGGAAGGGAACAGATTTGCAAACCCTAACCAGATTAGCACCAATGTGGGTAAAATGCGTACCGGGATAGGTTCTGGATCTCCAATCGGGTCAACACACCCTCTTAATTCTATTCCTCCTTCACATCTTAAATCTGGTGATGTTTCACGCCGTCACTCACGCGGTGTTCGCCATTTACCAAGCGCAGAGGTTAATGAGCGTCGCGCGAAGGGACTTTGTTTTCGTTGCAATGAACGATGGGATCCCCTCCATCAATGCGCAACGAAACAGTTACGATTGATTATCTTGGGGGACGATGAAGTGGTCAACGATGAAGGAGAGATTGTGGTGTTGGAGGCTGAATCGGAAGAAGAGATTGCACAAGAAGAGTTAGAATGTAAAGGGATGGGAGTTTTTGGTGTATCCACCACTCCCAACCAGGTTCGCACAATGAAAGTAGAGGGCTGTTTGCAAGGTGCACCTATTTTGGTTCTTATTGACAGTGGAGCCACACATAATTTCATATCTCCTAAGGTGGTTGAAGCTCTAGGGCTGCCTATGGTACCTTCTACTCCCCTGGGAGTCAAGTTAGGAGATGGTCATCGTGTTCTAACTATGGGTAGGTGTAAGGGAATCCAGATGGATGTGGGAATGGTGCAGATTTGTTTTGATGCTTATGTGTTGGAGTTAGGTGGTGTGGATCTGATTTTGGGAGTTGTTTGGCTGGAAACTTTGGGGAAGGTGACCATGGATTGGAAAGAAATGTCTATGGTGTTCAACCATAAGGGCAGTATGGTGAAACTCCTTGGCCAAGCCTTAGATGAGAATATGGCTACTTTCCAAGGCATCATCACTTCTTCCCGGCTGATAACACGCTATGAATGGCCTACCTTGATGGAGGTGGTAGGTTCACAAGTGCCTCGTGTCTCAGATCAAAAGAATAAGGAGTTGCAAAGGTTGTTAGATCAGTTTGCTATTGTATTTAAAGAAATCCAGGGTCTTCCTCCAACAAGAAACACTAGCCATTCCATTGAACTTCGGCAGGGTACTGGTCCAGTAAGTGTGAGGCCTTACAAATATCCTCATTTACACAAGGATGAAATTGAAAAACAGATTCAGATCCTTATGCAGCAGGGAGTGATTAGAAACAACACTAGTGCTTTCTCTAGCCCCGTTATTTTGGTCAAGAAGAAGGATCAATCTTGGCGCATGTGTGTAGATTACCGTGCACTTAACAAGGCTACAATTCAAGATAAGTACCCTATACCTGTGGTAGACGAATTGTTAGATGAGTTACATGGCTCAGGTTATTTCTCTAAGCTTGATCTTAAATCTCGTTATCATCAAATTCGTATGAAGGAAGCGGATATTCATAAAACTGCATTTCGTACTCATGAGGGTCACTACGAGTTTATGGTGATGCCATTTGGCCTTACCAATGCCCCTGCAACCTTTCAATCAGTGATGAATGATATTTTTAAGCCTTTTTTAAGGAAGTTTGTATTGGTTTTTTTTGATGACATACTAGTGTACAGCACTAATTGGACTGCTCATTTGCAGCACTTGGAGATGGTTCTAAACATTTTGAAACAACATCAATTTGTGGCTAACGGAAAGAAGTGTGCTTTTGGTAAACACCAAGTTGAATACTTGGGCCATGTCATTTCCAAAGCAGGGGTTGCTGTGGATCCTGCCAAGGTTAGCAGTGTGTTACAATGGCCAGTCCCTAAGAACGTCAAGGGGGTGAGAGGTTTTTTGGGATTAACGGGTTACTATAGAAAATTTATAGCTAACTATGGGAATATTGCTAAACCCTTGACTGAGTTGACAAAGAAGGATGGTTTTGGATGGAATGCTGCGGCTGCCGAAGCTTTTGAGAAATTAAAAGTAGCTATTACAACTTCCCCAGTTTTAGCTATGCCTAATTTCAAAATTCCTTTTGAAATTGAATGTGATGCCTCTGGAAAAGGGGTTGGTGCTGTGTTGTTGCAATCTAAACATCCAATTGCGTATTTTAGCAAGGCTTTTGAATCATCTAGGTTATCTAAATCGGCCTATGATAAGGAGTTAATGGCTTTGGTGTTAGCTATTCAACATTGGAGACATTATTTGTTAGAAAGGCGGTTTGTGGTTTATTCTGATCAAAAGAGCCTAAAACACTTGTTACAACAACGTATTACCACAACAAATCAGCAGGAATGGATGGCTAAGTTGTTGGGTTTTGACTTTGAGGTGGTATATAAGGCGGGAGTGGAGAATAAGGTGGCTGATGCTTTATCTAGGCAACATGAGGATGCTGAAATTCATGCTCTTAAATCCTATCCTATTTGGCAGCAGACCAGCCAGCTGCAACAAGAGGTATCGCAGGATCCCTGGCTTAAAAGCATTGTGGAGGCTATTCAAAAGGATCTTACTGCTAAACCTGGATTTTCCCTCAAAGGTGGCATCTTATTCTACAAAAATAGGTTAGTTATACCGGCTAACTCACCACTTATTGAAGATCTACTTAAGAATTTTCATTCTTCTCCTAGTGGGGGTCACTCCGGCTACCTACGCACTTATAGGAGAATGGCAGGCACTTTATATTGGCAAGGGACGATGAAAAGGGTGCAAGATTTTGTGAAAGCTTGTGACACTTGTCAACGTCAAAAATATGCCGCAACTACGCCTAATGGGTTACTACAGCCACTACCTATTCCAGTTTTGGTGTGGAGTGAGATATCTATGGATTTCATTACTTGTTTGCCCAAAAGTAATGGATTTGAAGCTATTTTGGTGGTGGTGGATCGTCTCTCCAAGTATAGTCATTTCATTCCTCTTAAACATCCATTTACTGCTCGCTCCATTGCTGCTATTTTTGTGAAAGAAGTGGTTAGACTGCATGGAATTCCGGAGTCGATTCTTAGTGATCGTGACCCTTTGTTTGTGAGTGTTTTTTGGAAAGAGTTGTTCAAGCTAGTAGGTACGGTGCTTAAAATGTCTTCAGCATACCACCCTCAAACTGATGGCCAAACAGAAGTGATTAACCGTTGTTTAGAGGCCTACCTACGTTGTTTTATTGCAGACCAACCTAAGACATGGGCACATTGGATTCCATGGGCAGAACTATGGTACAATACCACATTTCATATTTCCACAGGGTTTACCCCTTTTGAGGTGGTGTATGGCAGGAGACCTCCAGTATTGGTGCATTTTTTGGGGGAGAAACCAGAGTAGAAGCTGTAGCCCAGGACTTAAGAGACAGAGATGAAGCTTTGCGCCAACTGAAAGCTAATTTACTCAAAGCTCAAGAGTACATGAAATACCAAGCTGATAAAAAACGCAAGGCATGTCAATTTGAGATTGGTGATTGGGTTTTCCTCAAATTACGTCCTCATCGACAGCAATCGGTTGTGCATAGAATTCATCAAAAATTGGCTCCCTGATTTTTTGGTCCTTATCAAGTCATTAAGAAGATAGGGCAGGTTGCTTACAAGCTACAGTTACCAGCAACATCTAAAATACATCATACTTTTCATGTTTCTCTATTGAAGAAAGCTGTAGGCAATTATACTGCTACAACTCAATTACCTAGCAGTTTGGAGTCTGACACTGGGGATATTATTCCTGCTAAGGTTTTGTCATGGAGGGATAAGTTTGATGGTGGGCAGCATAAGCGAGAATGGTTGATTCAATGGGAAGGCATGGATGTCGGAGATGCTACCTGGGAAGAGGAACTGCTGCTGAAGAGTCAATTCCCTGATTTGCGCCTTGAGGACAAGGCTACTGTTGAAGGTGGGGGTGATGATAGGAATGGGCTGGGCCCCACAAGTGATGAGGGGGATCTCTTAGTAAATAGAGATGAGGTGGGGCCTAAGCAATGACAAGTATATGTGAGAAAGAATAAGAAAGGGAATGCAGAAAAATAATGATTGTCTAGCTGGCATATGGAATTAATATTCCACTAATAAAATGGAATTAATATTCCACTAATAAATAGGAGTTAATATTCCACTAATAAATAGGAGTGTGTGCAGAAATAGCTGTACGATTTTTATTATTTTTTTAGGTTACACCTTAGAGGTTAGGCAGTATGAGAATTGTTTTTCTCTAACTGAGGAGCATTAGCTCTGGAATCATTTTCTGTTTTCTTATCAATTAATACAATAATTCCCTTCACTCAATTTTATATTACCTTTGCTCTATCACAATACATTATGCTATAAAGAACTTTGTTAGACAGTGCAAGACTCCAAAATAATTTCAATTATATGAAAAAAAATTCAAAATATATTCAAAATTCTCATAATTATTATATAAATGTAATATGTCACTTAATCAAGTGATTGCAATGCTTAGATTTAATTCTAATACATCTATTAACTTTCTAAATACTACAATTTTTTTCAAAAACTATTTTCTTTCACCAACTAATATGAATTTCTCTATAAATGTTGACGAAAAGTAATGCAAAAATTAGAATGACAATATGTTGTAGAAATTATATTGAACCTAACAAATTCATGTTTTATACCAACAAGATTTTATTAGCATTTTGACTAATTATGCACATTTGTATACTAGTTTTTTTTTTTTTATAA
>JBBPBR010000003.1:49442671-49468914 GCA_037974775.1 Cicer pinnatifidum
ATTATAAGTTGACAATTATTTATAAAAAAATCCAATAAAAAATCTTTATAATTTTATTTATAGTTTAATTTCTATTGTAATAATTATTTGAATTTACCATAAAATATATTTAAATATGAACTTTAAATTAACAAATAAAATTCATGTTACATACATTAATTATAATATAATTATAATGATTTTTTAAATAAAAAAGAAATAAATTTTTATTTTTTAAAAAATAAATAATTCACGTGTTTAAACTTACCTTACGATATTTGTTTATGAAAAAAAATTTATTATCATATTTTGTCAGCTTGTAACAATATTATATTTAATGAATTCCACTAAGAATATTATTCAAATAACAGACGGAAAAGAGGAACTGGAAAACAGTCAATTAAAATCTAAATAATAAATGCAGATCATCAAAATAATAAAAGAAAAATCCGAGAAAATCAAAAAATTAGCCACAGATTGAAACCAACAAGAACCAAATCAAGCCCAAAATCAAGAAACCAAAATAAACAACTAGAAAAGAATAAAAATACAAAACAAGATCAAACCAGGGAAAGATAGAACAAGGAATTAAACCTGCAACAACAAAATTAAGAAAAATAAACTGACAAAATCAACAAAGAAATATTTAAATGAAAAGAATTTACTCAAAGAAAAATATGCAATAACTCAGTTGAATAAAAAACGAAAGAGGTTGATAATCTTACCATCTAATCTTTCCGGCTAATCTTTCGCAAAGGAATCGAGAAGTGTGATGCCGCAATTAATGCTTAGGAAATATATGAACAACCATCATGACATTATTGTACAAAGGAGAAAGGAACTCATCTCCAATTTCTCTACATCAGAGGGCTCTTCACATCAAACTCATGTAACACCAAAATGATACATGTACAGGAGAAGTATGCCATGACAAATAGATGCACAAAAAACCAATAAAAAAGAAGACAGACTCACCAAGTCACCAAGTCTGTCCCAATAGAACTTTTGCACTATCAAAATACCAGATAAAAAACCCAAACATAGAACAACATATGAAAAAAGTAGTATTAATGATAAGACAACCTCTAAAGCTCAACTTTCAATAATAAGCACCAACTCTTACCACACACCAATAGACTTATCTTACCTGAAAGAGTGAATCATAATAGAGTAAAGAAACCATAAAATAATCAAAATACAAAACATGAAATATCAAACAAGAGGAAGATAGAATCAAAAGGAATCACATGTTCATAGATTACCTAGCCTACAACACCAAAGAGAAAATAACAAATCAACAAAAATACATTTTCATAATAGATAAAGAATTATTGAAAACGAAAAGCATTACTAGAGATCACCAAATAAAAAATTAAACTCCACTCCGTAAAGAACATTATTAAATTGACAAACCAGACTGCAAAAAACATACGCACAATCATATTCTTATTTCTCTAATAAGAGCCAAAAATTAAAAATAAATGAAGAGCGACTAATTTCAGAAGTTTGATTTTCTATCTGGAGCCATTCTTCGTCTTAACCGTAGTGTTGAGAATCACAACATTGTAGATATCAAGGAATCAGTTAGCTGCAAAACGGATAAACAAACACACATCGCAATTGTCTTTCTATATAAGAGTATCTCTCGATTTTCGAATGCATAATTATATCCAAAAACCATATAAATAATCAAACGAAGAAAAAAATTTAAATTCAAAAAATTGACATAAAAGAAGAATTGGAAGAGCAAACAATCAAAGCCCTCAAAACTCAATAATAGCAGCAAATACAATAATCATAAATATAACAGCAAACTTCAAGCTCAAAACCAGCAAGAACATCAAACCTCCAAATAAAACCTCCCTCAATCAGGAAACTAAAATAACCAAGGAGAAAAGAATGAGAATAATAAAGATCAAACAGTAAGATAGAACCAGAAGGAATTGTGTGTTTCACATATTACTACTCCTGCAACACCAAAAGGGGAAATAATAATTAGAAATAAATTCTCTCAGATACGATAACGAAATACCAAAACAAAAAAGAATATAGTAAAGATCACAAAATCAAAACTGAAGGCTCGATGCTATGAAGAACGTTATCATTTTCATACACCATGCTGTAGAAAATTAAGTTCACGATTCATTAGCATGTCTTCCGATCAAAGTCTGTAATCAATCCACGCATCAACTATCAAAAAAGGCTCTACATGTCCAAGCTTCAACTCTTTCGGTACAATAGATGAACGAGTGTCTCAAATTATCTTTGAAAGAAATGTACATGTACTTCAGAATCATAAATACTGAAGCCCTCCTTAAACTTGTAGTAATAAAAAACACAATAATCAATATTACCAAATTACAATATCAGGATACCCCCATTCCAGAATTAATAAATTCAAGGAGAAAATCACTCACTAAACCCAAACGCTTAAAGCATGTCCTTAAAATGTCCGCAACAGCTTTCATGTCCTATGGTACATTAATAAACTCTCTTTTAGGTAACCTCTGCCATGACTTTCACTCCACATCCTCCTCGTGATACCCACACAAGATGATCAAAAGACAAACGTGAACAATTCAGTCAAAAGAAGAGACAACCAAATGAAAGAACAACGACTTTGAGAATATGACACAGCCAATTGTAGATTCTAGTCCTCCTATACAAAATTTGACTTCATCCGTACACCAAAGTTCTTGTACAACTAGAGGGATGATATTATTTTTGTCCTTATTCTTAATTTTATATATCACAATTGACAATAATATAGAACAAAAAAAATATAACAAAAGGTATGGAAAATTGACGGAACAAAAGGTGCCAAACCAAGTTATCCTGAATTCCACATCCAAGGGATGGCAAAGGTACACTCTAGAATCTTGTATCCTTCAACACTCTGGAATCTTGCTGAAACAGAAACACAAAAAATCCAACACTAGCAGGGAACTCCATCAAAGGACAACTATCCCAAAACAATAACATATTAGATATGTAAAGAAAAATGACTGTTTTTATCCAAAGGGCATGTGAACTTTCTTCGTGCCACGGTTCCATAGCAAACCACACAACCATAGGCTATCTCAACTTTAACTTCGACACAGAAATCTCAAAGGAACTGAAAAAAGCATATGTTGAGTGTCAAACAAAGAATGAAATGTGAAGATTGTTAGTAGAGCTGACCAAATATGAAGTCTAGCAGCAGTAGAAACTATACGAAACAGCCGGCAAAAGACAATGATTTATCTAGGGCTTTGAAGAACGTTATCATTTTGACGAACCACGCAGCAGAAAAATAAGTTCACGATTCATTTGTATGTTCTGCGATCAAAGTTCGGAAATAACAATAATAATGACTCGGTGAAGAAATTTGATTTATCTAGGGATTTCCCTTTGTTATCCATCCAACAAGTATCAACAACCTAGATATCTAAACTTCAACTCGCTGCAAAAAAGATAAACACGTATTAAATTATCATCGAAAAAGATGTACATGCACTTTAGAACCTTTCTTACAACTCTTAGTAAAAAACACAAAATCAACATTGCAACATTACAATATCATACGATACCTCATTCTAGAATTCCAGAATAAACACATTCAAGGAGAAAAATGACTCACTAAATCCAAAGGCATTGTCCTTGATAATATCCACAACAGCTTCCACATCCCATGGTACATTCATTGGCTCTCTCCATAGCAAAATCACGTCCTTGATAATCTCTGCCATGGCTTTCACTGTATATTCCCTTGTGACACCCACCCACACAGCTCTCAAAAAGTTGAAAAAACAAGTCTTCAAAAGACAAAGAAACATGGAAATTACATCGTCAAAGTAGAGTTCAACAAATGAAAGAACAACAACCGTGAGAATATAGGACACAACCAATTGTAAATTCCATAGCTCCTATGCAAAATTAGGCTTTACCTCTATACCAGAAGGAGTTTATGTACCAATGTTAGATTCCAGTGCTCCAAAACAAAATTAGACTTTACCCCTATATACCAGAAGGAATTCATGTAAAACTAGAGATAATACTATTATACCCAATCTTGCTCTTAAGCATAACAATTGACAAGAAAATAGAAAAACATGTAACAAAGTGGCAAATCAACAGAACAAAAAAATGCCAAACCAAGTTATCCTTAACTTCACATCCTTGATGAGGGAAAAGGAACACTCTAGAATCTTGTATGATTCAATACTCTAGAATCTTGCTCAAACAACAACACAAAAAATCCAAAACTACCCGCGCACTCCATCAAAGGAAAAATATCCAAAAACAATACGATATTAGATATGTTAAGCCAAAATGACCGTATGTAATGTGAGAACTGAACCTCTTCCTGCCACGGGTTCCACAGCAAACTACACAATCATAGGCTATCTCCCCTTTAACTTCCACACAGAAAACTCAAAGGAACTGACAAGTGTATGTTGAGTATCAAACAAATAATGAAATGTGAAGATTCTTAGTAGAGTTAGCTGAATAAAAACCTAGCAACAGCTAAAAGTATACGACACAGCCTGCAAAAGATTATGAATCATTGGAACAAATTTCCATCCAACTTGCAAGATCATGTACTCCATATGAAATGACACAATTTTGGCTTCTTCCTACTACAGATGAGTCCTTGGGCCACTGTAACAAAGAGGATATCTTTTCAGGAGTATCATCGTAAATGACAAATAACCACAGAAACAACTAATGAATAAAAGACGATAACAGAAACCTCTCCCAACAAAGTTGTCTCCGACAAACAGATAATCAGAACAAGCAGCATACATGACGTAACCAAATTGTCCAAAATCCCTCATCTTAGGAAGGGCAAAGAGCTATTCCAAAAACTTGTATGCTGCGCTCCAGAACAAATTCATATACTCAAATGTCAAAAGAATAACTAATTATATTCCAAATTGAAATGACTAGACAACAAAAGTCGGAAGCAAACTTCTGAATAGCGATCACCAAATTGAAAACAAGAGACTTTTGATGTATAGAACAAACCCATGTAACGCTTACCCATGTAACAGAAAGATTACGCTGTGACAAATAGTTGGGGACAAATAGCACAATTCTCCAAACCAAGTTGACAATTAGATAGGCTCACCAAAAGTAAACCTGATGCTTCATACGACACAAAACGTTATTTTACTTCAAAACACCCTACACTGCAGAAAACAGGTTCGTGTTTCAATTCACATGTATAGAGATCAGAACATTCAAAGCCATAATAGGAAAATAACACAATTCAATGAAGAAATTAAACTCAGTAAATTCAAGCAGGGGTGATGAATGATGGCCGTGTCTTGCAAAACGTCTAAAAACAGAAAACTTGCATCAAAACTCCCAACGAACTCAAAAATAGCAGCAAATCATGCAAATAAGAACAACAAACTCAATGAAAGAAACCAGCAAGAACAAAATCAAGAACCTATATGATAAAGGATAAGAGAATAAGAATACAAAACATCAAGATCAAACAAGAGGAAGATAGAACAAAGAAGGAACCGTGTGTTATCTCTCCTGCAACACCAAAGACGAACAAAATCAAAACAAATATTTAAACGAAAATCATTTACTTCATCAAAAGACAACCTTCCCAAAACAATAAGATATTAGATATGTAAAGAAAACAATGACCGTTTTTATCCAAAGGGTGTGTGAACTGAACTTCTTGGTGCCACGGGTGCCATAGCAAACCACACGATCATAGGATATCTCAACTGTAACTTTCACACAGAAACCTTATAGGAATTGACAATAGTATGTGTTTAGTGTCAACCAAGAATGAAATGAGCTGACCAAATATGAAGGCTAGCAGCAGTAGAAAGTATGCGAAATAGCCTGCCAAAGACGACAAATCATAGGAACAAATTTGCATCCAATTTGCAAGATTATGTACTCTTGTATGAAATGACACAATTTTTGCTTCTTCCAACTATAGACGAGTCCTTCGATCACTGTAACGAAGATTATATCTTTTTAGGACTTACCAACCACAAATCACAAATAACAACAAAACAATAAAAAAATATTATCCCTTCCCAGCATAGTTGTCCCTAAAAGATACACCACCTAACCAAGTTGTCCGAAATTGGTCGTAATGGGAAAGGAAGTGTTACTCCAGAATCTTGTATGCTAAACCAGAGAAAAACTATGTGGACAGACACCAAAACTTCAGCATTGGATTGTACACACTCAGGACAACAATCTAGAACAAACATTAGTAGGAAATATATGACAAAAATGGTCAATTATCTCCAAAATTTGAATGGGGTTGATAATCTCACCCCCTAAGCTTTCAAAAAGGAATCGAGAAGTGTGGATGCTGAAATTAATGCCTGTGAAATATATGAATAGCCAGCATGACATTATGGTTCATGTGTCCTTGTTAATTCATTCACAGAAGATTAGTTGTACAAAGCAGAAGGGTACTCATCTCCAATTTCTCTACTTCAGAGAGCGAACTTAAAGGTTCATTCACATCAAGCCATGAAAAAAGATAGAAGAGTAGCATAATTCTGCAAACCATGTTGCATATCATCATAACAAAGAGAGGCCCACCATGTTCTCCCAATTTTTCCAGAATCGTGTAAGCACTGTAAGAATACAGATCAAAAACCCAAATGTAGAACAAACATTTGTAACAAAAAGTATTATTAATGATAAGAACTAAGAAAACCCTAAGGCTCAACTTTTCAATTATAATCACCAAATCTTACCACACACCAATGGACTTACCTTACCTGAAAAGTGGAAATCATAAAAGAGTAAATCGAGAAAACTGGTCTGTTCGATAGGAATTGACATAGAAGAAATGAAATAGACATTATTTACAACAATAGTAGAGGGTACCAAATTAAAACAGAGGCTTGGTACTCTACACAGAACCTTAATGTGTGGAGATAAACTATACTGCAAAAACAAAGTTCATATTTCAATTCCACATGTATGGCGATGATAGCCGGAGCCAACTCAAACCTCAGAATCAAGAAAACAAAAAATAATCAAAATACAATACATGAAAGATCATACAAACGCAAGATAGAAACAAAAGGAATAACATGTTCATAGATTAACTATCCTGCAACACCAAAAAGGAAATAACAAATCAACCAAATACGCATTTAGAATTGAATGATAGAGAATCATTGAAAAAAAAATTACTAGGGATTACTAAATTAAACATCAAGGTACGCTCCGTGTAGAACGTTACTAGTTTGACAAATCGCACCGCAGAAAAACATGCTCACATGTATATACTCTTTTTTCTTCTGATCAAAGCCAGAAATTAAAAAATGAAGAACGACTAATTGAAGAAATTTGATTATTATATCTGGGGCAGTTCTCTGTCTTATCCATTCTATTGAGAATCACAACATTGTAGGTATCAAGAAATCAGCTAGCTGCATAATGGATAAACACATAACTTAATTGTCTTTCATTTTAAGAGCATACCTTGATTATTCTTTATATATCACAATTGACATTGATATAAAAGAAGAATTAGAAGAGCAAACAAACTAAGCTCTAACAAAACTCCGAATAAAACCACATTCGAGAAACCAAAATAAAACCAAGGAGAGAAGAGTGAGAATAAAAATATCAACCAGGATAGAACCAGAAGGAATTGTGTGTTTCACATATTACCTACCCTGCGAAATCAAACGGGAAATAGCAATTTCAGAATCGATAAGGAAATACTGAAACAAAAAGATAATACTAGAGATCACCCAATCAAAACGCAAGGCTCGATGCTTTGAAGAACGTTACCATTTTGATAAATCACGCTTTGAACATTACTGCAGAAAAATAAGTTCACAATTCATTTGTATATTTTGCGAACAAAGTCTGGAAATAACAAAATTAATGAAGAAATTTGATTTATCTAGGGCCTTCCCTTTCTTATACATCCAACAAGTCTCAACATTCTAGATATCTAAACTTCAACTCGCTACAGAACAGATAAACGCATGTCTTTAGAAACTCTTAAAACTCTCAGTGAGAAACACAAATATCAACATTGCCACATTACAATATCATAAGATACCTCATTCTAGAATTCCAGCATAAAAACATTCAAGGAGAAAAATGACCCATTAAATCCATGGATGTCCTTGATAATGTCCACAACAGCTTCCACATCCCATGGTACATTTCATAGGCTCTCTCCGTAGCAAAATCACATCCTTGATAATCTCTGCCATGGCTTCCTCTGTTTATATCTCCCCAACTGTGACACCCACACAAAGCTCTCAAAAAATCGAGAAAACAAGTCTTCAAAAGACAAAGAAACATGAAAATAAATAGTCAAAGTAGAGATCACCAAATGAAAGAAACCGTAAGAATATAGGACACAACCAATTGTAGATTCCAGAGCTCCTATGCAAAATTTGGCTTTACCCTATACCAGAAGTAGTTCATATACCAATTGTAGATTCCAGTGCTCCAATGCAAAATTAGACTTTACCTCTATACCAGAAGGAGTTCATGTACAACTACAATATACTATTATTCTTAACCTTACTCTTAGTATCACAATTGACAAGAAAAAAGAAGTATAACAAAGGAAGTGGCAAATCAACAGAATAAAAAAATGCCGAACCATGTTATCCTAAATTCCACATCTTTGATGAGGGAAAAGGTACACTCTAGAATCTTGTATGTTTCAATACTCTGAAACTGCAACACAAAAAATCCAAAACCAGCAGGACACTCCATCAAAGGACAACTATCCCAAAACAAATAGTTATTAGATATGTAAAGTACAAAACAACCGTTTTTTATCCCAAGGGTATGTGAACTGAACTTCTTCCTGCCACGGGTTCCACAGCAAGCCACACAATCATAGGCTATCTCCCCTGTAACTTCCACGCAGAAAACTCAACGGAACTGAGAAAAGTATATGCTGAGTATCAAACAAATAATGAAATGTGAAGACTCTTAGTAGAGCTGGCCGAATTAAAACTTATCAACATCTAAAAGTATACGACAACAGCCTGCAAAAGATTATGTATCATTGGAACAAATTTCCATCCAACTTGCAAGATCATGTACTCCACATATGAAATGACACTTCTTCCTACTACAGATGAGTCCTTGGGCTACTGTAACAAAGAGGATATCTTTTTAGGGGCATCATTGTAAATCACAAATAACCACAAAAACAACAGATGAGTAAAATACGATAACAGAAACCTCTCCCAACAAAGTTGTCCCCAGCAAACAGATAATCAGAACAAGCAGCACATATGACGTAACCAAGTTGTCCAAAATCCCTCATCTTGTATGCTAGTCCAGAAAAAATACATATACTTAAAAGTCAAAAGAATAACTAATTATATTCCAAATTGAAATGACAAGACAACAAAAGTCAGAAGCAAACTTCTGAGTAGCTATCATCAAATTGAAAAAAGAGACTTATGTGGAACAACAAACCCATGCAACGCTTTCCCTGTGAGTATCAGATGATACATAATCTGAAAGATTAAGCTGTGACAAATAGTCGGTGACAAATAGCATAATTCTCCAAACCAAGTCGTCAATTATATAGACTCACCAAACTGTCCCAGTCTCTCCAAAACCAACAACCCCAAGCCGAAACTTTCACACTGTTAGATCAAATATAAGAAAGAAGTAGTATTGATTGATGGGTGTAAGAAAATCCATGGCTAATATTTTCAATTATAACATCCAAGTGGAAATAATTCACAATCCAAGAAGAGTGTACAAAAGTAAACCTGAGGCTTCATACTACAAAACATTATTTTACTTCAAAACACACGGAACTGCAGAAAACAGGTTCCTGTTTCAAGTCACATGTATGGAGATCAAAACATTCAAAGCCATAATAGGAAAATAACATAATTCAATGAAGAAATTAAATTCAGTAAATTCAACCACGGGTGATGAATGATGACCATCATGTCTTGCAAAACGTCTAAAAACAGAAAACTCTGCATCAGAACTCCCAACGAAATCAAAAATAGCAGCAGATCATGCAAATAAGAACAACAAACTCAATGAAAGAAACCAGCAAGAACAAAATCAAGAACCTATATGATAAAGGATAAGAGAATAAGAATACAAAACATCAAGATCAAAGAAGTGTAAGATAGAACCAAGAAGGAATCGTGTGTTCACAGATTACCTCTCCTGCAAACAAAACTCGAACATCCATTTATTCTTTGTTATGAAGAACGTTATTATTTCGAATTCAATTCAAGAAGAAATCATGCTGCAGAAAAACAGGTTCGCAATTCAATTCGTGATCCGTATGTCTTGCAATCAAAGCAAGAAAATAAAAATAATAGTAAAAGAACGGCTCATTGAAGAAACTTGATTTGTCTATCTGGATGCGTTCTCTGTTCTTATCCTTTGTACTCAGAGACTTCAGATAGCTGCAAAACGGATAATTGCGTATCTCGATTATCAATCAAATGATGAAGAATTATATCCAAAAAATTATATAAATAATTCTTGATAACCGATTTGTAAAAGAGGAGTCAAGAGAATTGTGAAATTCTTGATATCAACAATCTGAGTAAAACATCAATACGCAAATCCATAACGATCTCCTTTAATAGAAAACCCTTAAATCGAGCCATCAAGAAGCATGCAATCGGAGCCCCGGATTTCAAGAACTAGAGCTATAAAAAGTTGGAATCTAGAAATCAAAATCATCACAAACGAATAGAACGCAAAACAAGAACAAACGAGTAGAACACAAGATATAACGAGCCACGTTTACCCGAAATATAAGAGAGGAGGTTTATATAGAAGGAGAGATCAGGATAGACGGCTGAGATAACGCGGATGGTGGAAATTTAACGGTGATGATGCAAATAAAAAAAAATTGACGCGTTTTTTCTAAATATAAGGCGGTGGAAACATGAAAAGATTTCGTTGGACGTTTGTCGGTTTATGTACCCACTTAGAATGAACGCTATCTCTAAGGTATTAGAAATATTTCCTAAAACAGAGAATAAAAATATTTCTGTCACTGCAAAAAAAAAAACTATTGTGACACTCAATTTTTAGTGATATTTCTGTATTAGTTACTATAATCACTTTTAGCTACAGATAGAGTGTCACCTATTCTTATTTATGTGATAACTTAAAAAAAAACTAAAATATTAATTTCGAAAAATGTATTCACTTATTCTCTTTCTTTCCTATTTTCATCTCACATAATTCTTTTCCCCTTCTTTTTCTTTTCATTCTATTTCCTTCTCAAATTTGTTCAAAAGGTCTTCTCAATTTCAATTCTCAATTTCATCTCAGAAATCATTAAAGCTTTTCCCTATTTTAATTCTCGTTTTTCTGTTGAAGAAGCTTTTCCTGATTTCTTCGTTGATGCTCGTTTTTCAGTTTTCCCGATTTCTCCATTGATGCTCGTTTTTTCAGTTTTTCCGATTTCTTCATCATTTTTGGATTCCATCTTCAATGGATTTCTTCAATTTCCGATTCAAACTCAGCAATTTTTAAAACAATCAATTCACATGACGCTTTCTTCTCTCTCGCAACTTAATCTCTACATTGATTAGGGTTTCTGCAAGCGAGACTTTCAACACTTCTACCTCTTCGTGACTTGGTGATTTTGGTATGAGTTTTCATCTTTGCCTTGTTATCTCTCAAAAGAGACTAAAAGTAACTCATTACCCTATTTTGCATGATTGCGTCTTAATAACTTTTTATACTAATTGTATTATTTGACTATATTTAAGCTTAATCGATGCTTTTATGCACTAGCTTAACTATTGCCTTTGCATTACTTTAAAAGTAACTCTTAATTATCTTGAAATCATTGAATTGATGCTTTCTGGTTTACTCTAAAAATTCAATTTGATTCTAAGTGACATCAAATTATGGCTTAATTAGGAAGTATGATCGACTAAAATTTTGAAACTTGGTTGCAATCTTGTGCATATTATTTTCTTAATTGAGTTTTCAAATTTTATGGTATTTATTAAAATTTAGGTCGATTATCTCTGCATTATTTTGATATGCTCATTGATGTATATTTGTTTTCTGTTTTCTGCTCTTCTAATTCTAAATCCAACTCTAGTTATAGCTATTTTAATTTTGAATCCAGCTCTAGCTTTTCTGATTTTAAATCCTTTGGTTATGATTCTGATTAGCATCAAGTGAATAAAATAGATTTCAAAGCATTGTGAAAATAATAAACACTTCCCAATTGTTAGTTGGTTTATATTGTTTGCTAGAATACCTAAAATGCCTTAATCTAATTTTTGTCATTATTTTTAGGCTGCAAAGTGTCTAATTCTTTTTTCATTGTATTCATCCTACCTTTTTTTGCTATTTCTTTATACGAAGCACTTGAGATATAGTGAACCCGTTGAAGAATAAAAAAGAAATTAGATTTTATTCTCTTTTATTTTATATTATTATGTTTATTTTTATTCTGTCACTATTACTCAGTATTACTATTGTTATTTCTTTTCCTATATAAACAACTTAGGGCTATAGTAATAAAACATGAAAGTATTTTGTCTTTTACTTTCTTCATGGTATTAAGAGCTCTATCTGTAAACCTTTCCACAACCCATTAGGGTTTGGCGCTCCAACCAACTGAGCTATGGCACACGGTACCCCATGGAAGGTAGCCCTCCTGGGTAGCGGCGACAACGACGACGGTTTGGATAAAAACTCAAAAGTTGTCAACAACGCCGACAATTTAGGCAACACCCCAGGCGGCAGTAGCAATGGCACAGATGGCAGTGGCAGAGGCCCAGGCGGCAATGGTAGCGGCACAGTCGGCAATGGCAGCGACCCATGCAGCCATAATGGTTTTTTCAACAACTTTTTTGGCCATGAGGGAACTTCTAATGCCCTCAAGGTTGAAATCCAGCAACTAAACGGAAAAAATTATGTTGAATGGTCGCAAACCGCAAGATTGATTTTAGATGGTAAGGGCAGATTTGGTTTCCTAACAGGAGAGGTGCAAATGCCTGCCACAACTTATCCGAATTACAGGTTTTGGAAATCTGAGAACTCTGTTATTATTGCTTGGCTGCTTAGTAATATGGAATCAACAATCAAAAAACCTTTTATGTTTTGGCCTACTGCGAAGGAAGTTTGGGAGGTTGTCAAAGAAACATATTCTAATGTTCATAATTCTTCTTAAATTTTTGATCTCAAATCACGATTGTGGCATGCCAAACAAGGAGATAGAGATGTCACTACCTATTATAATGAGTTGATGACACTATGGCAAGAATTGGATCTATGCTATGACGATCATTGGAAGTGTTGTGAGGACAATGTTTTGTTTCTTAAGAGACAGGAGAATGACCGTGTATTAATGTTCTTGGTTGGGCTTAATAAGCAGCTTGAAGAAGTCCGAGGCAGAATATTGGGAAAGATCCCATTGCCATCACTTCGGGAAGCGTTCTCATAAGTTAGAAGAGAAGAGGTGAGACAAGGTGTTATGATGGGTAAGTCACCTTCTGTTGGTGAGGTTGAAAGCCCTGCCCTAGTCACTAAGAATGAAGAAGGGAAGAGCGTTGGCAAGAAACCATGGTGCGAACATTGCAAACGTACAGGGCACACACGTGATACATGTTGGAAGCTCCATGGAAAACCTCTAAATTGGAAGAAAAAGGAAAGAAACGAAGGTCATGCGCTCCAAGCTGGTACATCTGATCAAGATAAGCAGTCTCCTTCAAGCCTATCTCCTTTCACCAAGGAATGGTTAGATAAATTGTACAAACTTCTTGAGTTTCAAACTTCTTACTTTATAGCTCAAAGAGGTAATTTTCCAAATACTGCTCTACTTAGTGTCACTCTCAGCCATATGACTGGAGAGTCGAGTCTATTTTCTTCTTATAGTCCTTGTGCAGGTAACCACAAAATTAAAATTGCAGATGGCTCTCTTTCAGCCATTACAGGGAAAGGTTATGTTATTTTGTCACCTAAGTTAACCTTAAAAGATGTCTTACATGTTCATAATTTATCATGTAATTTGTTATCCATTACTAAATTAACAAAGGATATAAATTGTCAAGCTAACTTCTTTCATTCTCATTGCACTTTTAAGGATTTGAGCATGGGGAAGATGATTGGCAATGCTAAGGAGAGTGGAGGACTCTATTATCTTGACAATGGACTCGATTTCAAAGACCAACAAAAAACAAGTACCTGCTTTGAATCTATTTTTGTTTCTTCTAATAATGATGATATTATATTATGGCATTTACGGTTAGGACATCCTAGTTTTTCGTATTTGAAACATTTGTTTCCTAAATTATTTTCTAAGAAGGATCCGTCTTTATTTCATTGTGAAACTTGTGAATTTGCTAAACATCACCGTTCTTCTTTTTCTACACAACCATATAAACAATCAAAATCATTTGTAGTTATTCATAGTGATGTTTGGGGTCCTAATAGAATAAACACCTTTTCTAATAAAAAATGGTTTATAACTTTTATTGATGATCATACTAGAATTTGTTGGGTTTATTTATTGAAAGAAAAATTGGAAGTTGGACAGATTGTAAAAAATTTCTTTAAAATGGTGCACACTCAGTACCAAACAAAAATTCAAGTCTTCAGAAGTGACAATGGTAAAGAACATTTTAATATACTTTTGTCCGATTTTTTTCTTGCAAATGGGGTTATTCATCAAAGTTCTTGTGTTAATACACCCCAACAAAATGGAATTGCAGAGAGAAAGAATAGGCATCTTCTTGAGGTTGCTAGAGCTTTACTATTTGCAAATAAGGTTCCAAAATATTTGTGGGGTGAAGCTGTTTTAACTGCATCATATTTAATTAATCGAATGCCATCTAAAGTTTTAGATTTTCGTACAGCTCTTGATGTTTTTCGAAATTATTTTCCTTTGACTAATGTCTCTGCTGATTTGCCACTAATATTTTTTGGTTGCACTGCTTTTGTTCATGAACATAAACACCTTGACAAACTCGATCCACGAGCAATAAAATTTGTGTTTACCGGTTACTCTCCAACTCAGAAGGGGTATCGGTGTTTTGAACCAAAATCAAAAAGAATTTTTGTAACCATGGATGTTACTTTTGTTGAAAATCAACCATTTTTTACTGACATTCATCTTCAGGTTGGAAATTTTAAAGAAGATTCATCTTTTACTTTTGAAAACATCATTACTTTAAGTGATATAGTGTTGTCACAAAATTCTGAGACTTATATTGATGCATCAAAAGAAAATGCCCAAGAATCTAAACTGGAACTCAATCCACTTATGAATGAGGTTTCAACAGATTCGGGGGCGACAACTTCAAATCAAAATCACAATGATAAAATTCTTGATCTCAATAATAATGAAGGACCATCTAAAATGCCACAACATAATGATTCAGATAAAGAGACAGAAAGCAGGTGTACTACAATTGACCCTACTTGGAAGGGAAATGTCGTTAAAAGAAGAAACCATAAACAGAGAAATGAAGGACCCATTCTCCGACCCTTCCAAGATTCTAAACCAATAGATAATCCAACACATCATTTTGATACATGTAAGTCTTCTTCTATTCTTAAGAGTCATGTCGAGTATCCTGATATAGACCTTCCTATTGCAATTAGAAAACCTGTTAGATCATGCACTAAATATCCTTTGTTTGATTATGTGTCATACTCAAAATTGTCTTCTTCATTTGCTGCATTTACCTCTAAGTTGTCTACTGTAGAAATTCCAAAAAATATACAGGAGGCTCTAAAAATTCCAAAGTGGAAGGAAGTTGTTCTTGAGGAGATGAGAGCTCTTGAGAAGAATCAAACTTGGAGAGTCATGACGTTACCTACAGGAAAGAATACTATTGGCTGTAAATGGATATTTACTGTGAAATATAATTCTGATAACACAGTTGAAAGATACAAGGCACGCTTGGTTGCTAAAGGGTTTACTCAGACATATGGCATTGATTACTTAGAGACTTTTGCCCCCGTTGCCAAATTAAACACTATTAGAGTTCTCTTGTCCTTGGCAGTGAATTTAGATTGGTCTCTTAACCAACTTGATGTAAAGAATGCTTTTCTGAATGGTGATTTGGAGGAGGAAGTATACATGGATAGCCCTTTGGTTCAAACGTATGAAAACTATAAAAATCCCTTTATGGTCTCAAGCAATCTCCAAGGGTTTGGTTTGAGAAATTCACTCAGTCGGTTAAAAGGCAAGGATATATGCAGGGACAATCAGACCATACTTTGTTCATGAAGTTCTCTAATGTTGGTAAAATTGCAATTCTAATTGTATATGTAGATGATATTATTCTCACAGGAGATGACATTGTTGAGATAGAAAGATTGAAGAAAAATTTGAAAAAAGAATTTGAGATCAAAGATTTAGGTGCGCTTAAATACTTTCTTGGTATGGTAGTTGCTCGCTCAAAGAAGGGAATTGTTGTTTCTCAAAGAAAATACATCTTTGATCTCTTGGAAGAAACTAGGATGAGTGGTTGTAGACCAGCAGATACTCCTATGGATTTAAATGCTAAACTTTGGGAGAAAGGCAGTGTTCCTGTAGAGATTGGAAGATACCAGAGGTTAGTCGGCAAACTTATTTATCTAGCCCACACAAGACCTGACATCGCTTTCTCTGTGAGTGTTGTAAGTCAATTCATGCATTCTCCCTATGAAGAACACTTAGAGGCAGTTTATCAAATCTTAAGGTACTTGAAATCCAATCCTGGAAAGGGTTTGTACTTCAAGAAAACTAATGACAGAGAAGTCTCTATATTTACAGATGTTGATTGGGCAGGATCAATTACTAATAGAAAATCCACCACCGGATATTGTGCCTATGTTTGGGGAAATTTAGTTACTTGGAGAAGTAAGAAACAATGGGTTGTTGCTCGAAGCAGTGCAGAAGCTGAATTTAGAGCAATGGCTCAAGGAATTTGTGAACTTTTATGGATTCGTAAACTCTTGGGCGAACTGAAAATGAAAGTTGACTCACCCTTAAAATTGTTCTGTGATAGCAAAGCAATAATAAGCATAGCTCACAACCCTGTACAACATGATAGAACCAAGCATATTGAGATTGACCGCCATTTCATAATAGAAAAAATTGATGCTTGAGTTATATGCCTACCATTTGTGACTTCCAATCAGCAAACTACTGATATCTTGACAAAAAGTTTGGCAAGACCCAATTTTGAGCGACTTATAGCCAAGTTGGGCATGACAAATATCTATGCACCAACTTGAGGGGGTGTTGAAGAATAAAAAAGAAATTAGATTTTATTCTCTTTTATTTTATATTATTATGTTTATTTTTATTCTGTCACTATTACTCAGTATTACTATTGTTATTTCTTTTCCTATATAAACAACTTAGGGTTGTAGTAATAAAATATGAAAGTATTTTGTCTTTTACTTTCTTCAGAACCTATTATGCTATTTCCCTTTCTTAATTTATGAGAGTTCATAGATTATAAAATATGACAAATTCAACTATCTAATCTTAGAGACACTTTGAAAAACTTGAACATCAAGGATGAAGAAGGGTTAGTGTTAACATAAATAAGGGTTAGTGTTTAGTCTTTGATTCTATATTTAGATCTAGTTATTGAAGGATTGATTTGGGGTTGTGAATTTTTTGTTGCTGTTGAAAATGAAAATTAAGTCAAGGTCACTGGATCAATGGAGGAACTACTTTAGGTCGTCAAATTCGTATATTTTTGACATAATTGACTATGCAATTGTGGTTGCTGCTGCTGATTGTCCAAAGGAGTTTAAGTTGAGGAGAGATATGATTGCTGAGAGGTTGTTCTCTTGTGAGTTGATTCGTTGTTTGGATGGGATAAGGTTGAATTGGCTATGAATGGGGATGATGATCATGAAGGTTGCAAGAGTGATGGTGTTGAGTTTGGAGCTGGTGGAAGCAAATAGAGTAAGGTGAGTGATCATGGGTTGATGATGGATGGGAACCTTGTTAGCAATTATAGCTTTGGTGAAGCTGAGGCTTTGACTGATGAGATTGAATAAGAATCTCAGTTTGTTGGGGAGGTTTTGAGGATTAGAGATATTCTCAATAACCGTGATGAAGAGGTATGTTTTTTCTCTCTCTTCCCTTTCTTTGATTGACTTTGTTGGATGTTTGATGAGATTTTTTTGGAAGGAATCGATATTGATTTATGGTTTTTAATTGGATGACATTTTGTTTTTGTTTTTCTATGAAGGTTGAATTCATTTTGTGAACATTGATTAGTACTTGCTTGTTTCATGTTGCTATAGTCTGACTCTGTGCTCTTTGAGTCATTGAGGAGGCTTGAGCTGATGGAGCTCTTTGTGGATCTTCTGAAGGTTTGAATTGAAATCTTTTATTGAGACTTATTTGATGAACATGTCATTTTTCCATGTTTTGGGGAAGTTCGTTGGTTAAGTATGTTCTCTAATCCTTAGTAATTAACCTTTTCAGGCAACTGAGATTGGAAAGGTTGTCAATCCTCTCCGAAAGCATGGATCAAAGGAAGTACGTCAACTTAGGCGGACTCTTATCGAGTATGATTCCGTTACTAGATAATTGTCTCTCATTCATAATGGTTTATTTTATAAATAAAAGATATATGAGCTTGTTTATTTTCTATACATGGATCAAAGAAAAGGCTTTTATGTTTTAACCAATGTTGTCAAATTGCGGCGCTATAGGGCTATATCATAGCCAATTTTAATGAATTCAATGAAAACAATGACGCCATCCTAGTTTCGCTATTAGGAAAGTAGCTGTTGCTATTATAGTTTCGGCTAGCAAATGTAGCAGCAATAATACTTAAGCTGGTGCTCTACAATCATTTCCTTTTTTTATTTGTAAGCAACATGTCCACTGCTGCAACGCTAAAGCTATCCTCTATTTGACACAGTGGATTATTGGCGTTCTCTATTTTCTGCAATCTTCTATTTATAACTATGATACTAACTTCTCCTTCAGTTCGATCTCCACGACTAACAATACCTCCTGGAATAAGTCCTACTGCATTGCTTGATTCTCCCATCATGCTGCCAAATTCTCGGGTATTTATATCATCACAATCTCATTTTTCATTTTCAATATCACATGACTTCATTGTTATTTTTCTTGTTGTAATTGCACCAGTTAACTTAGTCGTTCAAATTTATGAAAATTGTCTTTCAGTTTTCATTAATCTCTATTTTGCAATCCGAATTCATGAGATTTGGTTAGACTAAATTGACTTAGGATTTTAATTTTAGTCACTAATTTATCGTTTCGTAAATATAGAGATTTTCGTCGATTTTTATTTTACAATCTAAATCATCATAATTGATTCGACTAAATTGATTAATTATCTTTAGTTTTAATTATTAATTGGCTATTTCGTAAATATTGAGACCCAATTGTTCGACTCTTACAAATTTCGAGAATTAAAATGGTGATTCAATCATGTCATACTCAAAAATTGAAGAAAAAAAGATTAATTTTTTTTTATTTAAATAGTTGTTTTTTATGTGTTTTTTTAGGCCATGCCATCTCCCACGACTGGGAGTTTCATGATGCTCTGACTAATGAAGGATCAATGCTCAATTCTGTCACACTTGAGCAAAGGAATATGGATGTGCCTACTGCCTCTGATATTGCTCGCCCTTTCAAATTCAAGATTCAAGCCAATTTGGATCCTAATTCTTTACCTCCCTATTCTACTTCTCTAAATCAGGTATCCTTATGTAATTACATTTTTTATAAACAAAACAAAGGATATTATATTGTGTTTTTACTTTTAATCATGGACCTGTCAATATTTTTTATCAAATATTTGATGTTTGGTGTTATTGCAGCACTATCAATTCACTATCATAGAAATGAATCAATTGGTGAGTTCATAATCTGTTCATTAATATTTACCAAAACCAAATAAAGTTGTCTCAGATTTATTTATTTTCATAAGTTTGAATGTATGCAATTTCTTGCACTTCAAATTACTAAGGTTTGATCTTTCATCACATTTAATATAATATAAACAGAATAAAAGTTTATAACATGCAATTATTCTAACTTGTGTCCAATTTTCTCCTATTGACAGTGGATGCATCTTCGTGTCAATGATGAGATGGATTTTTATAATAACTTGTTAAGAGGTTGTTTGTTGTTCATTAATGTATAGGAACTAAAGCTTGTCCGGCGGGGATGTTTTATTGCAGAAACCTAGGAAGCAAGTCACAATTTATAGTTTCTTCCCATGTTAATATCGTTATTGTTTGTGGTAAACAGTTTCTCCTAAGGCAAGTGAAAGACGGTGTGAAGAACTGATTACACAAGTTGTAGAATCCACAAAGCCTCTTTTAAGGCAAATGGAAGCCATGCAGGTAATAAACACATGTCCGAGAATTGCTTTTCCTTCTGTTTTATGTTCTCCTGCCTGGGATCTATTCTAGACTAGAATTCACCTCATAACATGAAACAAATGCCAGAAGACCTGAAGTTGAAAGATCTCTCCCAACTTCAGGTCTCTAGAATACTTTTTTATTTTCATTTTAAAATTTTTTCCTAGTGGATATTATTGTGTCTCTATATTTTTTTCAATGGACTTTACTGGAAGCTGAGGCTAAAGCGACCACTACCGAGGAAAGAGAGCTTATCTCAAACCTTGTCTCAAATTAATGTTGTTGAGGCCCAGGTTATGCAATTTCTTGAATGAAGTCATGTCTTATTAGAACCATGGGGAATATTGTTTTTCAAATTCTTAAATCAAGCACTTTGTTTTTTTTCTAGGATATAGAAAAAGAAAAGACTGCTCAATCAGATTTGGAGAGGACCGTATGTGTTCATTCTATGCCATCATCAAATTAAACTCTCACAACAAAGCATAATTCTGCTTTTGAGAATGGTGTGATGTTTTGCTTCTTTTTACACCATTGCGCAGTAGTGATATGGAAATTTCATTCATATATTTTTGTACCATTGTTTACTCTGTAGTGATATGGAATATGGAATATATTCATAACCAAAACTTTTTGGAGTATTTATAAAATATTTTGTTAAGGAAGATGATTATTGTTCTCTATGAAATTAGTTTGCAGCTAATCACAATAAATGTTAAGAAACTCATTCTAGCTTCCTTTGAAAATTTATTGAATCTTTTAAAGCAAAATAACTATTTATTGTATGTTTAAATAGAATTAGTAAAATTAAACTATATTTTATTGTATGTTTCAATGAAATTAGTTAATAAAAATAAATTAGAAATTTAAATTTAATTTACAGGTATTAATAATTTAGAATTACAATTAATAGGGAGATAAAATAAATTTAATTTAATAAATAATAATAGGTTTTAGTGACAGACAAAACTGTAGGAATAGATTAAATTTTTATTTATATTTTTCTAGGTTTTAGTGATAGTCATTATTGTAGGTAGAAATAAAAAAACATATTGTGACACTCCTCAGAGCATGTAGTGACAGTCCTCAAAGTGTAGCAGGACGTCCCCTTAAAGTTGACACTAAATTTGAGTGTCACTCAAAGTATCATTGACCTTTACCTACAGTTTATAACTTTTAGTGACATATTTTGCGTGTCACGATACGTCAATTTTTTTGTAGTGTGTAAATAAAAAAATAATTATATTTTATATCTATACATATCTTTTGTCAACAAGTAATAGTTATCTTTCCTAAAAAAAAATATCCATATATAAGTGTATATCTATTCACTATCTATCTATATCTATATAATATATAATTAAATGATATGTAAAGAGAATTATTTTTTTTATTGTCAATTTGTAACACTTTTGATAATAGAAAGTTTAATATTTTAAATTATCAATAAATAAATTATATAATATATGAATGAAAAGTATTTTAATGAAAAGTATTTTAGTGAAAAGTTTGTGTTATTTTTGCCATGATTTTATTATTTAATTAAAGTTTTAAAAGATTTTTAGATATGAATAGTTTAGAAATTTAAATTAACAATAAATAAAAAATTATATGCAAGTAAGAGAGTTGTATACTGAATTAATTATTTCAAATATACATAGGTGGACAACATTAAGTTTGTAGAAATTTAGATTGTTAGACAGTCACATATGGTGGGTCATGATATAGAGCAAGTTTTTATGGCTTTAAATTTTTATGGTATTATTATTATTAATTATATTTTCTTGTTCATCGCAATATAATCCATCGTGTTTCATTCTAAGTCTTTAATTGAGAACTCGTGTCTTGGTATATTACTATTACACAATTGTTATAGAAAAAAAACACCAGAATAAAATTTGATGGGAAATTACACGGACAAAAAAAAAAATTGATGAGAAAATTTGACTTAAATTTTGAGAAATTAGGTGTGGCATAGAGAAAGAGAGACATAGAGAGAAATTCAACATAGGGATGGGAAACACTAGGGATGGGGTTTAATGCATTCTAGAGGCATCGGGTTGAAGATGGTTTTCAAAGGAGTGAAGACAATGAAAACATCAAGGGAGAGACAAAATCAATATCAGTTTATGTTACTAATTTTCCCACAGAAGCTACTTTGAAGGATCTAAAGGAAGGGATAAAACCGTGTGGTATGTTGTTGATTTTTTTTCTTTCAAATCGATTAAACTTCAAGGGACAAATATTCGAATTTGTTAGGTTTCTGAAGGTGAAGGACGTTGGAAAACTTGCCAAAGCTATTCGAAATGTATGGTTCGGTTCTTTTAAATTGTGGACGAATGAAACACGTTTTGATAGGGAGCGGGACGCAAGAAGGACTGGTGGAGGCACGAACATGCTTCAAAATGTTGTTGCAGCTTTCAGATACGGTAAAGACCAGACATACCAAAGAGCGGGGGAAGTAGTGAGAGGTAGAACTACAAACGTCTCATACGTAGATATGGTGCGTAAAAAACAAAGAGCTGATAGGCGTCTGACGGAAACTATAAGTATACATAATCATAACAAAGATTGGCGTGGTATCAAATTTGAGACCAAAACGGAGGATTTGGAGTGGGCGAAAAGGGGGCGTGTGAGAATTCTCCATGATATGGAAATGGTCTTGGTTGCTCTAAATTTGATAAATGATGTAGGATTCCCTTCATTGCAAGTCATACCAATGGGGGTCGCAAAGTATTTGTTTACGGTGATGTAAATGTCGATGTGAAGGGGACGATGGAAGAGGGAGCTGAATTTTTTTAGTGCATTATTTGAATCTATTGAGGAATGGACTCTAGAAGCGACATCTTTGGAACGATGAGGATGGTTCCGATTTTGCGGTATGCCCATTCATGCATGGAGTATCAATCTCTTTAAGGAATTGTCACGCACGTTGGGTAAATTTGTGAAAGTCGATGAGTGCGCTGAGAAAATAAATCACTTAGATTTTGCACGAGTGCTTATTGAGACAACATATTTTGAGTTAAGTAATTGTTTTATTCAAATTAAAATTGATGATAATTTGTTTAAAATTGGAATTGTGTAAGAACCATTCTCCAGTCCACTATTTGATTTTGAGGGGGAGGACGTCGCATGGAGGGTCGATGATTCGGATTTAGATACGAGTTTATGTTCGGATTCGTTACAGTCGCTAATCATGGGGGATGATTTGGATGCCACAAATTTGGAAAATTTTATGACTGAAGTTAATGTTGGTTTAATTCGTTGGAGAGAAAAACTGAATTGAATGGTGATGGGGCACATAATAAGGATGGTGTGATGGACAATAATTTGAAGTTAATTGTTAATATGGCGGGGAGTAAAAATAGGGGTAGTAACAATTGTCCAAATAATTGTCCTTTACTGGAAAAAGAAAACATAGAAGTTAGTAGTGGAGAACGCGGTTATGAATTCATTGGGAGGCATGCAGATTCATTGATTCAAATTGAGAGTGGCGTGGAGGGACCTATTGGACTTGGTCAACATGAAACAATTCCATTTAATTTGGAGAGAGAATTTAATGATTTCCAAAATGGTGAAGCAACACATGGAGGTAGTTTGACGAAGCAGACTTGTGATATTGGATTGCGACTAGGCGGTAGTAGCGTGGCCTTATTCATGGTGGGGTGGGCTTAGCAACATGTTTAAACATAATGGGGTCTGAAGAGCATGTTGGAAAACCATGTAGAATTATATAGAAGGAAGGTTCACCGAAAAATGACTATTCAAAAGAGAATTTTCTAAAAAGTCAATATAGAGAATTTTTATCTTTGAAACAAATAGCTAGACTACCAGAGCATCAACGAAAGGAGAGACTTTTGCTCGAGGCTCAACAGAAAAAGAATAGGAGACAAGCAACTTTGTCCGCTTCAATAAATCAAGTAAGTGTTTCTTCTTCGACTAGTTTGGTTGATTCTTCAACTCAGGCAGATTGGAGACATTTGGCTTTACTTAATAATGATGCAACATAGGTGGGTAAAAAAGTATTAAATTTTATAAAAGAGGTCGGATTAATTCTGCAAGAGGAGGAAAATGTTATAGTTGAAAAATTAATGGAAATGGAAGAAAGAGACTGAGTGAATATTGGAAAAAATGCATAGGATGTTAGAAGTGGATGGGGTAGGAAGTTTTTGGTGATAATAAGGTTGACAATGAAGATGTTATGTTATAATATTAGAGACATGAGAGGGGTTGCGAAGAAAAAAGAATTGCAGGGTTTAATTTGGTATATTAACTTTGTGGGATAGCTCGCGGGTCGATATGTCGAGTTCTTCTATATTAAATCATGCATTAGTTATGGAGGGGGCATGGAAGGATATTGGAGAAAAAATGTGGTAAATGTTTATGCACCTTGTGATAGGATTGAGAAGTAAGAACTGTGGAATATGATAAGTGAGAAGGTTGAGAACGATGTAGAATGAAAGTGTTGAAGCACTAATTTTGAAAGGCAAGAAAGAAACTAAAGTGGTGCAATTCGGCATAGAGAAGAAGAGAAAGCAAGTTCGGATGGTAGATGGGTGTGTAGTTTATCTACAACTTCAGTATATTTTTCAATCCCTAAATTGGTTGTTTTGATATGCATTGATAATAGTTTTATCTTCTCTATGAGTTAGTTTGTAATCTTAAAATTTAGGGGAATGCTAACATTTTAAATATGTCAATGTGAAATGAAAATGATTTTTGTTTTCATAAACATCATTTATTTATTTATTTACATTTTAAATTTTGGTTTACTTTCACCATTGTTGTTCCTCAATGATTTTAGTTGAAAAATTAACCATAATTATTTTTGTTGAAGAATTTTTGAACATTTGTAACTAATAATGTTATATAATTTCTTAATGTGATATAATTAAATGTATTATAAATTTGAAATTAGAGAGTCACGATCAAATTACTTGTGTTAAAGCAAATATGAAAGTGTAAAGATATCATCGTGATTAATTGACATATCAATTGTATTGACATTTCCATTTACCTATAAATATTTAGGCACCCTAAGTATATTATAAATAAAATTAAAAGACCGATAAAAAAATAGAGGGAGAAAATAAATAAAATTATCTTGTTTCGAATAATCTATTTATTCATATTGTGAAAATGAAGTAAATTTTTAAATAGTAAAAGATTGAATCATTACAATAACACTTTTTAAAATATAATTAATTAAGTTGTAAGCTTTTCTTTGCCAACATATGCTAGCTTAACACATCAAAAAAAAATAAAATCTATTATATAATTTATTTAAATTGTAAATATAAAAATGTGTTATAGTATATATTTATTTTTATGTACATACAATAATGTTAAATCTTTTAAGGGAGAGTTTAGTCGTCCATTGTGGTCCAACTTGATTCGAGAGATTAATGTTTGCAGTTATGCACAGAGAATGTCATATTCACAATATAAAATATATTACTTTCGAATGACATATGTATGATTTCTTAAATGTATCATATACCATCACTTTCAAAAATAACTTGTACTTTATCATTTTTTGTAGCCAAGATAAACCATTCATAATATTTTACTTTAAGATCTTCATATAATGATGCTCAAAAGATTTATAATTACTTTTAGAGTTCTTTTTTTAGAAATGTAACATTTCGTGTACTTAAATATTTTATTAATTTTTTTGCTAGTGCAATTTAAGTGAGGGACACCTGAAGAGTTTTAAGAAGGAGATTTCGTTTCTAAATTCGGATAAAACTAATATAACTACTAATTTACTAATATTTACTTATAAAAATAAATATTTCAGCTATTAATAATGATACTGAATATGTCATTATAATTTTTTCGAAGGAAAATTAAAAGTAAAATAGTAGCTTTTAGGATAACTAAATTTTCAATTAATTTTAGTATTAGTGTGTATTAATTTGTTGAAACTT
>JBBPBR010000003.1:49469519-49481330 GCA_037974775.1 Cicer pinnatifidum
ACAACGAAAACATATGTATTTATATGTAGTGAATTACCATGAATACATATCTGAATTAAGTTATAAAGGAACACTCAATAGTTTCCAGGAGGTTTTGGATCCAAAATCTGATTAAACTAATATAACTACTAATTTACTAATATTTATTTATAAAAGAAATATGTTTTCAATTATTACGAATGAGGTTGAATATGTCATTACTATTTTGTGAAAGAAGATTAAAAATAAAATAATAACTTAATTAAAGAATACTTGCATGTTCAAATTAAATTTAGTATTAGTATGTATTTCTATGTTGAAACTTTTAATGTTTTTGTGTAAAGTAAAGTTAAACAATTTTTGAATATTTTTATCAAAAATGTTTCTTAACTATTAAAAATAAAATAAAAATTTGCAATATTTTGTATTCAAGAGTAAATGTCATTGATTAAATTTTATTATTAAAATTAAAAAATTAAGATCACATTATTTTAAAGTTTATTTTATCATGGTTGGGTGAGATGCAAGATGAATTTGAACCCTATAGCATTGAATAGATTAAACCTGAAAGAGGTTATTTTTGAATGCCGCATCAATATTGTAGATGAAAATAGTTTATTTATTTATTTGAGGACATAAGCTATAATTTTTTTAATAGAATATAAACTACAAATTATTATAGAGAATACTAAATATGTCATGAAAATCTAATACAATGAAAGAGATAATTGAATTCTTCCTGACATATAGAGAATACCAAAGATTTTATTAACATCCAAATAGAATGAAAATCTAATAACTCATGTGTTTTCTAACAAATAAATTCAATTTTTCAAACTCAAAGTATGTACCTTTGAAATGTGTCGAGATGCACCAGTTTCAATTTTTTGTCTTTTGACACCGATAAAATATCTTAGAACACAAAACAACATATACATTATATATTAATAAAACTATTTTGTGTAGAAAATTTATAGTTAGTTACATAGGCGAATATAAGTGTAACGATGGCACGCATTTTCCAAGAAATGAAAAGAGATGGCTTTGTGATTTTGGATTCAACCTCTCTAAGATGAGTTTTGACACTAAGAGGATAATAAATTAATTTGTGAAGGTGTAACATTTTAGAGCAAAGACTGCTACATAGGAACCTTAATAATGACACTCATAACAGTAAGGGCATCACTCCATCCACTTTCCTATTTGAATTATATGTGATATAAATGCATTGTGATGTTATGTGATACGTTGTTATAATGGTTGTGTTTGACATGTTCAAATTGTGTGAAATATTTATTTGAGTGATCTATTTTGTTACTAACTAAGGTGATGACATTCATGCCTGCATTGATGGTCTAGATCAAGTCGCGAGTACGTGACGACAATTCCTTGAAAAAGCAATGTGATTCAGAAAAATAATCAACGGTGGAGTACTGAACATGAAACTCTGAAGAACATTTGTCCAACGGTTGGACAAGTCCAACAATGGGACATTTTCCAATGGTGGGACTCTTTGCTATACGGGGTGGTGATATTCCAGAATCATGCATTGACATATAGTCTAACAAATAGGATTTCTGCATTTTGGTTGATTGTATCTTTGTTGCGTTGTGATTTTTAACTGTTTAACAAAGTATATGATTTATTTTCTTTGTGTTTGTTATTTAGAGATGACCCTTACATTTGACATGATGTCAACTATAGTGTTACTTGTCAACTATAGTATTACTTGAGCGAATAATGTCATGGCCAACCTAGTAGAAGAAATGCGAGGAAGGACAATAGCATGCAGTTGGAGTCTCCGAGATACTTTTGTATTGGTGTTAGACTTGTTGCGTGAGTTTTCCACAAACGTCCAAAGTTATGACCAACTAGGTTTTATTTTTGGGTAGTAAAATATCAAGAGTTTTGTCTTACCAATTAACTTTAATTTTAGTAATTGCAAACACTTTGTTTCATTATTTTTGAAAATACAATTGAAAAAGTTATTAATTGGTTTTAAAGTAATGAGTATTTAAGATAATCTTATAAAAAACGAATATGTATCTCTATGTTTAGCATTTTGTTAGATAATGTCTCGAAAAAGCGGGATGTTACAAGTGGTATCAGAGAAGTTCGATCTAGATTGGACTACAGATTAGTGGGGTGGTTTTTAGTTGTGTTAGTGTTGGTCATGTGTCTCAGAAGTCCTAAAGAGATGGTGTGTGAAATAGAATGAAAATCTAATAACTCATTTTTTTCTAACATATAAATTCAATTTTTCAAACTCAAAGTATGTACCTTTGAAATGTGTCGAGATGCTCCAGTTCCAATTTTTTGTTTTTTGATACTGGTAAAATATCTTAGAACACAAAACAATATATACATATATATTAATATATTAATAAAAGTGTTTTGTGTAGAAAATTTATTGTTAGTTACATAGGCGAATATAAGTGTATCGATCGCACAAATTTTCCAAAAAATGAAAAGAGATGGCTTTGTGATTTTTTATTCAAATATAGCTTTGTGAGATTGAATTCATATATATAAAATATCTGGATTCAAGGGTGAATATCAACGCGCCGATATAATTCTACCGAGATGATGCAGACAAAAATTCAACAATGCAAAACATAATCCATAAAGAATTATGTGAAATCAACGGTAAGTCGTCTAGGAAAATATCTAATTTTGTTTTCAACAAGAAAACAGTTCGATTAACTAATTGAAGGTAAGCAAAGTTCATAATAAATGAAGACGATAATTTCTGATGCACAAGATCAACAAAAGCTGCAAGTGCAGAGCGTACTTATGTTTTGCTGTATGTAAAACATATAAATGAACAAATGTAAATTTATTGCATAAACATACTTACAATGGGTTTTGGAAAAAATTAAAAGAAAAGATTACAAGTTTTGTAAATTGGAGACACTCAAGATTTCTTAGAGAAACTCTTTATGTAACTCTTCATGTTCTAAAACTCTGCCTTTGAAGTGAAGGGGAGCCTTCCTTATACAGCGAAAGAGTCCCACTATTGCTGCTTTGTGAAGTGGAAGAAATGATGAGATTCCTTCTGCTTTCAGTGCTACTTTTGACTTTTGGAGCATATGGCAGACAAGTGCCAAACAACTTTTCCTTGTTTTTGTTTTTCAGAACTGAAAATATGCCTTTGTCGTTTTGATATTGTCGTCCTGTTGAAATATTCCAGTGTCGTTTTTTATTAGTCCTAAATCAAATTTGGGCTAGGCCCATTACAAGATATACTAGACTATTTCTTGGAAATAAAAATTACAAATTTGGATTGGGCCTTTAAATTAATTGGACCAACGTTTTCATTTAGTAGGGGTGAAGATACCAAAACATTTGTCTTCATTTTCATCTCCCAAGTTCACGGAAGTTTCTGAAGCAGTACCTATGGAAACATTTGAGGAACTGGTCTTGCTTTTGAGAAGCTAGGCCATAATCTCAAAGTATTCTTTTTCAGTTTTAGTTGCTGCCAATTGTGTTTGAGCAAATGATTTTTGAGCCAGGAATTGGGTTTTCATTGTTTGAGGTTTCTGCAATCATTTCCTTTTGAGCCATGTGGACACAACTTGTTTTTTGATACTTGGAGTAATGGAAAATTTTATCCACCATCTAGCTTTGAACCTTGTAACGAGGACTGTATGGACATGTTATTAGTCAATTTCAGAATACTAGGCTGTAACCCATGGTAAGAAGAATTCTGTAGAGAAGAGCATTAAAGGGTGGAAAATATGTTATCTATCTGAGGGTTTGTAGTTGGTTTTGTATAGTTGGAAGCTTTCTTGAACTTTCAGATGAAGAATATTAGGGATGGAACCATAGAGTTTCCACCAATGGGCGAACCATTGAGGGATTTTTGAAAGGTTCATGGTAAGGTTAAAGAAAACTAGTCAAGTATGAGTAAATTTTTGGTTTTGGATGAGGAAAGCGTTATACCAGGCTTATTGGTAGTCCCAGTAATTGAATGTCCTACAATGGGATGGGTTATTGTGGTTTTGAAATTTAATGGGAATTGTTTTGGGGTATAAAGGTTTGATCCCCATTTTGAGGGAGGGATTATTTTGTGGATTTTTGCGGTTGAGTAGGCTATTGGGCCTTCTTTGGGGTTGTCCTGTATTGTTACAAAACCCGTTAATTCAAGAATAGATTTGTAGTAAGGTTGGGGTTTTGATAAATCCCAAGGTTTGAAAAACCAGCCTTTTGGAAATGTTTTTGCAATGACCAATTGAGGACTTTTGTCATAAAAGTGGCCCGATATTGTCCAAATGTTTTGAAATTTTGTTTTGATAAAATACTCAGATTTTGGTTTAAATTTAAATAAAGTAATATGAGAATCATTTGGATTTAAAACAATTTTTGAAGTTTTCTCTTGTGGGAGTTTTGAAATCATTTTACAAGATAATCCCTCTTGTGAAGGTTTTGAAATAATTTTTTGAGAAGGGGTTTTTGAAGATTATCCCCTCTCTTGTCTCGGAAAAGATGGCAGCTCCATGGAGAGAGATTCAATTTCTTTTTGGAGCATGTGGAGCTTTGCAATTTTTTGTAGTTGAAGGTTTTCTTCAATTGAATTTTTTATCGCTTGGAAGTTATCAGGTCCAATCATTTGTTGGTTGGCAAGCCATTTTTGGATTTGATTTGGTGCTTCTTCTTCTTCAATTGCTTGGGCCCAAGATTCAATGGGTTGTGCAGAAGAGATATGTTTTGGATTTTCTGGTGTCTTGTCCTTTTGGACCTAAATTCTTTTTGATTTACGGGGCATCACTCAAGTCCTGTTTTGGAGAAATTCTCTGGTTAGAAAATATGGAATTGAGTTTTAGTCTCCTTTAATAAATTCCATTTTAAAATAAAAAATGCTAAGGATAGCTTGCCATCTGGCAAAAGTTTATTTTGATGCAATGTTTTGAACATCTTTTTATAAAACTTCTTTTGCTGATTTACAATCAATGCAAAGTAAAATTTTTTTATTGAGTAAATCACTTTGAAATTTTGTGATGCACATGACAATTGAAATAATTTCTTTTTCAATGGTAGAATAATTTTTTTGACAGTCATTCTAGTGTGCAGATGTGAATTGAACAATGCATTCTTTGTTATTTAATTTTGTTTTTTAGAATACCCCCATATCCTAAATTTGAAGCATCGGTTTCAACAATTTTTTGGGCTGATAGATCAGCTAGATGCAGACATGGTATTTCTTTAACTTGTTTTTTTGATTATTGTTAATATTCTAGTGTGTTCAGCTGACCATGTGACATAGTTTTTTCTTAACCTATCATGGAGAGGTTTTGCTATTCTATTGATGTTTGGACATAAATCTAAGACATAATTCAGACTTCCTAAAAACCTTTGTAATTGAGTTTTGTCAAGAATTTTGTCAGGAAATGTTTCTGCAAATAATAAGGACCTTTCAATAGGGGTTATGGTACCCTAAGAAATATAATGTCCTAAAAAACGGATTTTAGTTTGGAAAAGAGAAAGTTTTGATTTTGAAACAACCAATCCATTTTTCTTAATAACCATAAAGAAAGTTTTAAGGTGTTTAAAATGTTCTTCGATTGTTTCAGAAAAAATTAAAACATCATCAATATAAACGATGCAAAATTTTGAAAATGGATTAAAAATGTCGTTCATAATTCTTTGGAATTTTGAAGGAACATTATTTAATCCGAAGGGCATTATAGTCCATTCATATTGTCCAAATGGAATAGTAAAAGTAGTTTTATATCTATCTCTAGGATCGATCTGTATTTGCCAAAACACCAATTTCATGTCGAATTTTGAAAATACAAATGCATAATGCAATTTTTGTAATAGATCTTTTTTGTTTGGAAATGGATAACGAATCCATTTTAGAGCTTTGTTCAAGGGTTTGTAATTAATTACCAGGCTAGGTATTCCTCTTTCTATGTCTGAGTTTTTGTTAACATAGAAAGCTGCGTAACTCTAGGGAGATCTAGATTTTGTTATTAGACGTTTTTGTTTAAAATCTTGAATTTCTTTTTTGCAATGTTGTTCAATCTCATAATTCATTTGGATAGGCCTAGCTTTAGTTAGGATTTGTTTATCAAAAAAATCATTATCATAAGGCAAATCTACCATGTGTAATTTTCTATCCCTAAAGGCATTTTCAATATCTGAACAAATTTCATCTTCAATTTTCTTTTGTAGTTCAAAATTTTTTTGTTTTATAAAATTAGTTTGTAATTGCTGTTGAATCCTGAGAAAGGAGACATCCTGTTTTAGAAAACACAAATGTTTTTATTTTCCCTGAATTAGACAATACAATTCATTTTTGTAAATAGAACAAACTTTTAAAATAATTAAATTCTTTGTTTTAGGTTTTTCAGTAAAAGAGAAAACAATTTTGGTTTCTTTTGTTTTGCTGGAAATACTTTCATAATTGACAAAATAGGGAGTTATCATGTTAATGAAAGGAGTCCCTAAAAGGACACTATGAGTTATATTTTCTAATAAAACAAAAGGAGTTTTGATTGAAACAGTACCATTTTTAATGGAAGCTTCAAATTTTTTTTTTTTATATAATCATGTTGGAGTTGTTAGCAATTTAAGAAATTTAAGTCTGCTCCTCTATCACAAAGTGCAATTGTTTCAAATTTGAAATCTTTAGAAAAAACTAAATTGATTTTGATTAAATATTTTCTTGTTGTTATTGTTCTTAAAAAAAAACAAGAAATCTTCTAGGATTTCTTTTAGGTTTTCAATTTTGTTTTCTAAGGGTAGTGAAGAATCTTCATTTTCTCCTTCTTATCTTTCCTGGTCAGAAGATTTTTGATTTTTTACTTGGGAAAGAAGATTTTGAAGAATATTTGAATCATCTTCCTGTTTTTTTGTTTAAGAGGTTTTAATTATTGTTTTACAATTTTAATTTCCTCTTGCAGAGATTGGATTGTGACAGGGGTTTGGGATTTTCTTTTTGTTCCTAATATGTTTGTTAAATCATAAGTGGTTTTTGGAAGCAATGTTGATGAAGATGTGGAAGGCTGACTTTGATTTGAATCAAAAGTATTTAACAACCTTCCTATTATTTCTTTTTGGAGTTTTGTATCTTCAACTTGTTTTAATATATCAAGAATTAATTCTTGATATTTTGATAAAATATTGATTGATTTTGGACTAGATTATGAATTGCTACGGGATTTTCTTTTTGTTCCTAATATGTTTGTTAAATCATAAGTGGTTTTTGGAAGCAATGTTGATGAAGATGTGGAAGGCTGACTTTGATTTGAATCAAAAGTATTTAACAAGCTTCCTATGATTTCTTTTTGGAGTTTTGTATCTTCAACTTGCTTTAATATATCAAGAATTAATTCTTGATATTTTGATAAAATATTGATTGATTTTGGACTAGATTATGAATTGCTACGGGACTCGGATGTTTCTAATTCATCAAACTGCAAAAGTTTATCATTTTCTGATGAACATATTTCAAAATCTGTAAGTGTTTCTTCTTCTGAGGTTTCTAAAAGTATTGCCTCAAATTTTTGAATTATTTATGTTGTAGTATCTTGAGATTTGTCCTGTTTGGCCACACTTATAACAAGTTATTTGTTTTGAAGTTTTAGGTTCGAACTTTTTATACAAGGGGTTTTTCTTGTAAAAATTAGGTTTTCTTTGACTGTAAGGATTTTGAGGTTTATATTTTTTTTATAAAATTCATGTTTTCCTGGTCTTGAGAAAGAATTTCTGTGAGGTTTTCTATAAGGTTTTGAACAAGATCCTCCACAGTCTTTTGAAACATTTGTCATAGGTATTTCAAACAGTTTGCAAAAAAGATACTAGTTCTTGCCTAGTTCTTTTCATTTCCCATTTTAGATGTTTTTGAAGTTTTAAATTTTGGCAGATTTTAAAACTTTCCTTTTATATGAAACTAACCAATTCCCCATAAGTTAATTGATTGTATGGGATTTGGTTCATCCCATAAACTTCTTTAATTTTGTTTCTAACCTTTTCTCCTAAAAGGGTTGGGAGTCCTGCCAGGAATTTCTCCTTCTAGAAAGGTTGGTTTGAGTCTTCCCTAAGCATAACTCTAGTTAGGAAAGTGATTTTGTAATTTTGAAATTCAGATAGTTTTTTACATCTAAGGTTTGAAAGGAGTTATGCATTCTTATCTTTTAAGTAAGATGGATCGCCTATGAAGTGCAGGCTAATTGTGTGAATTAGTGTTGCAACTGCATCAGGTATTAGGTTTCCTATTTCGTCAAGGATGGGAATTCCTTCCTCTGTGGTTTGGATTGCATTCAAAATTTTGAGGTGCTAAGGAGGTGTGAGATGGTAATCCTACCATCCTTTGAGCTAGCCTGAGAATCCAGATATTAGGAGTTCAACTATGGCTTTGTTAGGTGTATTTTCCTGGGTTTTGTAGGCATTTGATGCCATTGTCGTTTGTTGAAGGAGACTTAGGATGTTGTATTCAGACATACCATCTATGTTCCATTCATAAACAATATTGACATTGAATTTAGATTGAGAAATGACGTTAGGTCTATTCTCAATACCTAGTTCTGGTGCCGTAACCATGGCTAAAGGTTGACTCTTTTGCCATTGGAGTATCCACAAGTTTTTTTTTTCTTTTTCATCTTCTGAAACCTGGTCTAAAGTCGTAACTGTTTTTTCTAAGGTATCCTTAGCTACCATTGGTGTAGAGGTAGAAGAATGTTATATCCTACTAAGTTGATCATGTAAGGCTTGAGTAAATTTCCATTTTCCTTGTCTAAATAGGTTTTGGCTTGTTTTTGAGATTTGAAATGGTTTAAAAATTGGTTTTTTTAGTTTTGAATATGTTGTCTCAGTTGCGGAAACAACAATAATGTGTTGGTGTTCTTCTATCTTAGTTAATTGTTTTGCAATTGTGCTAAGATGAACATTCGTAAAATTATTTTGTTAAAGGATATGTCTAATATCTTTTTCTGAACTATCACTTGAGATTTTGAAAGGTGCAGCTTCTATTGGCTTTTCTAAGTGCAATATTATGATTTGCTTTAACGGTGGATGTTCATATTGTATTTTCATACCAGTTGACATTTCCCATTCTGTAGTTTAATTCTAGTTGTTTTGGGGTTCACTGAATTTTGGTTTTGTTTGAATGTATAAGAAATTTGGTTTTGTGTTGCATAAATTTCAAACCAATCGAAAAATAAAATATGGGTTTTATTTTGTAAAATGAACTCATAAAATTCATTATGAATTTCTTTTCTTTGTTTTAGAAAGTTTTTGAAGAACCATGTTCTTTTTTTCTGTATTTTTGGAGGCATAGAAATCATTATGGAGAATTTTGTTTTCAACTTTAAATTCTTTTTCTATGATATTTAATTCATTAATAACATTTTCAGTTATTGTAGAAAAAGATGGTGAAGTTGGTGGAGAAATGTCTTGTTGTTCCTCATTATTATTCTGAGGTGCTATATAGATTTGATGAGGTACATTTGTAGAGTAATCTATGTTTTGAAAAGAAGCACTTGGTATGCTAGAACACGAAAAACGTGGTTTTGAAAAGTTTTCTATTTTATGAGGTAATTGTATCGATACACTTATATTCGCCTATGTAACTAAATATTAAACATATTACTAACTCTTACAAAATATATTTTGGCACTTAATTTCATAAAATAAAAATTCGGCTAATAACCTAAACAATTCAACACAAAATACAACAAAATTGCATAAATTAGAGCTTAAAAATTTAGAGCCGTACATAAGCTAACTTACCAATACCCCCAAGCCAATTCTATCACCAAACCAAATGTTGACATTCCTTATGACCATGCAATCTTCACCCCTTCTCTACTTTCTAATTTCCCAAACTTGAATGATTTTATTTATGCTTTACTATTAGGGTTAACATAATTAGGATCCACATTTCCTTCTCTCCTTCTCTGAGGTAGCATCCCATGTAATCCAAGACTTAGTCTCTAAATCATTGTTAGATGCTAACTTGACCATACCCAAGCCTATCCTATCACTTAACCAAATGTTGACATTTCTTGTGACCTTGCACCTTTCACCCCTTTTTTTACTTTCTAGTTTCCCAAACTTGAATGAATTTATTTATGCATTTACTATTAGGGTTAACATAATTAGGAACATGAGTTCGAGTAACTTGGATCCTAATTAAGTCTCTTCCTTGTGGAAAAATTGTCTATCTTTTGTAACCAATTGTGTAAGAGAAAATATGGAGTATGGACAACAGTTGGTCTATTAGAACATTATTGTCTTTCAGAATACTACAAAGGTTGTATACCTCTGGGTTCTAAACTTCAAGATGACACAAGAAACTCAAACTGTGAAGACACTACGTGCAACATTAGAAGGAACAACTAATGCAATTGCCTCTCCCTCTAAAACTCATCGTCTGGAAATTCTAGTGGTTATTTCACCAAAACCATTTTAGTTTCTTGTGGTCATTCCTTAAGTTGAGATACCACTTTTAGAGGTCCCAACTATAATTGTTGGTTCAAGCTCTAGTTTCTCTATTGAAATTGATGCCCCTTCTTCTTCTCCCTACCTCGTTTGCCCCTTCTTAGTTGGGGAAGAAAGACGAACTTACAAGGTTTGCAACACACCTCAATGTGACTCTAATTAACGTGCCTTAATGCTTACTATAATATGTATGTGTTTTTTTAAACGCAACCTAAGATCTATTTGATCATCTGGTCAACACTATGAGAAAAGTCAACACTTCAACATTCACTGTCTCTCAACTGACCGAAGTCAAATCATATGTTATTCTCTGATGGAAGGTAAGCTCTACTTTAACCATTGACATAAATGTGATCCTATGATGCATACATCCTCTGGTGTTTCTAACTTAACGATCAATCATCATAAAGCTAAGAAAAAATAGAATTAACGTGGGGATTTAAGACATCTAACAAATTGTACGATTCTTACACTTCATAAGAAAATTGTGCAAAAGTTCCTATAATAGTTAAAAAGCTTAAGTGCATCATATTTCTCTATATAAAGAAGTGTGAGCAATAACTCAAAACGTACAACAATTGAGTGAAACTTTTCTGCAACAAATTCCTGGCATACAAAAAAGAGAAAATATTCTCTTGAGGTAGTATTAGTGCTTTTACTGAGAGTTTACATTGCAACTCCTTATATTTGTTATCTAGTTGATTAGTGGTTGCAAGCTCAAAAAGTTTGAGTGTACAAAGTTAGAAGTTTGATTTAGTGGATTGAATTCTTCAGAGTTAAGGGACTTGACGTAGCTATCTTATTGTTGGTGAACCAGATTTATTGGCTTTGGCATACATCACTAGTGTTGCATATATCAAATACTAAAACTTTTTTATGAGTGATTAACAAGTTATCTACACCTTAAAACTTTACACTAGATTTTTGATAATATTAAATGTTAATACATCATATAAACTCATATTTTTGTCTCCAACAACATCAAATAAAGAACTCACACTTTAAGATTGGATCCCTAAAGCACCAAGACAATATCTACTTCTTCTTTCTTTCCTTCTACAAATCAAATCTCTAAACCCCTAAATGTCCAAGACAATATCTTCTTCTTCTTTCTATCTTTCTCCAAATCAAATCCCTAACAAAAATCTTAAAATTCGAGTTCTTTATTTGATGAATTTGATGTTTTTGCATATGAAAATATGTGTTTATTTGAAGATTTGGTTTATTAATTTGATAAAAATATAGATTTTGTTGAACATAGTTACTAATTTTCTGAGTTTATGAGTTTCTTTCTAAGATGATAAATTTTATGGATTTATGTGAAAAGATAATATTATTGACATTTTAAGACTTATGTGATCAAATCGAAAAAAAAAAAACTAAAAGACA
>JBBPBR010000003.1:49481880-49514258 GCA_037974775.1 Cicer pinnatifidum
ATCTATAAAAAAAATATTCAAACATAAATTACATTAGAGAAAATTTAACTTTAACTAAAATTACATTTACAAAATAAATTTATTCAAACGTACATTTGCAAAGGTTAATCAAAAACATACTATATATTCTAACAAGCTTAAAAATGAAAATTTGAATTCATTAAAACCACTTTTAGATAAAATATATATATTTTTAATTATTTCTATCTACGTTATATTTATATCTATATCTTGAAAGGTATTTTGAAGGAAATTTGTGAAACCAAATATTCTCAGCATAATTTTCTCAAATTAAAATTTAAACTTTTTTTTTAATTAAAATTTAACCTTTTTTGGTTTATGCAAATTTTTGATACATCTCTCATGGTGTAGTGTAGTTATAGTATTATTGGGGCATGAATTTAGGTGTGTTGCTTCGAAAGTTCGAATCCAAGACACCCTCTTCCTTTTATTAAATCGTGTAAGTGTTGTTTATTGAGCTAATAGCAAAATAAACAAATAAATGAAAACTTTAGAATTTTAAATTATCATCAACAAAAAAATAAAAGGTATCTTTATTAATATTATTTGAAATTGATTTCATGAAATAATTTTTTCATATGTCCTATTACAATCATCTGGCATTAATTACATTCATAGAGAACCAGGATGGTTTGGAGAACAAATTATTTATCTTGTTTTGATGATAACAAAAAACTTTTTGTGAGAACAATTCAATGGCCTAATAATTTAATTGAGTATGCAGAAAATAAGATAGAACAAAGCCCATAAATCAAAGGAAACACCTAAGATTTGAGAAGCACCTCGAATTAGAGGAAACATGTCTACCAAAGGATACCACCAAAGCATACCACTAGAGGATACCACCAAATTGTACCACTAGATGATATAATTAGAGGATACCACCACAGCTATCACCAGAGGATATCACCAGAGAATATCACTAGATGAGAAACAATCAAAAGCAAACAGATCAAAGGAAATGAACAATCAAAAGCAAACTAATCAGAAGAAAGGAAATAATTTGAAGCAAACACTTCAGAGGAAAGAAACAACACACGCCCTTTGTTGCGTTATATAATTTAAATTTTATTGTTAATTTTTTGGAAGTGAACTAAGGAAGTCTTAAGGATCCTTGATGTTTCTTATATTAGAATTTTGGTCAAAAAGTAATATTTGAAAAATAGCATATTTCCTTTATTTTAATGAATTTGCAATGAGGCACTTGTGCCAAATATAGACTCAAAATCTCTTTTTAGTGTTACTTATTTGTGTGCTTGTAAATTTGAGATAATTTATATCTTTTAAAAATATAAAGAAATGGCGTGTCTTAAAACCTTAAGCCAACACCAAACCTTGAATAGGAATTAGGGATAAGATGAGTTTTGACACTAAGTGGATAGGAAATTAATTTGTGAAGGTGTAACGTTTTGGAGCAAAGAACGCTACCTAGGAACCTTAGTAATGACACTCATAACAGTAAGGGCATCACTCCATCCACTTTTCTATTTGAATTATATGTGATATAAATGCATTTTGATGTTATGTACCGGTGCTATTTGTGTATTATCTTCAAAATAAATGTTATATGATACGTTGTTATAATAGTTGTATTTGACATGTTAAAATTGTGGAAAATAAATGTTATATGATACATTGCTATAATGGGTGTGGTTAACATATTATGGTTATTCTTAGTGATGACTTTGTGTCTAAACCAATTTGGTTCAGGACAAGGTTGAATGATTTTGGACACTCTCGTTGAGTGATCTATTTTGTTACTAACTAAGGTGATGACATTCATGCATGCATAAGTGGCCTGGATCTAGTCGCGAGTACGTGATGACAATTCCTTGAAAAGGAAATGTGATTCAGAAAAATACTTAACGGTTGAGTACTGAACATGAAATACTGAATAACATTTGTCCAACGATTGGACAAGTCCAACAATGGGATATTGTCCAATGGTGGGACTCTTTTCTCTACGGAGTAGTGATATTCCAGAATCATGCATTGACATATAGTCTAACAAATAGGATTTCTACATTTTGGTTGATTTGTATCTTTGGTGCGTTGTGATTTTTAACTATTTAACAAAGTATATCATTTATTCATATTTTTTCTATAACAACTATATATGCATGTTTATTTGCTCTGTGTTTGTTATTTGGAGATTGTTATTTTTAAATTTCGAAAAACTTTGAAAAAACAATTTATGCCACCGAAAATATTACTGGGTTGAATCGCAGACTAGGTCGCTCTCTTTAAGAAATTTTGAGGTACTGCCCAAACTGTGTAAGGCAGAATATCGACCACGAAGTCCCTAGGATAAAACATCCCAGATCAGTGTATCGAATTTCTACTGCACTGCAGAAAACCGTTCTAAAATTACACCCTCAAGTATGGCAGTTGAATGACTATCAGTCGTAATATGGCACTAAGATCATTCAAAAGAAATAAAAGAAGTGAGTAAGAAAAGGGAGAATAGATAAAAGCCTCCGATACAAAGAGCTTTTGGTGTGTCTTTTCAACTCATAAGAGCATTGTATTTATATATAAAATCCGTAACTAGATCAGAGAGAAAAGTGCGATTAATTAGGTCTGATTCACTAAACGTGTTCTCTAATTTAGGATTTGACCACAGAAACGTGTGCCACAATTTGTTTGACCGCCAAAACATGTGCCATGTTTTGTTTGACCACAATACATGCTCTCAGACTTGACTTAGGTTTTTGACTGGGCAAAAATAGATACGCGAGATCAGTTATTAGGGTTTTAACCAACAAAACTGAAGCGCAAAATCAGAGGGTAAGGATCTGACTAGATCAGATGTTGAATGTTGACTCGGTGGAGGCAATTATGTAGTTAATGTATCAATTAGAGGCAAAACGCAAGCATTTAGTAAATTAAATAAATAATTAATTTTCATATGCTAAGTCGGGCCGAGCCGAGCCGAACGAACGACGACAGAGGCACGCACGCGCGTGTGTGGTGGTCAATTTTGCTCCGTTCTCTCTCCTTCACAAAATTGGGGTACCCCTTGGGGCACACTTCAAGTATCATACCTCTACCTTATATACCCTACTAGTGTGTGATATCCCTCCTATGTGGGACTTCTTCATTTTTTCAATTCACAACAACACTAGCTCTCATAAATGTCATCATTATTTCTAACAAACTTCCTTAAAGCATCATCATTTCCATCAAACCCCCACTTGAATTTAAAAAAGAATGTTTTTGAATAGCGTCAAACGCTTCTATAAGATTGTGCATAAACAAAGGTGTCTCTTGACTTGAACCTTTGCATAGCAAGTAAGATTCAGATTCAACAAGAGTGACTCATAGTCTTGAACTCTATCTTTGACATCAAACCCAAACACAACCTTTTCATTTGGGTGTATTCTCAAAAGCCCGTGCATTATTGGCCACGCACTTGTATCCCAATATAGTGAACGCTCTAGGAATTATGCCTCGAAATTCCATAGGAAGCGGCCCCACTTCCACATTCACATAGGCGAGTCTATCAAGAGTACTCCTGTAACTAGGTACTCCACTCCATATATAGTATAAATCTCATTAAGAGTTTCTATTATCTCATCCTTTTATCGCTTCAGGAATCATGCCTCTTTCATATGTAATATAGCATGTTCATTTCTTATCACTATGACTTGTTATTACCCATTGAACCTAATTCTTGGGATCTCCAGTCTTTTAGGTCGGATTATCATCATAAGTGACTCATTTATCCATAGGAAATAGTCCCATACTTTTGGATGTATTTAGGACTTTCTCTCTAGCTAATAATTTCTTCAAAGGATCTGCTAAATTATCATCAGTGCGTACATGATCCACTATAATAGCTCATTTAGAAAGTAATTCTCTAACAGTGTTGTGCTTATGGCGTATTTGTCGTCTCTTACCGTTGTAATAACGATTCTCAATTTTTGCAATAGCCGCGATACTATCGTAGTGAATCAACACAGTTGGGAGAGGTTTTTCCCACAGAGGGATCTCTGCTAGCAAGCATCTCAACCAGCTTGCTTCTTCATTAGCAGTAGCTAGTGCTATCATTTCAAACTCCATAGTGGATTGAGCCAATATCGTCTATTTCTTCGATTTCCATGATACAACACCACCAACTATACTAAAAATATAGCCAATGGATGTTTTGGAGTCATATGATAAGGTGTTCCAATCAGCATCGTTGTATCCTTCAAGGACAACAAGAAACCTTTGATAATGTAATTTGAGACTCATGGTCCTTTTAAGGTATCTCATGACCCTTTGGATAGCGTGCCAATGCTCCATACTAGGTGTACTAGTAAACCTGCACAACAATCCCATGACGTAGGCTATGTCGGGTCTAGTACAATCAGTGGCATACTTGAGGCTGCCAATGATGCTCGCATATTCAGTTTGTCTAACGCCTTCACCAATGTTCTTGAAATATTTCACACTTGGATCATATGGTGTGCAGGCAGGTTTACATTCAAAGTAATTATATTTCTCTAGGATCTTTTCAACATAGTGAGGTTGATTCAAATAAATTCCCTTTTCTGACCTAGTAATCTTGATTCCAACGATTACATTTGCTTCTCTGAGGTCTTTCATATCAAAGTTGTTACTTGACAAGGATTTCACATTATTTACATCATGAATGTTTGAACCAAATATGAGTAAGTCATCTACATAGAGACATATGATAGTGCAAATGTCATTTTCAAATTTGTAATAAATACATTTGTCACTTTCATTCACTTTGAACTCATTTGATATAATCAAGTTATCAAATTTTTCATGCCATTGTTTAGGAGCTTGTTTAAGACAGTACAGAGACTTATCCAACTTACAAACCATGTCTTCTTGTCCATGAATTATAAAACCTCCAGGTTGTTCCATATAAATTTCTTTTTCTAGGTCACCATTTAAAAAAGTTGTTTTAACATCTATCTGGTAGATTTATAAAGGTTGTTTTACCATAATTGATGTTATTCTAGTGAATGGTGAAAAGTGTCAAAAAAATCTATATTTTCTCTTTGTCTAAAACCTTTGGCTATAAGTCGTGCCTGCATTTGTCAATAGTTCCATTGAGTTTTAGTTTCTATTTCAAGATCCATTTGCAACCTATTGGTTTGGAACCGGGAGACAAGTCTACTAAATGTCAGGTCTTTTTAGACTCTAGAGAATCGATTTCATCGTTTATAGCTTCTTGCCATAAATCTGCATCCAATGATGACAAAGCTTCTTTTAGATTTACAGGATCCTCTTTTAAGTTATAAGCCATATAATCGGGTCCATAATCTTTAGCAACTCTAACTCTCTTACTTCTTTAAGTTTTTATTTCGCCTTGGTTGTTGCTTTTAGTGCTTCTTGTCATAGGAACTTGACTAGGTTCGCGGCCCCCGCTATTTCTTGATTTGAAAGGGAATTTATTTTCATAGAAGACAACATCATTTGATTATATGATTACTTTTGCATTTAGGTCGTAGAAGCTATAAGCTTTACTGTTTATTGCATACCCAATGAATAAACATTCATAGGCTCTACTGGTGAGTTTAATTCGCTTGGGATTGGGGATTCTGACATAAGCCAAACAGCCCCATGTTCGAAGATAAGACAAGTTAGGTTGTCTTTTCTTCATTACCTCATAAGGAGATGTTTTGTTGTTAAATTTAGGTACTCTATTCAAAACATAGCAAACAGTCAAAATAATTTCCCCCCACCAGTGAGATGCAACACCAGAATTAAGCATAATAGTAACAACTAGTTCAGTAAGAGTTTTATTCTTTCTTTCAGCTTTACCATTCACTTCAGGTGAATATGGTGTAGTAGTTTCATGTATAAATCCTAGGGTTTTATAAAACTCATTAAATAAACTAGAATCATACTATGTTCCTCTATCACTACGAAACCTCTTAATCTTTTTATTAAATTGAATTTCAATTTCAGTTACAAAGATCTTAAACAAGTCAAGCGCTTCACTTTTATTTTTCATTAGATATACAAAAATGTAATCAGAGCAATTGTCAATAAAAGTGATGAAATAATGTTTTCCATTTTTGGTTAACGTCTCATCTAGTTCACATATATCACAGTGTATTAAGTTGAAAGGTTTAGATTCTCTAACTACTGTTTTATGTGAACTCTTAATTATTTTAGCTTGACTGCAAAAATCACATTTTTCAAAATCCTTTAAAGATAACTTTGGAATTAAGCCTAGATTACTTAAGTTTGAAATTACACTTTTGTTCATATGACAGAGTCCAGCATGCCAAATATTAAAATCACACAACATGTAAGCAGAAGGAGACATTTTATTGAATTCAACATTTAATTTAAACATGCCATAAGTGGCATACCCTTTCCCAACAAAAATACCATTTTTAGAAATGGTGTACAAATCTTCCCCTATAGACTGAGTAAACCCTGCCTTATTGAGAAGAAACCAAATTCTTCCTTTTTTCTGGAATGTGCAAAACATCCTTCAGAATTAATGTCTTTCTAGAGGTGAATATCAATTCCACATCTCCAATACTAGCAATATTATTGGTGTGGGAATCTCCTAACAACACTTTCTTTTCTTCAGCAGTAGTGTATGTTTTAAACATACCCGATCATAACAAACATGGTGTGAGGAGCCAGTGTCTATACACCACTCATCTGATCCACCAACAAGGTTGACTTCAGTTATCATAGCAACGAATTGATCTTCTGTTAGATTAGCCTGATTAGAAGGGCCATACTTACTTCTACACTTGTGTGCCATATGACCCTCATTCCCACAATAAAAACAGAGAAAAAGTGGGCGGGGGCCATTTATAGAAGGTGGTTGCTACCTTATAATTGGGACCTTTGGAGGGTTCCTATTCTTGTTGTTGGTTTCTAAATTTTGGTTCTGAATCTTTTCAGAACTGCTCCGATGAATTTCATTTTCTTGTTATTTGGCACAAGAAGAACTTCATCTTTCTGGTCTTGCTTTCGGGATTCCTCCTCAATTATAAGGCAGGTAATCAAACTTTCTAGAGAGAATTATTTTGTGTTATGCCTGAGAGAATTTTTAAAATCTTTCCAAGCAAAGGGCAATTTGTGAATAATAACAGCAATTTGAAATTGTTTATATAGGGACAGACCTTCAGAGATAATCTCATGAGCAATTTTCTAGATTTCATGAGATTGAGCTTCTACTGATTTATCATCTGTCATTTGATATTTTAGGTAGCGACTAACAACATACTTTTTGACTCCAGCTTCCTTAGTATCATATTTCTTCTTAAGAGCATCCTAAATCTGTTTAGCAGTTTTGTTGTCGGAATCGTTGTTATCATATAGATCATCAACAAGTCCATTAAGAATATAATTCATATATAAATAATAATTATTTTCCCATTGGGTTGACTCAACAGCTTTCTTATCATTTTCTTCTTGGTCATTTGTTTCTTGAACAACAGGAATTTCATCCTTCAGAACGTTGGCAAGCTTTTTCGTGGTAAGAAAAAATAACATATTTTGTTGCCATCATTTGAAGTGACTTCCTTCAAACCGAAATGGTTTGTTGTAGTCATAAGTAGGTGATCATTTCCCAGTAATTGTCAGTAGAAATGGCAGTATGAATACGTCTTAAAATTGTTATTTTTGAATTTTGAAAAACTTTGAAAACACAATTTATTACACCGACAATATTACTGGGTTGAGTCGCGAACTAGGTCGCTCTCTTTAAGACGTCTCGAGGAAATGCCCAAATTGTTCAAGTCAGACTATCAACCACCAAGTCCCCAAGATAAAACATACCAGATAACTGTATCAGATTTCTACTACACTGCAGAAAACTGTTCTAAAATTATACCCTCAAGTATGGCAGTCGAATGAATACCAGTCGTAAAACTGCACTAAGACCATTCAAAAGAAATAAAAAGAAGTGAGTAAAAAAAAGGGAGAATAGAGAAAAGCCTAAAATACAGAGAACTTTTTGTGTATCTTTTCAACTGAGAGCACTATATATATAGATAAAATTTGTAACTGGATCAGATAGAAAAGTGCGATGCATTAGGACTGATTCACTAAACGTGTGCTCTAATTTAGGATTTGACAACAGAAACGCGTGCCACAATTTGTTTGACCACCAAAACATGTGTCACGTTTTGTTTGACCACAATACGTGTCCTCATACTTGACTTAGGTTTTTGACCACCAAACCTTGAATAGGAATTAGGGATAAGATGAGTTTTGACACTAAGTGGATAGTAAATTAATTTGTGAACGTGTAACGCTTTGGAGCATAGACCGCTACATATGAACCCTAATAATGACACTCATAACGCTAAGGGCATCACTTCATCTGTTTTCCTATTTGAATTATATGTGATATAAATCCATTGTAATGTTATGTATTGGTGCTATTTGAGTATTATCTTCAAAATAAATTTTATATGATACGTTGGTATAATGGTTTTGTTTGACATGTTCAAATTATGGAAAATATACGTTATATGATACATTGTTATAATGGTTGTGCTTAACATATTATGGTTATTCGAGTTGATGACTTTATGTCTAAACCAATTTGGTTTAGGACAAAGTTGAATGATTTTGGACGCTCTAGTTAAGTGATCTATTTTGTTACTAACTAAGGTGATGATATTCAGACATCGATTGGTGTCCTGGATCTAGTCGCGAGTACATGATGACAATTCCATGAAAAGGCAATGTGATTCAGAGAAATACTCAACGGTGGAGTACTGAACATCAAACTCTGAAGAATATTTGTCCAACAATGGGACATTTTCCAATTGTGGGACTCTTTGCTCTATGGGGTGGTGATATTCCAAAATCATGCATTGACATACAGTTTAACAAATAAGATTTCTGCATTTGGGTTGATTTGTATCTTTGGTGCGTTGTGATTTTTAACTGTTTAACAAAGTATATGATTTATGTATATTTTTTTCTATAACAACTATATATGCATATTTATTTGCTCTATGTTTGTTATTTGGAGATGACCTTTACATTTGACATGATGTCACCTATAGTGTTACTTGAGCGAATAATGTCGTGGCCAACCTAGTAGGAGAAATCCGATGAAGTACAATAGCATGCAGTTGGAGTCTTCGAGATACTTTTGTATTGGTGTTAGACGTGTTGCGAGAGTTTTCCACAAGCGTCCAAAGTTATGACCACCTAAGATTTATTTTTGGGTAGTAAAATGTCAAGAGCTTTGTCATTAGGAGTTTCTTTTGTTTTACGCATTAACTTTACTTTTTGTAATTGTAAATACTTTTGATTCATTATTTTGGAAAATACAATTGAGAAAGTTATTAATTGGTTTTAAAGTAATGAGTATTTAAGATAATCATATAAAAAACGAATATGTTTCTCTATGTTTAAAATTTTGTTTGTTAATATCTTGAAAAATCGGGATGTTCCAAGTGGTATAAAAGAAGTTCGATCTAGATTGGACTACAGGTTAGTGGGGGTGGTTTTTAGTTTTGTTAGTGTCGGTCATGTGTCGGTCATGTGTTGAGATGCTCCAGTTCCAATTTTTTTGTCTTGTCTTTTGATACCGATAAAATATCTTAGAACACAAAACAACGCACACACACCTATATATATTTATGTGTGTGTGTGTGTGTGTGTGTGTATATATATATATATGTATTAATAAAAGTGTTTTGTGTAGTTGCGTAGACAATTTATTGTTAGTTACATAGGCGAATATGAGTGTATCAATGGCTCAAATTTTCCAAGAAATGAAAAGAGATGGCTTTGTGATTTTGGATTCAAATATAGATTTGTGAGATCAAATTCAGATATGACTTTGTGAGATCAGATTCATATTTACAAATGTTAATTAATCTAGGATATGTAAAGTTAGAGTTGGAGAAGCCGTAACTAGTTTATTGGAGTGAGAATATAGTAGAATTATTTTTATGATTAGCTTGTTTCAAAGGATTTTTAACTTATGTATATAATGTGTGAGATGCAAAAGATAAATTGAGTAATAGAAGATGTGAGATGAAGATAACCTAGTTAAGACCTCTCTTACTTTTTTAGGCAATATGCCACGTAAAGCCACTAGTAGTAGTTGTTGCATCAAAATGTGGCAATCGTGAGACTTTAAGCCAACTAATTTCAAATCTTTTATTGACACAAGACTCTTGACATTTGAGGAGTAGCCATGTGGCACTTTTATTCCCCTTAAACACTCATAAAAGCATCTCTTCTTTTTTGACAATGTATGACAAGCAGGAGACAAATGTGTTTGTTTACCTGTTGATTGTGGAGCTAATTGTTGTCGTATACCCATATCAACCATATCTAGACGAGAATTTAAGCCATCCTTTGTTTTCCCCTAAATGTTGAGAAGTGTTCCAATTACACTATCACACACATTTTTCTCCACATGCATCACATCAAGACAATGTCTGACATCTAGACTAGACCTATAAGGAAGATCAAAGAACACAGACTTCTTCTTCCATATATTTTTCTCAGATGTTTGTTTTTTGTTCCTTCCAAAGATAACATTTATATCCTTAACCCGTTAATAAACTTGCTCCCCAGTTAAGGCTTTTTGAGAAATTCCATGCTCTTGGTGTCCATTAAACGCTTTTCTCAACTTACGGTATGGATGATTAAACTTGAGAAATTTTCGATGCCCAACATAAACATTTTTTCTTCCACGTTTCAATTGTTGGTAGCATATTCCTTCTTCATATATAGGACATCCTTTATGTCCCTTAACACTATAGCCATACAAGTTTCCATATGCAGGAAAGTCATTGATTATGCCAAATAGCATTGCACGCATCTTAAAATATTCACGAGAATACCCATCAAACACATCAACACCTTCCCAAAGCATTCTCAAATAAGCAATCAATGGACTAAGATAAACATCTATGTCATTCCAGGTTGTTTTGGACATGAAATCATCATAGATAACATGATGTATTTACGCTTCATGCAAATCCAAGGAGGTAAGTTGTAGATAACTAGTAGAACAGGCCATGAACTATGGTTACTACTTAAGTTTCCATATGGATTCATTCCATCAGTAGCAAGTCCAAGCCTAAGGTTCCTTGGCTCATTTCCAAACTCCGGGTACAAATCATCAATTTTCTTCCATTGCAAAGAATCAGCTGGGTGACGAAGTTGTCCATCACGCTTCCTCTTATCGTCATGCCATCTTACATTCTTTGCATCATTTATATTAGCAAACAAATGTTTGAACCTTGGAACTATTGGACGATACCATAACACGTTCGTAGGAGGTCTTTTTGAGCTTTAGTCATAAATGGAATCACCATCCTTCATTTAGTAGCGTGATAGTCCACACCTAGGACACTTAGTCAACTCTTTAAACTCATTTCTATACAATAAATAGTCATTAGGGCATGCATGTATTTTCCTATACTCCATGCCCATTGGACACAATAACTTCTTTTCCTCATAGTTACGATTCAGCAATGTGTTACCTTATGGGAGCATTTCTTTCAACAATTCAAGTAATTCAGTGAAGCTTTTATCTGTCCATCCATTTCTCGCCTTCAAGTTGAACAATCTCAATACCGCAGACAACCGTGTGAAGTTAGTGCATCCCAGATACAAAGGCTCTTCTTTGTCACTGCATAAATTATCATATACATGTGCACGATTAAAGGACACTTGTCCAACATCACATATCATGTCCTCTAGTTGATCATTCATATCTACATCAACTTCCTCTCTTTCTGAGGCATTTGACATGTTTAACGAATCACCATGCCATATCCATCTGGTATAGTTCAGGTCAATCCCAGAACAAATAAGATGACTTCGTATTTCCTCAAAATGTAATGTATTTTCATTCAAACAAATAACACAAGGACAATAAAACCATCCTTTACTTTCAGGAAGTTTTTTTTAAAGCAAATTGTAAAAACTCCTCAATTCCCTTTTCATACTCTTCACTCAAACGATTAGCACTCATCCAACTGCAATTTGTAACTACTTCTGAAAAAGTATACAATGGTAAAATGATTTTAATCACATTTTAAGAATCATGTTTCTACATAAAAAGTTAATTGAGTTATTTATCTTCTCACATCTATTATGTATTTGCTTTTACAATGCAAGGCTTACATATTATGCATATAGTAATTGCCTTTTTAATACAGCTTGAGGGTATTGCATGTTTTCTTTGTAACCATTGTAGCCAGAGCAATTAAATAAGTTTTTTGAGCAAGAGATTGGAGTTAGAAGAAGAGTGCTCAAGGTTTGGATGCATAACAATAAGCAAAATCTTGCCAAAAAATTACATTATTATTCTTGTATATATCGATAAATTTTTATTAAATTTGAAAGACTTAAATTACCTTTATAAAATAACTCTTACACTAAAAAATCATGCATGTTCGACAAAATTATTTTCAAACATCTTGATCATTTAGTCAGTTACTACTCCTATATCACAACAAAGCCAAATAAAAAGAAGAATACTCTTTTAATGGTACAAATTGGTCACAGTTGATCGTGGAGATGATGTATCAAATGAATGTGATCCAAAAAATGAAATTGACAATAGTATCAACAAATTAAAGAGGACTCTTTTTTAAATATAAATAAAAAATAATCATATATAGTTGATATATTATCTGGCTTTAAATTGACCGAAATACACTAACTTTTCATTTGGGTTAATTTTGTTTATATTGAAGGTAAGAGGAAGTATAAATAAATCAATTACATGAATTAAAGAATTAATTTTACATAATCAATGTGCATCAACCAGTTATTTAAATCAATTACATCCAGAAGAAGCTATGGTTATGCAAGAGGAGATTTTTGGGCCAATAATGCCAATTATCACAGTGAGTACTATATCATAACAAAAAGTACATTTAGGACTTGTTGCCAAGGAATATGACTATGTAGGAATGGCAGTGTTCAAAAAGGAAATTTTCTAAATGCAGGCTTTAAATATATAATCACTATGTTACTATGTACTTTTTCATCAACCAGTTATTTGCAACCAAATTTGCAATAGATAAATTATATATCAGGAAGGACTTGATATGTTTTTTATATTTAACAGTAAGCTAAGTCTTTATATCTTTCCCTAACATTTTTTTTTTAGGTAGACAACATAGAAGATAGCTTCGGTATAATAAAATCAAGGTCAAAACCTCTCGCTGCATATCTCTTCACAAACAATGAGCATCAGAAGAAGGAATATGTGGATAAGATATCTTCTGGAGGGATGCTCATCAACGATGTTGTCATACATGTAGATATTATCTTTCTGAAATTAATTTATACATGAAAATTTATTGAATTCCAACATTTTCGTCAAAAAAATTATGATCCCATTTTCATAAATCTATTGTTCTATTGAGAGATTTTATGAGGTAGAGAGTAAATCAATTTCACACTAACATCCAATGAGAAACATTTATTTGTTCATGTAATACCGTCAATTTCAAAATGCAAATACAAAATGAGATGATAAGACTAAATAATTATATTTTCATTAAATATTAATGTAAAACTAATTTACACTTACAGTGCATATCTTTTAAGTCTGACTAATATAATAATGTTGACTTGAATCAATAATAAGTAGTGCTATTGGTTTTCTTATTCTACTAGTACAAATAATCCCTTAATATTTCATGAAAGATAGAAACACATGTAGGAATAGTATAAATCTTAGATTCTCAAGACTTTACTACCTAAATTTTGTATGGCTAACATGCATGATGGCATTAGAGTGACATTTACAGCTCACTCGTGGTTTGCCTTTTGGAGGAGTTGAAGAGACTGGAATGGGTTGTTACCATAGTTTCAGCCATAAGAAGTCAGTTTTGTATAAAAGTTTTGATGCAGATCCTTTCAGAAGGTACCCACCATATACACCTCAGAAGGAAAAATTATTGAGGGCCATTTTAGGTGGCAATATTTTTGACATAATTCTTGCTTTATTTGGATGGTCTAAATGACACAGGTTGTATAAGATACGATGTTAGTTAATTAGACTAATTAGATGAATTAATTGTTAATTAAACTAATTAGTGCAGTTAGACTAATTAGTATGTGATTAATATTGTTTGTAATATGTTGGTTAAAACTTAATAGTATTTAAGTATTGATATAAAAAAAAGAAATGTAGATAAAAACATATATTCACAGTAAGCAATGAATATATTCTGGGATATGGCCAGAAGGAGCAAGTTTTTCAAACAAGGGAATGGATCCTATACCAGCCGGTTGGAAAGGCACTTGCTTGAATTCAAAAGACTTCAACTCATCCCATTGTAACAGGTAAATAACTTTTCACACCCAAAAGCATTTATTAAAAGACATAGATTAATTTAATGTTATACGAATGTGCATCTCCAAACATTGATTATTTGAAAATGTTTTTCCTGTCTAAAATTTATGAGAAGGGTTTTACACAAAATATTAGGTGTTACAGCTTACATCACCATACATATATATTAAAATGTTTTGCACAAAATATTTCCTCCACCTATTTAAACAATCTGCACGAATACATTATAATAGTAGATATATTTTACAGTTTCAAACATAAGAGTATGAACACATTAAGCAACAACCAACACAAATCACAAACTCAAATTGAGAAATGTGTTTAAAAAATTATAGCATTAGACTTATTATTAACAGAGACAATATCACAAACACATAGCATGCAGTTTTAAAGGATGATTGAAAATTGGGGTAACTACTGCTACTCAAATTTCTCCATCACTTTTATAGTTTTTTAGACATCATCACTTCTCAAATTTCACCATCACTTATGTAGAAATTTCTCCTTCAAATTTCTCCATCAATTAAAGATTAATAATAAGAATACATAACAATGAAATAATTTTAGATTGTTGAGTATCAAACAAGAGTTATTAGAAAATAACCGGAGAAAGCAACAAACGATAATGAAAGAAATTGACACTTCTCAATGGAAATGCTCCTTGATAGATGGAAGAGGAAGACAAAGAAAACTCGTCGTCGGTGCTGAAGTAGAAAAATATTGCGCCGGACCAACTCGTCGCCGGCGATGAAGGCTGAAAGCTGCGTTCGATTCACGATTCACGTTTTCACTGAAGTTTGAAGGTTAAATGTGGAAGGATGAAAATGTTTTCACGGGTAAGATGCACATGTTTAATTTGTGGTTGGGTTTGATAAAGAACGAAGGTAGAATGATGAAAAATGGGTTTGGATTCGCGGGTGACTAATTTATGGGTTTGCAGAACCAAGGATGAAGAACGAAGGATGAAGAGGCAAAATATAAGGGTTCGCGCGCGTGATTTCTTATTATTTGGTTAATTTAGGAATTTTTTTTTAAAAGGCTTGTGCGATCGGTCTAACAAAACAGATCTAATAAAATTTGTAATAATAACAAATTTGTTACTGTCTTTTTTTTTCTTGCATAGCTTTTTTTGTGTGTAATTTTTAATTTTATTTTTAATATATATGTTAGATCAGTTCAATTAGAACAGATCTAATAAAATTTACTATAATAACAAATTTATTACAATTTTTTATTTTTTTGTGTAGTTTTGTTTTTTTTAATGTGATTGTTAGAACAGTTCAATTAGAACAGATCTAACAAAGTTTATCATAATAACAAATTTGCTATCGTCTTGCTTATTACATTGGATGTATAACAACCGATCTAATATCAACGATGTAACAAGATTAAAATGCACTAGTGATAGTAGAAATATATAAAGGGTGCCACATAAGAATATAAACGATGTGGCGCAAATGATATGATGTGGCACATAAGTGTATGATGTGTCATTCAATAAAGTCGGAATTATATTTTAATATATTATAATAGATAATAGAGTTTAAAAAATTCAGAGTCTTACATAAGCTAACTTGCCCATACCCAATATAATTCTGTCATTGAACCAAATGTTGACATTCCTTATGACCTTGCACACTTTACCCCTTCTCTACTTTCTAGTTTCCCAAACTTGAATGAATTTATTTATGCTTTACCATTAGGGTTAACATAATTAGGATCCACATTTCCTTCTCTAAGGTAGCATCCCAAGTAGTCCAGGACTTAGTCTCTGAATCATTGTTAGAAGCTAACTTGACCATATCCAAGCCAATCCTATCACTTAAGCGAATGTTGACATTCTTGTGACCTTGCATCTTTCATCCCTTTTATACTTTCTAGTTTCCCATACTTGAATGAATTTATTTATGCATTTACTATTAGGGTTAACATAATTAGGAACATGAATTCGAGTAACTTGGATCCTAATGAAGTCTCTTCCTTGTGGAAAAATTGTCTATCTTTTGTAACCAATTCTGTAAGAGAAAATATGGAGTATGGATAATAGTTGGTCTATCAAAACATTGTTGTCATTCAGAATACTACAAAGATTGTATACCTCTGGGTTCTGAACTTCAAGATGGCACAGGAAAAATCAAACTATGAGGACACTACATGCAACACTAGAAGGAACAACTAGTGCAATTGCTTCTCCCTTTGAAACTCATCGTATGGAAATTATAGTGGTTGTTTCACCAAAACCATTTTAGTTTCTTGTGGTCATTCCTCAAGTTGAGATACCACTTCTAGAGGTCCCAACTGTATTTAAGCTCTAGTTGCTCTATTGAAATTGATGCCCCTTCATCTTCTACCTTCCTCGTTTGATCCTTCTTAGTTTGGGAAGAAAGAAGAATTTAAAAGGTTTGCAACGCACCTCAATGTGACTCTATATAACGTGCCTTAATGCTTACTCTAATATGTATGTGTTTTTTAAATGCAACTTAAAAATTATTTGATTCTTTAGTCAACATTTCAACATTCATTGTCTCTTAACTAACCGAAGTCAAATCATCTGTTATTCTGTAACGGAAGTTATCCTCTACTCTGACTATTGACATAAGTGTGATCTATGATGCATACATCCTTTGATGTTTCTAAGATAATGATCGATCATCATAAAGCTAAGAAAATATAGAATTAACGTGGGGATTTAAGACATCTAACTAATTGTACGATTCTTACACTTCATAGGAAAATTGTGCAAACATTTCTACAATAGTTAGAAACCCTAATTGCATCATATTTCTCTATATAAAAAAGTGTGAGCAATAACTCAAAAAGTACAACAATTGAGTGAAACTTTTTTGCAACAGATTCTTTGCATACAAAAAAGAGAAAATATTCTCTTGAGATAATATTAGTGTTTTTACTGAGAGTTTACATTGCAATATTCTCTTGTAAGAGTTACCTAGAGACACTTCAACTTCTTATATTTGTTATTTAGCTGATTAGTGGGTGCAACCTCAAAAAGTTTGACTGGTTAGAGTTAGAAGTTTGATAAGATTAAAACACTAGTTTGATTTATTTTTGGTAAAAATCAGTTTGATTTAGTGGACTGAATTCTTCAGAGTAAAGAGACTTTACGTAGCTATCTTATTGTTGGTGAACCAGAATTAATTGATTTGGTCAAACATCACTCAAATACTAAAACTTTTTTACGAGTGATTAACAAGTTTTCCATCACTTTAAAACTTTACATTAGATTTTTTACAATATCAAATGTTAATACATCACATAAACTCATATTTTCGTCTTCAACAACATCAAATAAAGAACTCACTCTTTAAGATTGGATTCCTAAATCACCAAGACAATATATTTTTTTTTTCCTTCTGCAAATCAAATCCCTAAACCCTCAAATGACCAAGACAATATCTTCTTCTTTCTATCTTTCTCCAAATCAAATCCCTTACATAAATATTTATAATGCGAGTTCCTTATTTGATTAATTTGATTTTGTTGGATATAAAAATATGAGTTTATTTGAATATTTGATTTATGAATATGATAAAAATATAGATTTTGTTGAACATAATTACTAATTTTCTGAGTTTTTGAGTTTCTTTCGAAGATGATAAATTTTATGGATTAATGTGAAAAAGATAATATTATTGACATTTTAAGACTTATGTGATCAAATTAAGATAAATGAGATAAAAGACTAAATTGTTACCTGAAATTAAATTAAAAAACCACATGAAGTGCTTTAATACATTTTACATCAATTTTCTCTCAGAACTTATGTAAAATATTATGAACACAATTGAAACCACTTTCCTAATAACTAATGTCTAAACTTACGCCTTTAAATGAAGTTATTTAAAAATATCGTAAAATCAAGCTCTAAATTAACGCGCTAAAGAAATACTTTTCATGTTATTTACAAATTGCTATTGCGATAACTTTAAAACATTTTTTTTTTACATAAAACGTGTGTAATATCATTAGCACTAATGTAATAAACATTAAATTAAAGAATATTTTTTAAGGGTTGGGCGTAGGAGTGGGAATAGGCCAGGCCAAGCTAGGCTTTGAAAGGCCTGAGTCTGGCCTACGATTTATTTTTTTCGCCTAAGCTTGGCCTACGGCCTATCATAGGCTTTTTTTCCGGCCTAAGCCTGGCCTTTTTAATAGTTTGGTCTGGCCTATAAGCCTTTTTAAAAGCCTTTTTAAACACAACCATTATTACCTCTTAAACAAATAAAGAACAACTACTTAGTGATTGACTAATTGAACGGTTACCGAATATGAAACTACTACCAAATATAGAACCGCTACCGAATATGGAACGACTACTGAATATGGAATGATTACTAAGTGATTGCCTAATTGATATAATCTAAAATAGAAAATAATATTATTAATATAATAATAAAATATAATATTAATAAATAATAAATATATATAGGTTGGCCTATCAGGTCTAATAGACTTTTTTATAAGCCTGAGCCTGACCTATTTAAATAAATAGGCTTTAAAAACAGCCTGAGCCTAGCCTTTTTATTAAATAGGCCAGGCCAGGCCAAGCTATAAGTAGGTCAGACCATAGGCCCCTACGGACGGCCTAGCCTATTCCCATCCCTAGTTGGGCGGTGATCTAATATTTCATATAGGTTTAAGTATATATTTGTCTTTGAATATATAAAATATTTTTCTTTTTTAGTGGTTATAAAATGATTTTTTTTGTTAATCCTTGTAAATATATGATTTTTTTAGTTTTAATTCATGTTATTTTATTTTAATCATTGTAATATTTTTTGATGTTTGATTATACTTTTTCCAAAACCATTTATTTATAAAGATTAAAATGAATATTAAATACATATAATAGAGATAAATTCCAAAATAACAAATTTTGGAAAGACCAAAACTAGGTAGAAGATCAAATTGGAATATTTAGAACAAAAATAAAAAATTTACTATATCAATAAGAAAAAAGATATATTTGAAAAGAACAAAAATAAATTCAAATTTATATAAATTATATAATATTAATGATTTAATATTATTACTAGTTATTAAACAAATGATAAATATGTGTACTATTCTAAAAGATATTTCTTATAAAATATAAAAATTATTCCATAAATTAAATATGTAGTCATAAACCAATTTGAATGCAATTTATATTTTATTATTTATTTTAAATTGAATGCAATTTATAAACCTCATACAAATATTATGCACATTTGCATTTCCATATCAAAGAACCATAAGGTCCAGACACAAGGGTAGCTTGGCAGGTTGTTGGACATTCCGCGCATTGGTTTCTGCAAGCCGGAGGAGTTGACCCGATCAACTTTTCAAAAATCCTTCTTGTCGAAACTATAGACACCATATCTTCTCCAATTTTCTCCTTAACATTCTGACCAAACATATCATTATTAGTCGGAATGCTTAGTTTAGTAGAACAATAATTATCATATTTTGTTTATAAAATACTAATTTTAATATAAAACACATGATATGTCATAATGATTAAATTATTTTTTTTATCATTAAATTATATGTTTTGTGTAAGTTAGATTCAAAATTTATAACCTATAACGTTAATCAAAACGCTTTATTCGTTAATTATTTTAGAATTTTATGACTATGGAGATAAATTTAAAACTCTTACGTTAGAAAAATAAAAATATTCATACATAAATTTCTTTACTATATTTAACAAAAACCCATATTTTTTAAATAAATATCAATAAAAAAATTAATCTTACAATTACTACATTTTTCAATTATAAAACAATATGGTAATGCACATTTACAACACATACAAGTGTACTATGAAAATTGAAAAATTTAATAGTTTTATTTAAGTCTTCTTTAAGTAATTATATATTGTTATTATCAGTATAGAAAAGTTGGTTATATTTCAATTAATTAAACATTGGTATATGTCATTTATGATGGTTATTATATTCCTTTGTGCCACTATTTAAATTATTTTAATTTTATTTAAAATTAAATAATTTATAAATAACTAATTTTTATGAACCGAATTAATTTGTCTGGTTCCAGAAACATTTTGGTGGTCTACTATTTTTTTACCATGTTCAGATTATGTAAAATGTAAAATTATGTAAAATGTGAAATAATATTTAATATGTAACACATAGATAAAAAAATAAGTTAATAATGTGTAACTTATTAGTAACGTTTTTTTGGAATGGTGTACATCCAAATCAGTGAGTAAAAAGAGGCTAATAAAAAATACTTCACGTGTAACAGAACAGATAAAATATGACTAATATGATATACCTGATGAATATTTACATTGGGTGAGGCTGTAGTAATACTGAAGACCGTTGTGAAAATTGTGAGCAAGAAAAAAAATGTAATACAATAAAGCTGGATTTTGTTCGCGTTTCTCATCTTCTCTATAAAAAACAAGAAAACTTACTTAAAGAACACCACTCATTATGAATATTATATATAGCTATATTCACTCACACATATGTATTGCAATTTTAACAAAATATAATTTATAAATATACAAAAAGTAAAACATTTGAAATAGTCATATAAAATTAGTAAATCATTTTACTTTATTGTCAAATTTAGTTAAATGAAATAATTTATTCTAAATAATATCATTATATAGTCTACATATATTTTTTATCATATTTAATAATAATACCAGTCAAATTATATGGGCATAATAAAATGACTCAAATTATTTTTATCATATTTTAATCATATTTAATAAAATAAAATTATGATCAAGTTGACTTGTCTATTCACCTTTTTTTCGGTTCGTATGTATTTGATTTTTTAATATGCACATATATTAAGAAAAAAATTATTTCTAAATATACATTTATTTTCATATAGTAATATACATTTATTATCTTTTTCAAACAAACATATAATTAATATTCTAATTGCATTGAAGTATGATAAATCTTTTAAGGGATAGTTTAGTCGTCTATTGTAGTCCAACTTGGTTTGAGATGTAACATTTTGTTTACTTTAATATTTTATTGAAAATTTATTAATTTTTTTGGTAGTGCAATTTAAATGAGGGACACTTGAAGAGTTTTAAATAACTTAAGAGTAGATTTAATATATTTTAAATTTGAATTAAATTTTTTAAAATGATTAATGAGACACAAATCAAATTTAAAGTAAAGATAAACATAATAGAAATATTAAATAATATCCAAATATTATAAAAAAAAAATATCCTCTTGTCGATATTGGGAAGAATGATATTGAAACAAGGACGTTGGAAAGTGAGGAGGTCGTAGTGTTTGCATATGTTGTTAATAAATATACTGAGGCGACAACTAGGAATTAGAATAGGTTAGGCCGTCCGTGAGGGGCCTACGGCCTTGTCTACTTGTGGTCTGGCCTATTTAGTAAAAATGATAAACTCATGCTATTTTTAAAGTCTATTATTTAAATAAGTCAAACTCAGACTTATAATAAAGCCTATTAGGCCTGACATGCCGATCTATATATATTTTATTATTTATTAATATTATTTATTATTATTATATTAATAATAGTATTTCCTATTTTAAATTCTATCAATTAGGCAATTACTCAATAGTCATTCCATATTCGGTAGCGATTCTATTTGGTAGTCGTACCATATTTGTTTGAGAGGAAATAGTATGTGCGTTTGTTTCAGAAAGAAAAAAGTCTATTCTTTGAGAGGAAAAAGTCTATTCTTTAAAATTATTTTGTTAGAAAAAAATATTTTTTTGCTTAATATATATATAGATATGTCCATTGATATTGGTATGTGGAGAGCATCATCTAGTATAAGTAGAGCATTTAAATGTTTTAATGTGAATAAGGATTTTAAATAGGCTTCCAGGTCATGAAAGACTTTTAAAAAGGCCATGCCAGACCGAAAATAGTCTATGATAGGTCGTATGCTAGACTTGGACCTAAACAATTAATCGTAGGTCATACTAAAGCTTTTAAAAGTGTGGTATGGCCTGACACATTTCCACCCCTAACGACAACATCTCCTCCTGCTAATAATTATATTGAGAAGAATAAAAAGGTCGATTTTGTATTTGTCAATAAAAAATAATTATGTTTTATATCTCTATATATCTTTGTCAACAAATAATAATTACCTTTCTTCAAAACAAAAATTATCTAAGTTTTCTACATATATAAAAATATCCATATCTAAGTGTATATCTATTTATCTATATAATATATAATTGAATGATATGTTAAAGATAGTTATTTTTTTTATCGTCAATTTTAAAAGACTTTTGAAATTAGAAAGTTTTGCATTTTAAATTACCAATAAATAAATAAATAATTTATATAATATATGATTGAAAGGTATTTTAATGAAAAGTTTTTATGTGTTATTATTACCATAATTTTATTATCTAAAAGATTTATAAATATGAATAGTATAGAAATTTAAATTAAAAATAAATAAATGAATAAAAAGTATTTTGAAGAAAAAAATTTATTATGTGATTTCTCTTTAATTTTATTACATAATTTAAAACATTTTTTATAAGTTGAGTATATTATCCATTAATTATATATAAAAAAGTATATTTTTTTTAGGCATATAAGTTATCAAACTTAAACAATATCAGTATATTATGTTTAATAACTCCAAATCTATGTTTATCTAAATGGAATATAACCATATTTTTGAAAATTAATCAAACACATACTATATATGCTAACAAGCTTAAAAATTAAAATTTGAATTGATTAAAACCACTTTTAGATAAAATATATATATTTTTAACTGTATCTATCTACTTTATATTTATATTTATATTTATATCTATATCTATATAACATAATCCAAAGGTATTTTGAAGGAAATTTATGAAACCAAATATCCTCACCATAATTTTCTCTAATTAAAATTTAAACTTTTTTTGTTTATTAAAATTTAACTTTTTTTTGTTTATGCAAATTTTTGATACATCTCTCATGGTGTAGTATAGTGATAGTACTATTGGGGCACAAGTTCAGGTGTGTTGCTTCGAAATTTCGAATCCAAGACACCCTATTCCCTTTATTAACTCGTGTAAGTGTTGTTTTTTGAGCTAATAAGAAAATAAATAAATAAATGAAAACTTTAGAATTTTAAATTATCATCAACAAAAAAATAAAAGGTATCTTTATTAATATTATTTGAAATTGATTTCATGAAATAATTTTTTCATATGTCCTACTACAATCATCTGGCATTAATTACATTCATATGGAATCAGGATGGTTTGGAGAATAAATTTCTTATCTTGTTTTGATGATAACAAAAGACTTGTTGTGAGAACAATTCCATGAACTAATAATTTAATTGAGTATATAGAAAATAAGATAAAACAAAACCCATAAATCAAAGGAAACACCCAAGATTAGAGGAAGCACCCCTAATTAGAGGAAACACGTCTACCAGAGGATACCACTAAAGCATACTACCAAATCGTACCACTAGAAGATATAATCAGAGGATATCACGCGAGCTACCACAAGAGGATACCACTAGAGGATATCACCAGAGAATATCACTAGATGAGAAACAATCAAAAGCAAACATATTAGAGGAAAATGAACAATCTAAAGCAAACTAATCTAAAGAAAGGAAATAATCTGAACCAAACACTTCAGAGGAAAGGAACAACACACGCCTTTTGTTGTGTTGTGCATCAGAGGAAGAAAACGAATTAAGAGAAAATAGAATAAAAGGACAAATCAGAGGAAAGGAATAACACACGCCCTTCGCAATCTCCAGAGGAGAAGCCTCTAAGGATCTGACTTCTCATTTAAGTATTTAATTCTAAGGATCTAACTTTGATAATCTTCCTCCAAGGTTTTACCTATGAAGATAAGAGTCTGAAGTCAAGTGCAACATGCTCTAATAAGCTTCCTCTGTAAGACTCACATTTTTCTCCATTAGTGTCAGTTTTGAGGACGAAACTATTTTAAATTGATAGAGTGTAAGACCTTCATTTTTTCTTTATTAGTAGCAATGTGTGACATTTTTTTTTATACTTTCTAATGTGGTTGTTGTTATTATTATTATTATTATTATTATTATTATTATTATTATATTTTTATTCAATTATTATTTTTGAAAAAGTATATATGTGTATGACATGATGTATTTAATTTGATTAAATATTTGGCTAAGTATTTGGAAAAAAAATACTTATAATAATAACAACAAAAATAGAAAAGAAAGAAGTCGTTAAAAACAAAATTAATTTAATTTGATGAGTGCATATTTAGGGTGTTAATGGGCTTAGGTTGAAAACAACACATTCCTTAATTCTAGTAATAGAAAGAAAAAAAAATCGATGCCTTTCATTCTCAATCTGAATACCTAGAACAACCTCTCTGCGATAAAGAAAGAAAAATGAAGAAATTCAAGAAAACCTCTAAATGAGTTAATGATTCTTTCCCTCAAGTAAGAATTCTTAAATGACGATCATATTAACTTTGTTTAACAAATTCTTGTTGTTGAGAGAATTGATTTTATGATAAAGTTTTTATTGTTGTTACCGGTCAAAAAATTGATTTAAGTAAATGGCTTTATGATGATGGATAATTTTGAAAATAGTGTTTGATATTACTATTATTATGATTATTGTGTAGGAAAATCCTTTTTAGTTTTAAAAGAAAAATTGTGATAGACAATTTATTGTCTTAGGAGTGATCTTGATCTTAGAAGTAAAAACCTATTTTGATTAGAGAAAATATTTATCTATATCAAAAATTAATTTTCATCCGGTAAAAGTCATTATAAAAACTAGATTATGTTTTAATCAATAGAAGTAATTATTGGCTACAAACTCATTTTTTATTTGGTTAAAATGTTATGTTGTGATAGTTTGAGTGTTGAAGAAATTTTTAGAAACCTTATTGATGTTAATTATAATCATTTTCTATAAACGTTTTGAAAGTTGTTGTTATAGTTACTTATTTTAGAAGCTTAAAATTATGAATTTTTATGAGACAATTGTGTAGATGTTGTGTTGATTTATAAAATAAAAATAATTTTATGATAGAGTTGTTAATTTGTTTTGTAATAATTAAAATGAATTTTGTGTTGAAGTGTCGTTAAATTTTATTGTTAATTTTTTGGAAGTGAACTAAGGAAGGCTTAAGGATCCTTGATGTTTCTTATATTGGAGTTTTGGTCCAAAACAAATATTTAAAAAATGACATGTTTCCTTTATTTTATTGAATTTGCAATGAGGCATTTGTGTAGTTGCGTAGATAATTTATAGTTAGTTACATAAGCGAATATAAGTGTATCAATGGCACAAATTTTCCAAGAAATGAAAAGAGATGACTTTGTGATTTTGGATTCAAATATGGCTTGCTTCGTGGGATCAGATTCATATTTGCAAATGTCAATTAATCTAGGATATGTAAAGTTAGAGTTGCAGGAGCCGCAACTAGTTTATTGGAGTGAGAAGATAGTAGAATTATTTTTATGTTGAGCTTGTTTTAAAAGGATTTTTAACTTATGCATATGATGTGTGAGATGCAAAAGATAAATTGAGTAATAGAAGATGTGAGATGAATAGTAGAGACATATAAAGGGTGCCACATAAGAATATAAACGATGTGGCGCAAATGATATGATGTGGCACATAAGTGTATGATGTGTCATTCGATAAAGTCGGAATTATATCTTAATATATTATAATAGATAATAGACACCAAAAAGCAAGCACAAACACATAAATGAATGATGTATAGTCTTAATCGGGTCTCCAATATATATATATATATATTAAACATATTACTAACTCTAACAAAATCTAAACAAAAATCAGCTAATAACCTAAACAATTCAACACAAAATACAACAAAATTGCCTAAATTAGAGTTTTAAAAATTGAGAGTCTTACCTAAGCTAACTTGCCCATATCCAAGCCAAATCAATCACTGAACCAAATGTTGATATTCCTTATGACCTTGCACTCTTCACCCCTTCTCTACTTTTTAGTTTCCCAAACTTGAATGAACTTATTTATGCTTTACTATTAGGGTTAACATAATTATGATCCACGTTTCCTTCTCTAAGGTAGCATCCCAAGTAGTCTAAGACTTAGTCTCTGAATCATTGTTAGAAGCTAACTTTACCATATCCAAGTCAATCCTATAACTTAACCAATGATGACATTCCTTGTGACCTTGCATCTTTCACCCCTTTTATACTTTCTTATTTCCAAAAATCTATTTATTCATATTGTGAAAATGAAGTAAATTTTTAAATAGTAAAATATTGAATCATTATAATAACACTTTTTGACATATAATTAATTAAGTTGTAAGTTTTTCTTTGCCAACATATGCTTAGCATTAACACATCTAACAAATAAAATCAATTATATAATTTATTTTTATGTGCATAGAATAATGTTAAATCTTTTAAGGGAGAGTTTAGTCGTCCATTGTGGTCCAACTTGGTTCGAGAGATTAATGTTTGCAATTATACACGGAGGATATCATATTCACAAAATAAAAGATATTACTTTTGAATGATAGGTGTATGACTTCTTAAATGTATCCTATACCATCACTTTCAAAAATGACTTGTACTTTATCATTTTTTGTAGCAAAGATAAACCAATTATAATATTTTACATTAAGATCTTCATATAATGATGCTCAAAAGATTTGTAATGACTTTTAGAGTTCTTTCTTTAGAGATGTAACATTTCGTTTACTTTAATATTTTATTGAAAATTTATTAATTTTTTTGTTAGTGCAATATAAATGAGGGACACCTGAGGAGTTTTACGAAGAGTTTTAAGAAGGAGGTTTCGTTTCTAAATTTTGATAAAACTAATATAACTACTAATTTATTAATATTTACTTATAAAAAAAATATTTAAGCTATTAATAATGATATTGAATATGTCATTATAATTTTTTTGGAAGGAAAATTAAAAGTAAAATAGTAGCTTATAGGATAACTGGTTTTTTCAATTAATTTTAGTATTAGTGTGTTAAATTGTTGAAACTTGAAATATTTTGTTTAAGGTAAACTTCAATTACAACTATTTATCACATAACTTTACCAAAAAATTGTTTATTAACTATTCCAAAAATTAAATTTGTAATCTTTTGTATTAAAGAGTAATAATATCGTTGATCAAATTTTTTATTAAAATTATAAATATTATAAGTTCAAATTATTTTAAAAGTCTATATTTTATCACATTTGAGTGAGATGCGAGATGAATTTGGATCATTTAATATTAATTTGATTAAACATGAAATAAATCATGTTTGAAAGTCATATCAAATTTGTAGATGGAAATATTTGTTTAAAAAATATTTGGGATCATAAGCTACATCTTTTTAACACAACATAAACTACAAATTGATATAGAGAATATCAATTATGTGATGAAATTCTAATAGAATAAAAGAGAACTGTAAATACTTGATTTTTTTCTTACACATAAATCCAATTTTTCAATCATTCTATTTTTCATACTCGAAATGTGTACCTTTGAAATGTGTCGAGATACTTCAGTTCCAATTTGTCGTTTTTTACAGAATTTTCTTGTAACTTAAGAGATATAACATTTTCGTTGAAAGTTTATCAATTTTTTGTTGCCAAGTTTATTAATTTTTTTTATTAACTTTAGAGATGTAATGAATTACCATTAATACATATCTGAAATTGAATTAAGTTATAGCTTGGTTGTCGAAGAACACTCAATAATTTCAAAGAAGTTTTTGGTCCAAAATCTGATAAAACTAATATAACTACTAATTTACTAAAATTTAATTATAAAATAAATATGTTTTCAGTTATTACGAATGAGGTTGAATATGTCATTACTATTTTGTGAAAGAAGATTAAAAATAAAATAATAACTTAATTAAAGAATACTTGAATGTTCAAATTAAATTTAGTATTAGTATGTACTTCTATGTTAAAACTTTTAATGTTTTGTGTAAAGTAAAGTTAAACTATTTTTCAATATTTTTATTAGAAATTTGTTTATTAACTATTAAAAAAATCAAAAATTGCAATATTTTGTATTAAAGAGTAAAATGTTATTGATTAGATTTTATTATTAAAATTAAAAAATTATGATCACATTATTTTAAAAGTTCATTTTATCATGGATGGGTGAGAAACAAGATGAACTTGAACCCTCTAGCATTGAATCAATTAAACCTTAAAGAGGTTATGTTTGAACGTCGCATCAATATTGTAGATGAAAATAGTTTATTTATTTATTTGAGGACATAAGATATAATTTGTTTAATAGCATATAAACTACAATTGTTATAGAGAATACTAATTATGTCATGAAAATCTAACTCAGTTTTTTTCTAACATATAAATTCAATTTTTCAAACTCAAAGTATGTACCTTTAAAATGTGTCGAGATGCTCCAGTTCCAATTATTTGTCTTTTGATACCGATAAAATATCTTAGAACATAAAACAACATATACATATATATTAATAATAGTGTTTTGTGTAGTTTTGTAGATAATTTATTGTTAGTTACATAGGTGAATATAAGTGTATTGATGGCACAGATTTTCCAAGAAATAAAAAGAGATGGCTTTGTGATTTTGAATTAAAATATGGCTTTGTGAGATCGGATGGATTCAGATATGGCTTTGTGAGATCGGAATTCATACATGCAAATTTCAATTAATCTAGGATATGTAAAGTTAGAATTGGAGGAGCCGCAATTGTTGATTGGAGTGAGAATATGGTAGAATTATTTTTATGATGAGCTTTTTTTAAAGAGTTTTTAACTTATGTATATGATGTTTGAGATGCAAAACATAAATTGAGTAATAGAAGATATAAAATGAATAGTAGAGACATATGAAAGAGTTGGAACTATATTTTTTTGCATAATAGAAGATATAAAATAGAAGATATATGAAAGAATAGTAGAGACATATGAAAGAATTGGTTCCAACTCTATTGAGTAATAGAAGATATAAAAAAGCTCAAAGCACTCCCTGTCTCACCTTCCACAAGTGCATAAGCAATGACAATTGTATTTTTATTTCCATCTTGTGTGACACCCTAAATCCCAAAATAATATATATAATAATTTATATCATATTCTTATGACAATTGCAGCGGGTAAATAAAAATATATTTTCAAGAAAATAACAACTTTATATTTAATTTAGGATATCACATTTCCCAAAAATAAAAATAAAAACCTTTATTCCCAGTATCACCTATCAGAGCGTGGTTCCTCCCAAACTTGAACTTCAAGACTCATTAACCTGTAATAACTGCGATTTCACAAACGCAGGGCCCAGCCAGTCAAACACAAACAACGAAGGAGGTGAGTTTTGAAATCATGTTAATAGTATAATATGAGTAAGAAGAACACGCAAACAATCATAATAGAACCGTATCATAATCACTTTACGATATATCAAAATATTTAATTAAATAGTATCATACTATAACATCAAAGTCACCCAAGTAAAATAATCATCTCATTATAATATGCATCAAATCATCTAATTAATATTACCTTTGAAACACATCAATCACAAGGAAATGCAATGCTATGCATGAGCTTAGACTCTACTTCACAATGTGGTACCATTCTAACTCTGAAGTACTTGGTTAGGAGGCTTGATACTATGCCACTACAAGAGTGGACGGACATTTCATGAATGGCCAAGTCCTCATAGATCCCCTCAACTCAACCCGAGACACATATACGCGACGGTCGGGGTACTCTTGTGTTGCACGGTAGCTCCCGGCCTTAGGGAATAACCCACTAATCCACTTAGGAATTCCCCACTAGGTGTACCCCCAAGGTCTATCAGTCTTACTTTACAGTTCGACTGTAGCCCTCCACGATCAGGCTCATTCAGTTGTACTTCCCCATAATCACTAGGCTTGTCAGGCCCTACCTATATGATGACAAAATAATCTTCACTTCACAATTCACAATATTAATTTTCTGCCCTCGTTAGCTTAGACTACTCCATTAAGAGCACCATATTTAAGAATCATCACTATCTCATCAAGTATGGGGTACTTCAATATTTTCATCGCAATTTTATAATATCATTGATCATAAATAATCATGATCATCGTATAAACTCATCACAATTTTATAATATCACTATCATCAATCAAAAATCATCATTATCATCACGTAAGCCTATATCAAACCATGCATCCATATTTTATTATCACATCACATAATTTCATCTAAGCAAACATGTACACATAATTTCATTCAACATCCAACATCACAATAATAACAAATATCAACTACCACACAAGTATCGAAAATTAAATCAATCAACACCTTATAAAATTTCTATTTCACATTTTAATCTCACAATTCTCATATTTCAAATTAATCAATTTATCTCTCAAAGGGCTACTGCCGTACGTAGCAAGCCCCGGATGAATCGTTGGGAAATACGGTTTTCCCGTTCATCTCACAATATATTATACTTATGAATTCAAACGCTCTCTCACCCCTTACCTTATTTCGACGCTTTCCGACACAAGTACAATTCCACAAGAAAACAATATTTGTTCTTTGACTTTATGTCCTTCAATCAATCTTACTCGACAATTTATGGGTAAACGTCAAAAATAAATTATGCGAAAATAGTCTAAAAACTGATTTCGAAATTCGGTCAAAGAAAATTACAATAAATCAGAAAACCAATCAGTGGATAATATAGCCACTTTTCACACGGTCATTTTGGCGTTGGTTTAACTAAAATCGAACTTACGGTGAAGGAGAACGGTGCAAAATAAGGATTTCTGTAAACGGAGAAATCGGGTATTTTAGGGAGAAATTCAGGTTGTTAAAAATCTGGAAAATTATGTTTAATTGACGAGTTAAATGAATGAAATAACATACTCAAATTTGGGCGAAAATGGAGAAAGTTTTCTGGAACATCACCGGTGTCAAACGATAGAGTTGTGTTTTCTCCTTGGTTTTACGGCTGCCCTTCCAACTCCCTTCCCTTTTTTTGTTTGTTTTATTTTATTAACAATTAGGGTTCGTAGAGTCAAACCCATTGGTCTCTTTATTTATATTTTACTATTTTTATTTTTATTTTGTTAAAATAAAACTAATAATTATTTAATCTCCTTTTTAATATTCCTCCAAACACCATTTAGTTTTCCAAACATTACTAATATTTTGTAAATTAGAGTAATCAAAATAATCAATATAAAAAAAAACATATTACTAATAATCAAAACTCTCACATTCAAAATAATCTCTACAGTTATACTTATTTATCAAAATACTCACATTATAATAATACCATCATATTAGAAAATAGTCAAAATTATAAAATAAATAAATATAACATTAATATTTTATATTAATTACTAAATCATAATAAATATATATTAAATCACAATACCATAACAAGTATTTAAAAATAAACGAAATCAAACACAATATCAATTCTATATCAAGATAATTGTTTATAAAAAAATAACTTAAAATAGAAAATAGTTATAAATAATCGAAATACAACTACGTGTATACTTAAATTCAGTCAAGTGTGACACCCTAAATCCCAAAATAATATATATAATAATTTATATCTTATTCTTATGACAATTGCAGCGGGTAAATAAAAATATATTTTCAAGAAAATAAAAACTTTATATTTAATTTAGGATATCACGTTTCCCAAAAATAAAAATAAAAACCCTTATTCCCGGTATCACCTATCAGAGCGTGGTTCCTCCCAAACTTGAACTTCAAGACTCATTAACCTGTAATAACTGCGATTTCGCAAACGCAGGGCCCAACCAGTCAAACACAAACAACGAAGGAGGTGAGTTTTGAAATCATGTTAATAGTATAATATGAGTAAGAAGAACACGCAAACAATCATAATAGAACCGTATCATAATCACTTTACGATATATCAAAATATTTAATTAAATAGTATCATACTATAGCATCAAAGTCACTCAAGTAAAATAATCATCTCATTATAATATGCATCAAATCATCTAATTATTATTACCTTTGAAACACATCAATCACAACAAAACAATCACAAGGAAATGCAAT
>JBBPBR010000003.1:49518962-49532012 GCA_037974775.1 Cicer pinnatifidum
AATAAATAATTAAAATAAGATATATTTAGAAATAATTAAAATAAGAGATACTTAAAAATTATTAAAATATAAATATGTACACATTTAACATTAGTCAAACATATAAGAAAATATCATATTAATTACCAACTCACATATACACTTAAAATCATATGAAATCTTGTTCTTTAAAATATTACACTAAAATAATAAAATAAAATATTTATTATTTATATTGCTCATTAAATATAATATCTATCAAACCAACACATCATAGAAAGCGTCCATATAACAAAATTTACTCACAAAATTTATCAACATATATTCTAAAATAATTTTAACATCAAATTAATTATTTAAAATCCTACTTAATTAATAAAATAGTTTATTATCAAATTTAGGGTGTTACATTAACAAAATTAGGATCCACATTTTCTTCTCTGAGGTAGCATCCCATGTAGTCCAAGACTTACTCTCTGAATCATTGTTAGAAGCTAACTTGACCGTACCCAAGCCAATTTAACCAAATATTTACATTCTTTGTGACCTTGCACCTTTCACCCCTTTTTTACTTTATAGTTTCCCAAACTTGAACGAATTTATTTATGCATTTAGTATTAATTAGGTTAACATAATTAGGAACATGAATTCGAGTAACTTGGATCCTAATGAAGTCTCTTCCTTGTGGCAAAATTGTCTCTTTTTGTAACAAGTTGTGTAACACCCGTTATTTAAATTAATTAATTTAAAATTCCTAGTTTTGTTTATTCTTTTTGATTAATTTAGTGTGAGGATAGTAAGATAATTATTCTTTGGATGTTTAATTATTTGATGAAGTATTTTTATATTAATTAATTAATTATTGGGATTTTTATTATTAATTAATTTAAACTCGTATAAATATTTGTCCTAGAGTGAACAATGACCAAGTCAATTTTGACTAAGTCAAAATTTAACTACCCACACTACTACTTTTGATAACTATATTTTATTTTAATAGCATTTAGTTTATAGGACCGTGTATTTTCTCCTTTGTATCCATTCAAATGTGTACCTAGCTAGAATAAATACATGAATGTCAATTAATTCTTAACGGTTGTTCATTGATTGATATTATGCCAATTGAATTCCTTATTCAGATGTGCAATTAAACTAAATGAAGAGAATTATTCCTTCTCTTTAATCAGCTCCATGCCTCCTTTATTAGTCGCATACACCTCTTCTTCGTAGGACACGATGATAGCGTTTCAGCAAGTGTACTAAATCGTTGCAAGTAATAATAAAACGGTAGTACCGAGTGTCGAACTCAAGGATTGCGTTTTACTATTGAATTATATTTAATTACTAAAATTGAACAAAAAGTTTCCAGATTGATTGAAATAATATTTAAAATTAACAACTGTAATAAAACAATAATAGAATTGATCTTTTATAATGAGAAAAATGTCAGGGATGAGTTTCACTTCGAATCCAACCTTGGTGTCTAATTTGATCCTAGTTATTGAATTCCTTTATTGAATTATTACCGAATTCTCTTTATTATTCTTGCCCTAATGTCTTAGTGACAGAACCTTTAATTCCAAAGTAACCCCTAATTCCTTAGTAGATTTAAGATTAGAATTAAGCATTACCGTATAGAAATTCTCTTGTAAATTATTGCTTTGCAACTAATTTAATTGGTTTCATGACCTGCACCTATTCCTAGACTACAAATTCATGAATTTCTCATCTCAAGCATTCGTAAAGTCCACTTCCGTTTCAAATTACAAATCGTAAAACATTTTAATGTTGATCAAGCAATAAAAAGCATTAAGCACAGAGATGAGAAAAACAATTCAATAAACTCATTCATATAACTAGAAATCAAATCAGAAAAATAAGGGTTTCATCTGGTTACACTCATCCCTAACAAATAGGGTTTAGTTACTCATGGCAGAGATACAAAAGATAAGGATTAAAGAAGAATTACAAGAATGATTCATGGATGATTCTTGATAAAACTGCTTCAATGGCGTTAGAAACGGCCGTCTTTGAGTTTCTATGCTAGGGCACAAGTCTCCCAAGTTCCCCAGAGTCAAAAAGATCCAAAAACAGTAAAAAATTGCGTTTTTATGATTGCTGATGTGCGTCACGCGCTCCAGGCGCGCAGGGCGCGCTGCAGGCGCGCGTTGGCAGAACTGAATGCTGTAAAATGCGCTCCAGGCACGCAGGGAGCGCTTCAGGCGCGCGTTGGCAGAACTGAATGCTGTCAAATGCGCTCCAGGCGCGTAGGACGCGCCCCAGGCGTGCAGCATCTGCTGTCTGATGTATTTTGCATTTTTCTTGGCTTTGGCGTCTGAATTTGGTCCTGGTGTCTTCATGAAAGTTGTAGATATGGATCGTAGCTTTCATTAGCACTTGGAATGACTCTAATTGGACATCTAGAACTCCAGATATGGCTGAAATACTCCAGATGTATCATGTTGATTTTTCACCAAAATTCAGCACTGCACTTAAAAACAAAACGCAATGTAAAATTACGAAAAACTCCTACTAAATCACTGAAATACAAGCATAACCTATTAATAACTTCAAAGAACAAAAATAAACCGAATGTATCAAATAAATCCTAAATTTAACTGATGATTGAAGATAAATAAGACTAAAACAGTGGAAAATTATGCATATGATGAAGAGTTATCACACGATTAAACTTGCAGTAAATGAAAAAAAGTCCTAATCACCCACATGCCATTACCAACATTATATCTATCTCAAATATTTTCTAAGCCACTCAAACAACCATCCTCATATTCCCTCGCATTCTAATCAAAGTTCTAAACTCTCGTTCCTTCATCTTATGGGATTTTCGAGGGCTAAATAGTGTCACCTGGAATGAAAACACTCAAGGTAAGGGTTTTTCCCCATGCAGAGTTAGTCTAGATATTAAATTAGCGATTCGTAAGATATTGATATGATGTATGGATGTCTTAAAAAAGAGGTTGATTTTATTTTGGTCGTAAAGAAATTAACTATAATGCTTTGATTGTTTCTTTTGAGTACTACCTCTATCTTGATGAAATTAATTATAGAGTTATATTTTTATTATTATACCTTGATAAATATATTTGTAGTGAAAATTTTAATTATAAAGTTATATTTTTTACAATGATATAATTAGTAATATGTTTATTATGATGAATTTGATTTTAAGTCTCGACTTTTTGAGTATTTTAAATTTAAAACTTGATTTTTATAAACAGTATATGTGCCTTGAGGAAATTGATGAGAAATTTATATTTTTAATTTTAACAATATGAGAAAATTGATTATTGAGATACATTAATGAATAGTTCATTTTTATAATGCGGAAAAATTTATAATAAAAAAGAATAAAATTTATGTTGTTATTGTATTCTTGGTGATATGAGTTTTGATTTTTATCAATAACACGTAGCCAAATCGAATCTTATGGATTATTAAAATGAAAGTGGTGATTTTGAGATATTTGTTCACATTTGATGTGTTGAAGTTATGGAGTTCTAACTATGAACATCCATGAGAATGTAAATTTGATGTCTTACGTGATTCAAAAAATAAATTTAAATCTGGAATATTTTGTATGTGGTTGCCTAAGTGGCTGGTGGTTTGGAGTTTGAATAGTTTACTTTGTGGTTGCCTAAGTGACTAGTTATTTGTGTTATGCTTTTTTTCTTTGTGATGGCCTAAGTGGCTAGTGATTTGTACATTTCAAGCATCATTATCATTGTCATCACATACCATATGCATCTTTGTGGACGCCTTAGTGGTTTGTTTAATTTTCCCTATTGGTATGTGTAACACCCCGATTTTTAACAGCGCGAGTGTATTTTTTTTTTTAAACAAATTCATAATAACAAAGAAATAAATAAGGAAATACTTTTGGATAAATATTTAAGTCGTAACACAATGAAAAATAAGTCAACAGAATTTACAAGCAGCAAAATAGTTTTTGAAATACGAATCCAAAGTATTTACAGATCAAAAAGTGGTACATGGACCCCATCATAATAAAATGTCAAGTTGACAATATTGGTATAGGTACAGTCTTCCAAATTAAAATAAACACAACACTAAAAGAAAGACATCTAGTCCCTATACGTCAACCTAATCTGATCATTCTACAAAAAACTATATATCCTGAATGATCTTCACGCACCCCGCAAGATCCTCCTGACACAGCTCCAGTCAGGTGTGTCCAACTACATTCCCATCCACAGGATACTAACCGGTAAGATGATCCTGGTTCTCATCTGAGGGCAAAGCCCAGATTTCCAAAATAGTTGTAAAGGGTCACCCTCCGAAATTAACAATCAACACATAACATTTAAGTTTTTAAATGCACAAAATAACCTTTCAACTTAGCATGCACTTTAAAAGGGTTTCCATATGCCAAACATGCATAAACAAAGTTGAAAAATGAAGTTTTTAACACAACTGCACTGTTGTATTCGAATACAACATCTCTGTATTCAAATACAAGGTTGTTTCAGCATTCAACAGCAAAAACAGCATGCTTGTATTCGAATGCAGCCTTCTTTATTCGACTACACAGTAAGTCAGTAGCAAAACAACATGTCTGTATTCGAATACAGGCTTCTGTATTCAACTACACAGTAAGTCAGTGGCAAAAATAGCAAAATTCAGCATTTTTCAGCTTTTTAAAGGGTTTCGAAATCAATCAATATTTACACACAAATCCAAACAATCACACTTAGCAATTATAGCGCAATCACCACAACAACTTGAGTTTCGAAATGGTTTTACAATCGATCACACTTACACACAATTCCAAAACATTCACACTTAACACTTATAGCACAATCACCACGACAACTTGAGTTTAAACACTCAATCATAATCTTGAATCAAACACGACTCACGTGCCAAGCACCCTAATGCAATGTGTATATGCCAAAATGCATGGACTTGGAATTCAAATCAAACTCTCTGAGAGTAGAAAATCGTAATTGTACAGTCTCTCACAGACCAACATTTATTACCAAGGTGCCACCTATTACAGGCCTGCACGATTTATTAATATTTAGCCTATCACATGTCTTACACCTCAATTCTAAACAAAACCCTCTGCGAGAGGCGTAAATCCTAAACGTACAATTTCTCACGAACGAACACGAGTGTAGTCTCTCATGGACAAACACGAGTTCGGTCTCTCCCAGACAAACACGATTTTCAAGGGTGTAGTCTCTCACAGACAAACACTAGTGAGTCTCTCACGGACAAACACAATTTACTAGGGTGTAGTCTCTCACAGACAAACACCAGTGCAATCTCTCATGGACAAACACAATTTACTAGGGTGTAGTCTCTCACGGACAAACACCAGTGCAATCTCTCACGGACAAATACAATTTACTAGGGTGTAGTCTCTCACGGACAAACACCAGTGCAGTCTCTCACGAACAAACACAATTTACTAGGGTGTAGTCTCTCACGGACAAACACCAATGCAGTCTCTCACGGACAAACATGTTTTACTAGGGTGTAGTCTCTCATGGACAAACACTAGTGCAGTCTCTCACAAATCAGCACGACGCGATAATCCCCGTAAGGATAAAATGAACCAACAAATCACATGGCATCATCTCGTGACCCATCCGGCCGCCATGTACAATGAAATGCATGAGCATACTCTTACTCTATCCACGACAATCATTAAGTAAATGCATATGTTAAAAGATTATCCATTTTTAATACTCATTTAACTCTAACAATTTTGACGATAATCATTAAGTAAATGTAGATATTAAGAGATTCCCCATTCTTAATACTCATTTAACTCTAACAATTTTCACTACAAACATTAAATAAACGTAGATATTAAAAGATTCCCCATTTTTAATACTCGTTTAACTCTAATGATTTTCACGACAAACATTAAGTAAACGTAGATATTAAAAGATTCCCCATTTTTAATACTCGTTTAACTCTAATGATTTTCAAATTCCACACATAACATACTCATACATATTCTCAAATTCAATCCACAATTCACATTAATTCATTTTTCCACAAAATCCTCACAAACACATCTCAAAATTTATAAATATTAATTATGAACACGTCAAACACGAAAACCACAAATCATCGCAACCCACCACTCAAACATATCAAATTTCATTTACTCAAAACCACACATAAATGAGTTAAATTCATTTTCCACAAAGCACTCATCAATATCACCAAAAACCCAACTCTAAAATTTCACCCATAAAAGTATTAAATTCATTTTCCCCAAATCTACACTTCAACCCTAAGAAATTTCTTTTCCATCCAACCACAGATAAGTCCCTAAATGCAAACTAAAAGTTTGGAAGGAGCCATTACCTTAACGTTAGCTTTAACGAGCGATTTCCGTACTGCGAGTAATTTCGATAAAATCTTCGTTCGCGACATCGCTTCCAAAGTTAGTTCACTAGCACCATAGCGTGGAGGTGAGAAACTTTCCCTTATATCTCTTCGCGAAAACGAAGCTTAGATCTAGAAGAAACGTGGAGGTTTATGTTTGACGGTTTGAAAATCCCTAACACCGTTTTTCTTCGTTTTCGAATCAAAGAGGAAGAATGAAGTTGAGAAATTTGTTCCTTCTCACCCGCTATGCCTTAGGATTCTTTTCTTGAAGCAAAAGAAAGAAAACAAAATAAGAAGGAAGAAGAAGAAGTGTTGCGAGGCAGGGAACGAAGGAAATGTTTATGTTTCTAACTCTGTTCCTTTCATCTTGTTTTCATATATTACTTATAAATATCTATATACATTACATATAATAACATATATATATATATATATATATGCTACTTACAATAATATATTATATATACTTATATATATATATATATATATATATAATATATATATATATATTATACTTAAAATCAAACCCAAACAAATATCTAACAAAGCTTACACACATCACAATTTATTTTGATAAAAATATATACTCTCGTCGCAAATCAATTGACAGATAAAATTTTCTGCAACTTGAGATATTTACAACAAAATTTCCCGATATTAAATTCTTTGTAACGTAAATAAATTATTCTCTGGCAACTAATTTTAATTGGGGCTCCAAAAATATTTTTGGCATTAAATTCATTAAATACCAAAAAATGGCTTAACAGCCTAAGAAATTCCACACAAAATACCCTAAAATTGTATAATTTAGGATTTAAAAACTATGGGTCTTACAGTATGGGTGACTTCTGTGTGGATGTCTTAGTAGCTGGCTATATCTGGATCATATATGTTTAGGAGCATGTAAAACCTCGGCCCTCCAGCGTTACCAGCAATGTTACCTCACGAGCTTCTCGCCCCCCCCCCCTTTCCCTCATGGAAATCTGGCGAGTTTTTGCCTTTAGTGGGATTCGATCCCGGTCGTGGAAAAAGGGGTACCTTAACAAAAAATATAATGTTTGTAGTGATAAGAGATATGTGGTACATTTTTTAGTTTATTTATTTTTCATCTTCGATTTTAAATAGAAATGCAGAGGTGGGGTCCTTCCGCTAGGAAAAACCTAAATTATTCTATTTTAAGACATAAGTGAATATTTTTTAAATTAGCAAATTATCTTTACAAAAATAATAACAATAAGACTTAATTGCAGTTTTGGTCCTCCTATTTTAGCTGAATCGCGAAAGTTGTCCCCCCATTTTGTTTCTCCCCAGTTTTGGTCCCCAAACAGAATTTTAGTCCAAAATTTGATGATATTTCAATTTTTAAAGTCGTACTACACCAATTATGATCATATATTTCAGGTCCAATTGTTACAAATGAGATTTTGAGGCACTGTGTGACTTAAATAAATGCAAAAAAAAAAAAGGAAATTTCATGAAATTTTGGACTAAAATTCTGCTTAGGGGACCAAAACAAGGAAGAAACAAAATGGGGGGACTACTTTCACGATTCAGCTAAAATAGGGGGACTAAAACTGCAATTAAGCCTAAAAATAATATTCGATAAATTGTGTTGTGCTATTTCATAAAATGAAATAAAACTATTTACTAGTGAAATTTTATTGATAATATGATGAACTACTTTAAAAAAAATAATGATATTTTTGAAAAAAAATTAATATTTTTAAGTAATGTCTTAATTTGATCCGCTGTCACACACGGGTCAAATACAATTGATAAAATATAAATAGAGATAATAACTCGAGTCGGTTTGCAAGGACTTCTGATATAATAATATTAACCAAATTGAAAATTGAAATTAGAAAGGGTTTTTTTTATGCTTTTTGTTTTAACATATGAGCAAAACGATTAATCCACTAATTTGAGTTTTAGACCTATCACATATTCTATCAATGACTTTAATTTCTAATTCCTGATTCTATGATCAAAATTCGAGGCATTACATTGTGGTAGCAGAGCCCTAATTCTCCGACCTTGGTGGGGTAGGACGCTTCGTGTATGCTGCATGTTTTTCTGATGTTGCTCATGTTAATTGTCTAATTATTTGAGTTTTACTAATTATTTAAACGTCTCTTATGTGTCATTGATTATGTAACCTCCTTGAAACTGAATTTTACTAATTATTTTAATTTTTATTACATGTCATTAATTGTATAATCTCTTTGAATTTGAAATTGTCCTAATTACTTATATTTCTATTATGTGTCATTAATTGTGTAACCTTCTTGAATTTGAATTTTTAAGAATTACTTAAATTCCTATTAAGTCTCATTAAATATGTTAATTGTTTTGTTTTCTAATTATTAAATTTCACTTAAATTTCTATTACGTGTCATTAATTGTGTAACCTCCATAAATTTTTTTCATTAAATATATGCCTTAAATATTTGGTTTAATGGTGTTATTTTATTGTTTATTTAGTTGCTTTCAAATATGAAATCTCTATGTCTAGTTGCATATTTTTATTAGGATTATCTTTTATATTTTTAATAAAATTTCTATTTCAGTTGTTACATTTTATAATCTTTATGATTTTTCTACTTGTTCATCATATGATTGTTTTTATTTTATTAATTTTAGACTCTCTACTTGTTGTTCATACTAAGTGTTTGATTTTCTAACTATTTCATGTCATTAATGACTTCAATTTCAATTATGTGAATTTAATTGTCTAACTTCTTCGAATAATTGTGATGAAAAATATGTCTTAAATTCTTGATCCTAGGATTAGAAATAAGTTTAATTTAATCAAGCAGTAACTATTTATGACTGTATGATATTGTGAATTATGAGTTTATTACCATGATTTAAAATTATATCAATCTAAATCACAAAGTAATTGTTGAGCTTTCATCATGTGATCTAAATATATGTAATTAAGACAATGTTCTAAATCCTAAATTATGTATAGTTGTATGATCTCCAAAATAGAAGGGAAGTATAATACAAAAAAAGTTGTATTGAAGGGATTCTGGCTAAGGAAAGACTTGGTTATTAAGTGTTTCATTGACCCACCTCTATTTCCTGCGAACCCCTCCAAAGCATGACTTGTTTCATAACCCGAACCTACTATATAGTGTTCAATAAAAGACTTTCGTACTACCCTAAAGTTAAAATTATGCCATAATATTTTCCTAATTAGATAATTTTAGGATGCGTTATGGATCGTCGCACAAACCGACTAGTCCCCCAAGGAAGAAATGACACGACTGAAGCGATCCAAGCCATGAATGCAATGGCCCAACAAGCTGTGATCCAGGGTCAGCGAGATGCATAGAGGGATCAAAGGGATGAAGTAGCTACTGCATCAAGTGTATTGAATGAATTTTGTCAACAAGATCCACCTAAATTCAAAGGGGAGCATGACCCTAACAAGGCTGATCTTTGGCTGCAAGAAATCGAGAAGATCCTTGAGATCCTACATTGTCCAAACAATGCGAAAGTGGAGTATGCGACCTATTTTATGATTGGTGAAGCTGAATACTGGTGGCGAGGTACGAAGAAAATGATGGAGACAAATCATGAATAGTTGACCTGGGAGGCTTTCAGGAATAAGCTCCTAAACAAATACTTCCTGAAAAGTGTTATGGCTGAGAAGGAGGCCCTATTTCTGAAGTTGTATCAAGGGAATCTCACGATAACTGAATATGCGGCAAAGTTTGAGTCCCTAGCAAAGCATTTTCGCTATTTCTTAAATCAGATAGATGATATATACATGTGTGAGAGGTTCAGAAACATGCTTAGGTATGAGATTAAAGAGTTAGTGGGGCCCTTGGAGATACGCCAATATCAAGTGCTGGTTGATTGAAATATTTCCTCGCCTAAAAATTGTGTGCTTATTGCAAAGAACATGAATCCCAATCTTCGTAGATTTATCAGAGTAGCGCGACAGAAATGTGGATGAAACTTATTGGGTCTTGTCGAGGTTGTGATAAGTATTGATTTTGTTTGTGTATTATCTTCAAAATAAATGTTATATGATACATTGTTATAATGGTTGTGTTTGACATGTTCAAATTGTGGGAAAAAAAAACGTTATAAGATATGTTGTTATAATGGTTGTACTTGACATATTGTGGTAATGAACTTGTGTCTAAATGTGACACCCTAAATCCCAAAATAATATATATAATAATTTATATCATATTCCTATAAAATTTGCAGTGGATAAATAAAATTATATTTTCAAGAAAATAAAAACTTTTGTAACTAATTTAGGATATCACGTTTCTCAAAGTACACATGCAACAATTCAAATTTTATTACTCAAATAAAACAATTTAATCTCAATGAACTTGATTTAAGTATAATTACTTGATTTAATTCTAAAAACTTACTAGTACTTTTAAGGTTTTCATACAAAAATTTGATTCAAATTAAATAAGTAAAATACAAATTAAAACCCTTATTCCCAGTATCACCTATCAGAGCGGGGTTCCTCCCAAACATGAACTTCATGACTCATTAACCTGTAATAACTGCGATTTCGCAAACGCAAGGCCCAGCCAGTCAAACACAAACAACAAATGAGGTGAGTTTTGAAATCATGTTAATAGTATAATATGAGTAAGAAGAACATGCAAACAATCATAATAGAACCGTATCATAATCACTTTACGATATATCAAAATATTTAATTAAATAGTATCATACTATAACATCAAAGTCACTCAAGTAAAATAATCATCTCATTATAATATGCATCAAACCATCTAATTAATATTACCTTTAAAACACATCAATCACAACAAAACAATCACAAGGAAATGCAATGCTATGCATGAGCTTAGACTCTACTTCACAATGTGGTACCATTCTAACTCTGAAGTACTTGGTTAGGAGGCCATGATACTATGCCACCATCCCGATGGACGGACAATTCAAATTGGCCCTGTCCTCATAGATCCCCTCAACTCAACCCGAGACACATATACGTGACAGTCGAGGTAAACGTGTGTTGCATGGTAGCTCCCGACATTTGGAGTGCTACTTCCAAGTCACCTAGGAATTCCCCACCGGAATACCTCCAAGGTCTAACAATATTGCCTTAAGGCTCGACAGCAGACCGCCACGATCAGGCTCATTCAGTTGTACTTCCCCAGAATCACTAGGCTTGTCAGGCCCTACCTATATGATGACAAAATAATCTCCACTTCACAAATTCACAATATTTATTTTCTCTCCCCGTTAGCTTAGACTACTCCATTAAGAGCACCATATTTAAAATCATCACTATCTCGTCAAGTATGGGGTACTTCAATATTTTCATCACAATTTTATAATATCATTAATCATAAATAATCATGATCATCATATAAACTCATCACAATTTTATAACATCACTATCATCAATCAAAAATCATCATTATCATCATGTAAGCATATATCAAACCATGCATCCATATTTTATTATCACATCACATAATTTCATCTAATCAAACATGTACACATAATTCCATTCAACATCCAACATCACAATAATAACAAATATCAACTACCACACAAGTATCGAAAATTAAATCAATCAACACCTTATAAAAATTTCTATTTCATATTTTAATCTCATAATTCTCATATTTCAAATTAATCAATTTATCTCTCAAAGGGCTACTTCCGTACGTAGCAAGCCCCGGATGAATCGTTGGGAAATACGGTTTTCCCGTTCATCTCACAATATATTATACTCATGAATTCAAACGCTCTCTCACCCCTTACCTTATTTCGACGCTTTCAGACACAAGTACAATTCCACGAGCAAACAATATTCGTTCTTTGACTTTTTGTCCTTCAATCAATCTAACTCGACAATTTATGGGTAAACGTCAAAAATAAATTATGCGAAAATAGTCTAAAAACTGATTTCGAAATTCGGTCAAAGAAAATTACCATAAATCAGAAAACCAATCAGTGGATAATATAGCCACTTTTCACACGGTCATTTTGGCGTTGGTTTCACTAAAATCGGACTTACGGTGAAGGAGAACGATGCAAAATAAGATTTTCTGTAAACGGAGAAATCGGGTATTTTAGTGAGAAATTGGGGTTGTAAAAAATCTGGAAAATTATGTTTAATTGACGAGTTAAATGAATGAAATAACATACTCAAATTTGGGCGAAAATGGAGAAAGTTTTCTGGAACATCACCGATGTCAAACGATAGGGTTATTGTTGTGTTTGCTCTTCGGTTTTACGACTGCCCTTCCAACTCCCTTCCCTTCTTTGGTTTGTTTTATTTTATTAACAATTAGGGTTCATAGAGTCAAACCCATTGGTCTCTTTATTTAAATTTTACTATTATTATTATTTTTATTTTGTTAAAATAAACTAATAATTATTTAATCTCTTTTTTTAATATTTCACCAAACACCATTTAGTTTTCCAAACATTAGTAATATTTTATAAATTAGAGTAATTAAAATAAGCAGTATATAAAAACATATTACTAATGACTAAAACTTTCACATTCAAAATAATCCCTATAATTATATTTATTTCTCAGAATAGTCGTACTATAATAATACCATCATATTAGAAAATAATTAAAAGTATAAAATAAATAAATATAACAATAATATTTTATGTTAATTACTAAATCATAATATATATATATATATATATATA
>JBBPBR010000003.1:49548914-49560805 GCA_037974775.1 Cicer pinnatifidum
TTTTTAATATTTATTGATTAAAATATTTGAAAATTTTGATTTTAAAAAAAAAAAAATCATATTGGTAATTAGTTGTTAAATTTTCATGAAATTGTTTGAATGAAATATAATAATATCAAAAATTCTAAAAGATATTTTATTTTTTGTTTAGAGAATTGCATCAATTATTTTATTTAATGCCTATTATTACATTTAATTTTCATTTTAATATGTTCAAAGAATTGAAAAGATCTGTTTTCTAGATTTATTTCTATACTTCATAAAATTATAAAGTTTATAATATATTTTTAGTTGAATTATTTCTTTAAAAAAAATGATAAAAAAGGTTTAAAATAAATAATAAATTAAAAAAACATAGATTGTTAACAATAAATACATAAAGGGGAGGATTAAAAAAAATTAAAATTTAAAATTTGTTTATGGTAGTGTATCGACATGACAATGGGTAGGGTTTGGGTCGGGTACTATAGTACCCGTCCCATACCCGTAGTTGAAAAAAAATACTCATATATGTGTGCGTACCCTCTTGGGTATCAACTTTAATACTCGTACTTTTACCCTCTGGGTACTAAGTGCCCGTACCTATACCCATTATTTACACTTTAACTAAAATAGATCGATAAATAAATATTATTTTATGATTAAATTTAAAAATTATCAAAATATCATAAATTCAGTCATAAAATATTATAAACTAAAATATTTTCTAACTCAAAACATTTCAAATGATTACTCGTTACAATACATATTCAAATATCCATAATAATATTTTATGAAGTTGTAAGTCTTATATCAATATTATTTGAAATCAGTAAAAACAATTGATAAGAAATTGCAAGTATAATTATAAAGACACGATTAATAAGATAAAACTCTTAGTTATAAAGTCACAATTATGTAACTATCTTTTGATTTGATTATAAATATTGTAATGGTCCAATTATATTAATAGATATTAAAACATAAAGGAAAACAATTAATTAAACTAAATATTAATATAATAAATATATAAATAATATATTCATATAAGTTCGGGTGCGAGGCGGGGTGGGTACTATACTACCCGTACCCGCATCCATATTCGCTTAATTTTGCAGGTAATTATCCGTCCCCGTGCCCATATCCATTATGCAGATTTTTACCCTATACATTATGGGTTTTTTTTGCGGGTACCCACTGGGTTTGGGTCTAATTGTCATGTGTAATAAATTGTAATAAAAATTTTAATTTTAGAATTTTTTGTATCATTCCGATTTTAATTAAATTCCTTATTAGATTGTTTTTAGTTGTTATTTTTTATTTAAATTTAAATAATAATATTTCACTTAGTTTCTATGTGAATGCAATTAATATTGAACCATTGTGGGAAGATAATCAATTGTATGAAGACACGTGGAAAAATTATTTTGTGATATCAATTCCAAATAATATTTTTATACTTTAAATCAAAATTCAAATGAATTAAAAAATATTGAAAAGTCTGAGTCAAGATATCACATTAGCGAATTTTGAATGTCAAACTTAAATAAGGGACTAAAATTGAAAATTTTAAAATATAAGAGATCAAAATTTTAAAAAAAATAACAGGACTGACATTATATTCATCGATCCCATATTGAAGGGGGCATAAAACAATATTAACTCAATGCTTTCAATACATTTTCTATATAGTATTTTTATTTATGGATTCTTAATAAGTATAGTGAGGGGGATTGTTAAGCATTTTTTAATTAAATAATTTGTGAAAGATTATTTTTTAATTAATTAACAAAAAATAAATATTTATCTCGTGTATATCGATATTATATATTATAATTAGTGCATTATAATCTTTCTCATATTTTTATCAAATAAATATTCAAGAGACAAACAAATTATTAATTATTTATCTTTAACTAATTAATTTGTTAATAAAAAATAATTAACCCTTAAAATTCATATTTTAACAATTATGACAAACATTTATTTTATTTATAATTTATATAGTAAACTGTAATTTGTAAATTATAAAGGTATTAAAGTTTTTCACCATAGAAATATCCTTATCAGCTACCAGATACAACTATTATTAATTCATTTTATCAAAATTACTATTCCATTTTTAATATATAGTTTTCCGATTTAATGTCATTTACTATAATTCTCTCTTATGTATTATATAAATATTCAAGACACACAAATAATTAAATATACACATTTTCTCTAAACTAACACCACTATAAATTAGCGTTTTTCCTGCGGGTTTATTTCCGCAGGTAATATCCAAGAATTTTCCTACGAGCTCCGAATCCGCAGCAAAGTCAGCAGGTAAGGTTTCGGTTTGCTGCGGATTTATATGTGACTTAAGATCCGCAGCAAACTTCACAGTTTTCTTAAGAATTTATTTGCGGCATGTTCGCATGAAATATCGGCAGCAAATTCCGCTGGAAGTACCTGCGGATTTTCTTTCGAATACTTAATTTTATTTATTTTTTATAAAAATAAAGTAGTTTTTTTTTTCTTGAAGGTTATTAAACTTCTATGATCTAACGCTTTTGCTTTTTAAAAAATGGTTGATGCAACATTATATTTTTTTTTTTGAATAATGAGTTTTTTTAAATATTTTTTTTGAGTAAAAGTTATTTTATGTGAGATTATATTATTGGAAAATTATGAATAAGTGAATAGACTAATTTAGAACACTTAAGTGATGTAAAATTTAAAATTCTAAACAAAAATTAATGAAATATATTGGTCTGCATCTATTATTTTTTTTAATTAATTTGATTAATTAAAGTTGATTGTGAATAATCTATCATTATTGTTGTAAAACAACTTAGAATTTTTATAGCGATCAACTCAACAATTTGTTACACTAAATATCATATTTTATAAAATTGGACCACCGTATGGCCACTGACTCAATGAAATGAAATGTTGGAGGAATAGTTAGCGAGAAAAATTAATAATAATTTAGATTTTATTTTTCGATAATATTCTTTCATTAATTTAGATAATATAATCAGTTTTTTATTTCTTTAAATAAATTAGATGTAATTAATTAATTTTCTCAAGAAAGTGAAAAAAATTACTTTTCTTAAACTGTGTGAGATAATTTTTTTTATATATATAAACCAAATGATGTACAACAATAAGAATATTAATTTAAAAAAAAAATATATTCTTGACAAAATAAAATTTTGATAAAATGGTCACAAGTAATTTTTTATTATAAAATAAGACATGAAAATTTTGAAAGAAGAAATCCATTACAAGTTTAATTTAAATACATTGTAACATTAAAAAAATTAAATTATCAATTAATTACAATCTTTTAATTATTAATAATATATAATTTTTATAATAACTATTAGTAAAACATTTTATCAATGTATAGTGCATGAAAATTATACTCATATATTATTATAAAAAATATCTAAGAGTTATTATGATTAGTAATTCAGCTCAATTGCCAAAGATAGTTATCTAAATTAAAAAAAAAGTTAAAAAAATTGTAAATTCATTTTTCTCTACATAAGAATAAGAGTATTATACACTACACATCACATTACATTGAGAGAATTTTCTAAAAAAGAAATTACCACCGTAAAATGAAGCCAATAATCAATAAAATCAATGGTTGTGAGCGATTCTTCCCAAATCAACAAGCTTCCTTCCTTGAGCGATTCTTCCCAAATCAATAAGCTTCCAAACCAATTCCTGCTCCAACCCCTTATGGCTATTCTAGTGCCGGTTCGGACTCGCCTGAACCAACGGGCTCAAACACAACGCCATACTCGTTAAGCTTTTTCCCTCTATTCTCTCTCGCAAGAACTCTCTCTTCTCTATTGCTTGACCTTCTTTCTGAATGAAAAAGAGGAAAACACGAAGGAAGCTTCTGAATCGATTACGGTTTCTGCATGCTCAACCTCTGCATCGATTAGGGTTTTTGAATCTTGCGAGACTTCTACCTCTTTGTAGCTTGGTGATTTTGGTATGTATTTTCATATTTGATCTGTTATCGCTCAACCTCTGCTTTTGCATTACTCTAAATGTAACTCTATAATCATCTTGAAATGGTTATTTGCATTGATTGTTCATATAACTTGAGATGTTGATTGTTTATTTTAATCTCTCTGCACTATGTTAATTAGTGAGAAGAACTATCATAGTTAGAGCATTAGTATCCTTAATGTGCATATGAAGTGTTTGTAAAATGTCCTAAGTATTAGTGTATGGACTTGAGATTAGGTTTGCTTGGACTGTTGTTTGGACTGTTGTTTTTAGGTCTGCTTGTTACTTTATTTGGACAGCTTGTTACAATTAATTTGGAGTGCTGTTTATTTGCTTATAATGAATGCTTTTGACACTTTCTATTGTGCTTGTTACAATTAATTAGACTACTATTTTTAGGACTTTTTGTTACTTCCTATTGTGCTTGTTTGAGTATGTCTACAACAATGTTCAACAAATCCTTTCTTGCATGTCATGCACTACTCTGTTACTCTTTGAAACATCGTTTTGTATTACAAAACCTATTAAACGCACCGTTTTGTTCACTTTCTGTAGGTAGTTTCAAGCACTGTTTAATAATTATTGTTAGTTTGTACTAATTTAATTCAAGTGTGTCCTTGAACAAGTCCCTATCAATGTCACAGTATAGTTGTTTCTGTTACTTGAATTCTGAATTATTATCTCTATAAAGCTTCAATGCCATGCTTGTGTTTAAACTAGTCATTATTAGTTTTGCATTAAAAGAAACCATCACAATTTTATGAATTGCTGATCTTTTGGCAGAAATACAAGCTTTGAGGGAATTGCTGATCTTTTGGAAGAAATACAAGCTTTGAGTTAGTTATTACGAGGTCCTCTACTTTGCTTTCTAGCTATTGTTCATGGCATCGCATTTTTTTGCACACAGACACTTCCACTTCCACCCGTTAGCTCTATTGAATAGATGGTGAATGTAGTTGGTAGAGGTGGTGGGTACATACTTGTTGATATTTGCAGGTTGCGGGGCAGTAGTGGTGAACCTTGATAAAGACAAAGTAGTAACACATCCAGGAATTTCAATTGTTTGGGGACTCACTGTTATGGTATTGGTTTATTCTATTGGTCACATATCTGGTGCTCATTTCAATCCTGCTGTCATTATTGCTCATGCTTCTACCAAAAGATTTCCTCCTAAGCAGGTGAATTGAAGTAAGTTCGGCAAACACTGAAGGTCTTTTAAGATTATTTTGCACAAATTAAAAAATTACTTTGATTAATAAACAAGTTTTAAATATAATCTTACTTTTATTGATCTATTCACTCATTTACTATTGAGTATAAAATAATTGATAATATTAAGCTATAATTGATTAAAAAATATAGAAAAGTCAGGAATGAATTTTCTTATAAAATAGACGGTATACACACACTTAGGTCAAATACAATTTATATCCAGTGGAATACTCAATTGTCTTGGTTATTCAATAATTGTTGAACTTTTCTTCATTCTACAATTTTGCAGGTACCAGCTTATGTAATAGCTCAAGTACTTGGATCTACACTTGCCAGTGGAACACTTAGACTTATATTCAATGGCAAAGAAAACCACTTTTCAGGAACACTCCCCACCGGGTCTAATCTTCAATGTTTTGTTATTGAATTTATAATAACTTTTTATCTCATGTTCGTCGTTTCTGGAGTTGCCACCGATAATAGAGCGGTAATCTACAATGTGATGTTATTATTTGATGAGTAATTAATTTTGTATTCTAGTATTGATAAATTAGTTTCTGCGCAGTTTCTTGTTAATCTTAATGTGGCAAAGGAGACTAACATTTGTTCCATTGTATATTATTTTAGATTTTATATAACTTTTTCTCAATCCAGTCTCTTATCTAACTAACCTGTGATATCATTTATTTATTCCTTTTATAGATTTTGGAGTAAGATTGGTAAGGAAAGAATCGTGCTACTATAAGATCAAAGCTTGAACCTCCCACATAGGTTGCTACAAAACTTGAGAATTTTTACATTCTAAATTAGAACGTATTTGCTTGTTTTGAATTCTGTTTTTGTGTCTGTGTGTTTGGATAGATAGGAGTTGTGTTTTAGTTGTATTTGTTTTATTGGGACTTAGAATGCTATAATAGTTACATGGATATTAAGATAGATGACATACACACTTACACAATACACTACATTGTATTCCTATTAATCAACTAGTAGTTTGCCTTTGTGATTACTCATTAGTCACTACTTAACCCATTTTTTGAGCTGTAAAATTAACATTGTCTAGGTTATTCAATAATTTATACAAATTAGATGTAGGGTAACTGTCTTATGGTAATTTGAACAATTAGTTTTCACCCTTTCTTAAGCATAATCAAACTCCCAAACCAGATCCCATTTTTACAAATCCAATGAAAAGCTTTTCCTTTTTTGAAAATTGGTCATTGCTACAAGGATGGATGATAAGTAAGCCTAGGCTCTACTGCATGTTTTGATGATCTCATAATGTAAGCCTAGGCTCTACTGCATGTGAGGAAGTCATATAATATTGTCATAGTAATCTTTGTAGCCTGAGTTGGTCCCTGTTGATATTTGCAACAGTTTTTGAAACTTTGCATGGGTGTGAAAGCACAAGAATGCACATGAACATTTAAAATATGGTAAATTTGACCTTAAAATAGAGTGGAATAATTATCACTTTCAAATCTTTTTTTTTAGCATTTACTTCAGATTTGAGCATATAAGTCAGTGATTTTGCTATTGTCTTTTTTTTTGCTACTGAAACTTGTGGCTATTGGGTGTCAGGATTGTCTTGGATGCTATGAGTTTAGGAGTAAGACCCACCAAGATGAGTTCAGTCCAGAAGGGTGGTGTAAAGCAGCAATGTTTGCTTTGTTTGTCAAGGAGGAACTTGAGTTGTGGCCTGAGCAAAATACTAGAAATAGGAGTTGGCTGGCTGTATCTGAGGCACTCGAAACCCTTCGGCATGCATGGATGAGGGACGCTCTAGAACGCTTATGTAAATGGCATGAGGATAAGTTCGTGGGTTGAACGAGAGGATTTTCCTGATATTAGACTGATTTTAGTGACAATTCTAAATTCATTTTTAGGGGGATTGGTATTTGATGAAATTGTAATAGTATTTCAATTAAAGACTAATATTAAATATTTAAAAAATATATTTATAATAATATTTTCATATATTTTTAGTTAAAATTTTTATATAAATAAAAAATCAGACAAATTCGATTAATGTGGAAATTTAAGCTGTTGAAAGAAATTACCTGCGGATTTTCATGCGAAACGCAGTGGTGGTGCAAAATTTCGTGTAGATTTACCTGCAAATTTTCATACGAAATATATTTGTAGGAAATGTACTGTAGATATTTCTGCATGAAAAGTCGCAAGAAAATGCCTAAAGTTTTATTCAACTTTGCTACGGATTTTATTTACATTTCATGCGGATTTTTCCGTAGGTAATTTACCTGCGGATACAGAAATCCTCAGGTAACAATTATCCACGAAGGTTTTACGTGGGGATATGGTTCCGTCAGAAAATCTGCAGGTAACATGCTTTCCTGCAGAATTTTTGCTTAAATCCGCAGGAAAAACGCAGATTTCTAGTAGTGTAAGTGAATTTTGAATGATCATTCTTTAGCTAATTGGTTAGAGATAAAAAAAAATATCTTGTCCATGTTTATACAATAAATTCTAATTAGTATAATATAATTTAATTCACTATTATAAAAAAAATCAAAAGAGATACTAATAATCAAATATACATCTCTCTTTATTTAATTAATTGATGAATGATTGTATTTTAACTAATTGGTTTGTGCAACAATTAATTTGTGCAATTAATTATAATTAGTATAGTAATTTTTCTACACTTTTATAAAAAAATTCACAAGACACACTAATAATTAAATACATGTTCTCGCTTAAATAATTTATCATTGATACACCATCTTTGAGTGAATTGATCACTCACGAACAATTGTATAATATATAGTTCGTATAGTCAATTATAATTAATATATTATAATTTTTCTGTATATTTTATCAAACGGATATTTTAAAGACACAATAATAAATAATTACATATTTATCTTTTAATTAATTTATTTTAAAAAATAACCTTTTAAATAATTTACTATCGTAATCATTTGTCATGTGTGGGATATGTATAGTATATTATAATTAGTGTATTATACATTTGTTGAAGTTGTGTTTTGCTATAGAAATATCATCAAATAGTAGATACATGTATAATTTATCCATTTTATCAAATTTACTATTTAATTATCAATATGAAATTTATCTATTTAATGTTGTTTTCTATAGTTTGTCTCTTATATAGTATAAAGATATTTAAGAGACACATACATTTCTCTTTTAACTAATTGATCTATAAATGAACATGTTTAAATGAATTTTCTAGTGGCAAACATTTGTCATGCTTATAGTTTGTATGATCAAATATAATTAGCGCATTATAATTTTTATCATATTTTTATCTAATAGATATTCAAGATACACAATAATAATAAATCACACATTACCTTTTAAATAATTTTAAAAACTAGACTAATGAGGTGTTGAGGCATCGCTAAAGAGGAATATATCTCACTATGTTGGCACTTCAACCCCTAACAATAATCTAAAGCACAACAAAATTAATTATTAAAAAATAAAGAATATGAAAAATCTTGGGGATTAGACTAAAAGCGTAATTTTGGGCTGCTAATAAAATAAGAAGTGCTCTAAGGAATATGTTAAGAATACAAAAGTAGAAATTTTGCATTAAAAAAAACAAATTTTGAGTTTTCAAAAGTAAAATACATGATTTACAATGCACTTTTCAATGTAATATTTTTATTTTTAGATGTTTAACCACAACAAAAAAATAAGGATTTTGTGAGGGCCAAAAGCCTTCACAAAGAGGAAGAAGTAGCCACAAATACGGTGGTCACAAACATTTGTGGCGGTCAAAACGGCCACAAAGTTTGAAAAGTACGTTGCCTTTTGTGAGGGCAAAAGTCGTCACAAACGCTTGCCTTTGTGAGGGCATAGGTCGCCACAAATACTTCACTTTGTGAGGGCACAGGCCGCCGCCACAAAAGACAGACTAATTTTAAAAAGTTAAGCCTTTGTGAGGGCTCAAGCCGCCACAAATGCTTCCCTTTGTGAGGGTTTAGGCCGCCACAAAGGATCATCCAAATTAAAAAATTAATATTTTGTGAGGGCTTAGGCCGCCACAAAATATTAAGTATATTAAAAAATTAATTTTTTAAATTCGAAATTAATACTTTATTATAATATTATATATAATAAATTAATATGAATATAAATTGAAAATTAAAATTAAAATTACAATTACATTAAAATTTAAATTAAACCTAAAATATAATATCAATATAAAATAAATTTAATATATAATAAACTAATCTGAATATAAATTAAAAATTTAAATTAAGAATATAATATTACAATTTAATTATCATTTGAATTAAATTTAAAATATAATATTTAAATTATAATTATAATTATAATTAAAGATTAATTTAAATTAAAAATAAATAAAATTCAAAATTAAAATTAAATTAAAATTAAAATTAAATTAAAATTAAATTTAAAAATTAAAATAAATATTATATATAAAAATATAATATTAATAATAATTAAAGTAATTACTACCAAACCAAATAAATTAAAATCAATAAAGTAATATAGTTTTTTAAAAAAATAATTATATTAAAATCAATAAATTTTACTTTATATATCAATTAGGGGAGCATTAATTAATTTGCAAATAATATAATAAATTAATATCAAGACTAGTATAATTATACAAACCGAAATAAAATTTTAAATGATGTTGTCGCGTCCAGTTTGTCTGCGAAAAAGAAGCCGCCACCAATTTTATTTTTTATTAAAGGAAAAATTGGATAAAACCTAAAATAATATTTTTGAACCAAAAATTTGAATTCGGAAGTCGATTACGAGTAGGGAAGTATTACCACCCTACAACGTCCGTTAAAACGGTTACCTTATAATTAATTATATACAAACTATTTATTTATTTATTTATTTTTACCCCAAAAGAATAATAATAAAAAAAATAAATTATTTACATTAATAAAAGAAGAAAAAATATTTCTTTTATTAATTTGGTTTGACAAGGGAAAAACCTTGCTCCTACGTATCCCCTGATGCAATAGGGAAATCAAAACACACGTAGTTCTTGGGTAGAAAATATTTGTGTGTTGACCAATTTTATTATTATTTTTTATTTATATACGTATTAAGAAATAAAAATAAATGTAATAATAATAATAATGATGATAAATATAATAATAATAATAATATTTGTCTATTTTAAAGTAAAAAAAAATAATTTTTTTAAAAAAATTGTAACGTGGCGGTATGTGAACGAGACAAATGGACACGACGGTGAAATAATCTGTTAAATGATTTGCTCGTACGTTGTTGGATCTGTCGCGACACAAATGCCACCAACGATTGAAAGTGAATAATATGGTGCAGCGAGCGAGGATGAATTTCATCCGGCGGCAACAACCATTAATTTTAATCTTAAGGTAAAAACATTTATCCGTTATAATTTAAATTACAATACGATGAAATTTATTTTTTTTTATCTATAGAGATCAATTAGTTATATTTTTTTATTTTATATTACAAAGAAAGCAATTTTAGGATTAAACGATAAAATAAATAAAATGAAAACTTAACATATAAGCTTATTTTTTTAAACCAAAAATAAAATAGAAAGAGAAAATATATATATATATATATTAAAAAAAGATGGAAAAAAAAACACAAAAAACTAATAAGTAGACTAGAGAAAAGAATAGGAAAATGGTACCTTACTACTAATTACTTCAAGATCAGATTCTCTTCTTCTCTTTTGCTAATTAATCTCTCTATTTTTTTTGTGCTCTCAATTTGTGTTTCCAATTGTCCTCCTATTGTGCTCTTGTGGCAGCCTATTTATAGATTTTTTGGTGTAGATTTCAAAAGACAAAAGAATAATTGTCAATTGATTACTATTAATCTATTTTTCAGTTTCTTTTCTTTTAGTTGACCACAATTATACCGATTCTTATTGCCGTTGATTCATTTCTTCGGTTTTCTTTTCTATTCAATTGATCACCATTATTCTGATTTTTATGACTATCAATCAATTTCTTTTCTGTTTTTTTTCATTTATTTTGATCATCATTGCATCAATTTTTATGACAATCAATTCATTTCTTTTCAGTTTCCTTTATTTTTATTTATTTATTTATTTATTTTTATTATTTTTTTTTATATTTTAGAAAAGAGTCTGAACAAGAATTAGAGGCAAACAAGAACCGAAAACACTTGTGATTGTTTAAATCTTATATTCCTAATTATTTATTTTTATTTTTATATTTCTTCACATATATTTATTATTATTGTCATTATTTTTATTACTATTTCCTTTTTTAATAAAAAATAAAAAATAAATAAAAGTCGGACAAAATTAGGTGTCAACAGCTGCCCCACTTAGAATTTACTTGAGAATGAAAATAAAAATAAGTAAAGGTAACAACTCTAATTTTGTCCGAAAAAATAATATTTTAGAAGAATGCGAGTCGTTTTCCCGACTTTAACATATGGGTCGTTTTCTCGGCTTCGGGTGCGAGTCGTTTTCCCGGCTTTAACATGCGGGTCTTTTTCTCGGCTTCGGGTGCGAGTCGTTTTCTCAGCTTCAGGTGCGAGTCATTTTCCCGGCTTCAACATGCGGGTCATTTTCTCGGCTTTGGGTGCGAGTCGTTTTCCCGGCTTCAACATGCGGGTCGTTTTCTCGGCTTCAGGTGCGAGTCGTTTTCTCGGCTTCAGGTGCGAGTCGTTTTCCCGGTTTC
>JBBPBR010000003.1:49569622-49636150 GCA_037974775.1 Cicer pinnatifidum
TTTTTTTTTATATTTTAGAAAAGAGTCTGAACAAGAATTAGAGGCAAACAAGAACCGAAAACACTTGTGATTGTTTAAATCTTATATTCCTAATTATTTATTTTTATTTTTATATTTCTTCACATATATTTATTATTATTGTCATTATTTTTATTACTATTTCCTTTTTTAATAAAAAATAAAAAATAAATAAAAGTCGGACAAAATTAGGTGTCAACAGATGTTTTTTTAATAATTAAGACTAACAAAAAATATCAAGACTAACAATCAATAAACTATATTAATATGTATCAACATTTATAACAAAAAATAATAATATCATCAATTTTAATAATGTTTTTTTAAAAAATAGTTATATTAAAATCAATAAGTTTTACATGTGTTTGAACCTTTTATTTATCATATATTATGTTAACAACATAATTTCTATTTTTTTATAAATAAATCTATAATAACACATATTACTAATCTATATTTTAAAAATAATATAAATATATTTATAATATCACATATATATTTACTAATCTAAATTTAAAATGTATAAAATACTTATTTGATGTCGGGTAGTGTTTGACTTGAAGCTTTCACGTACAAAGCTTAGAACTCTTCGAAGTAATTAACAACCACTGTCAAAATAAAAATTCAATAATATTAATTACATAAATAACTTCAAATCAAAAATAAAATAAAAAATAAAAAACTAAATATATAATATAATATAAACTTACCAAAATGGAAGCAACATGGGATGAATATTTTTTGTAGAGAGAAGGTGGAGAGAAAATTTAGAAGGAGGGTTTAGAGAGAAGTTAGAAGTGAAAAATGATGAGAGGAGTGGAGTAATATATATAGGATTTGGTTGATCCTTTGTGGCGGCCAAAGTAGCCACAAAATGTAACAGGTATAAAACTTTGTGGCGGCCTGGGCGGCCAGAAAATGGCACGTAACTTTATTCTTTTGTGGCGGCCTTTGCAGCCACAAAATGCAAAGGCTCAGGCATTTGTGGCGGCATTTACCCTCACAAAATTTAGATTTTGTGGCTGAAAAATCCCTCACAAAAATCTTAAAAATTTAGGTGGATTTTGTGGCTGCCTAAGCCCTCACAAAATCATAACGTTGTGATTTTGTGAGGACTTAGGCAGCCACAAAATCCACCTAAACTTTTAAACATTTGTGAGGGCTTTTTCAGCCACAAATAAAGACCAATTCCAATTTTTGTATTTGTGAGGACTTTTTCGGTCACTAATTTGTGAGGGTTTTTTTCGGTCACAAAATATTTGTAAAATTGGCCACAAATTAAGGTTTTTCATGTAGTGAACAAATGCTCGAAGTGCACTTGTTAGCATCTTCCTAAAACAAGGGTCATGCTAAGAAAATCCAATAGAATAAAATTATATATGGTAAGAGAAAAAAGAGTTTAATGTAAACAAAACGAAATAAATTATCAAAAACATTAATTAGGAAGTCCAAATATATTACGGAAGAAATCTTTTCTTATGAACTGAGGTAAATAATGTTGGTTAAATGGCCTCTATCCTTAGAAAGTTATACACAAGATTATTAACCAAATTATCTAATTTCTTTCTAATTGATGAACTTAATATTAAAACCAACTTGTTTAATATTAATTCCAATTTAACAGTGATAGATTCAAAAACTAATCAAGACATAGATTCAAAGACACATGTATTATCAAGATAAGAATATAGATTCAAAACTTCTTCAAAACAAACATTCAAGAACAAACATACAAGAACACATGCATTATCAATATAAAGAGTTTAGAGATAGAAAAGTGTGCACCATGGATTTTCATACTGGTTCGACTATCAATTCGATAGTCTACATCCAGTCCTGAAATCACTCAAAGATTTCAGCCTTCACTAGTAATGATTTGAGTACTTTTACAGACTTTCCAGCACCTCACTGTCTATACATCTAACTCAAACTCAAACTACTACAAATACCAACCTATCCTTAAGAGCTACTCGCCAAGCTCTAGCAAGATCAGGTTGAGGTTTCTTTTAGATGATCACACACCCTAAAAGATAACCACCAGTTTCACAATATTGGATTTTCACACTTTCTTTTACAAAGATTATTTCTTACAACAAGAACTAAGAACTAAGAACACTTTATTCAATCACACAAATCTCACACTCTAAGTATTTTGCCAATTGATATTTGTGAGTTATAACAGTTTCTCTCAAAGTGTAATTTTCGAGTAGCCAATGAAAACTTTAAGTTCTTTCAAAATGTATTAACTGTTATGAAAATTGTGATTGATAAAGTTTATATAGTTTCAGAAAAACTTCAGTCAAATCGATTTCCCAATCGATTTTATTAATGTGTATTATCAGCTTAATCGATTGCCTAATCGATTATCGCGTATCTTGTTTTTCTTGAATCTTGAAAATAGATGAACTAATCGATTTCCTAATCGATTCTTTTAATGCATATATCAGAAACTGATACTCAGTTCATATCAGAATCGATTGACTAATCAATTATACTTGTTTTGTTCAAACAACGAGATCAAAACAATCGATTACTCAATCGATTATTTTATTAACATAATCGATTTGGCAATGGGCTAAATTCTCCCTGTAACTCAGGCATTTACTTCAATCGATTTGCCAATCGACTTAACATGTCCCAGTAACTTGGATATTTATTCAAAATCGATGTGACAATCGATTATGCAATATGTTTCTGATAAATGATTAACTAGTTCATTCATGCAATCGATTTCCTAATCGATTAGTAGAAAACTTGTAACTTAAGAAAAATATATCAATCGATTGTCCAATCGATTTTCTTTTAATCAGAGAACACATACTTGATTAAAAATATTTTAGTAATCGGTTTGCCAATCGATTGACTCAGTACAAGCTTTGTTCTGTGGGTTAGAAAATTGATTACCCAATTGATTTGCAAATCGATTGTCCAATTGATTTCTTTAATCACAGAACACATACCTGATTAAAAACATTTAAGTAATCGATTTCCCAATCGATTAACTCAGTGAAAATTTGTTCTGTGAATTAGACAATCGATTACCTAGTTGATTTATCAATCGATTTACCAATTGATTGATTTACTTACTTATTTTATGATTTCATTTTTAATTTGGCAAATACTTAGATATGAAACCATAATGATGAATCTACCTATTAAATACTATGACCACTAGACAAAATTGCATATAATCTTCAAGCTTTGTATACTATCATCAATCTTTGCTTGATTGCTTGAGATCCAAGATTTGTCCAAGTGTTTGATTCTTTTTCACATAATCTTCAAGCCTTTTGATATGATTAATCTTTGCTTGATTGATTTCCTGAAATGTATCTCAACTTACACGATTAGATTTATCAAATAAAGCATATACATTGTATGTTTGAAAGTTATATCAAAATCAATATCAAGGAGGCCTATTTCTTACAAATAATACTACCAAAGCAAAGTAGAAGCATTAATTCCATGATTTTCCAATTTATCTTCAAACAAACACATTCTTTTCTCTATAAATGTGAAAAACCCTGAAACTCTTGTTTTTAAGAAGAGACATATAGTTTTTAACCTATTCATCAAATTGCCAAGGACCCAATTAAAATTCTTAAAAGAACCAACAATAAGCAAAGATTCGCTTTTTAAGTAGATGCAAAGTCAATCTTTAGAATAAACAATTTTAATAGGAAGCATAACCATTAATAACTATGCATGAAAAGAAGTAGTGATGGCAAATTGCATTGCAAAACTTCCAATAAAAGTAGCTCTCCAATCCTTAAAAATACCGCCACCACTAGTCTCACCAGGATTCCCATTAATATTTTTCTTTATCTAACAAAGAAGAGGGGGGACTAATCTAGTAGCAAAGCATAATTGAAGCAGAGATGCAAGGAACTTTTAGAAACCACACTACACAAGTTACAAACCGAAGCCATAAGACACTCACATTTGCAAAGATTGTCATATGTTAAAATTTTGTTATGGATGAGCTTCCAAACCATAAAATCCGAGAAGGTTAAATGGGATTCAACCAAATAAAGTTGCTCCAAAGCACCGCAAGAGAAAAGTGATGGTGAAATGGGCTATAATGACAAATGAAATATATATTCCTGTTTTATTAAAAACAAATATGAAATCAACCTTGTTTTAGAAAACTATGAAATCAACTCCTAATGTATATCATTCTAAGTGAGTTAACTTAGCTTTCAAGTCACTTGATATAGTGTCATGGCAATTACAAAATAGGTGGTTAAATTGCATGCACAAGATTAAAAAGATGTCTTTTGGGTTTCTTAGACATAAATTGGGAAGAAAATCATTATGCAAACAAGATTGCATTCTTTGACCTTACAATTTAGATCTTTAGATAGTGAAATATTATTCCTTCCACTCTTAAAAAGGATTTTAATCATAATAGATAGGTTTGTCTTATTTTAAATTATTGATTTATGCCTTTGATTGTACTTGATTATCTTCTTTTGCATAAATTATTGGGTGGTACTAAAAAAACCCGATTCGAATTTATATTTTATACTTAATAACATTAATTAACAAATTTCTTAAATCGGGTTTTCGATTCATTGAGTCCGACCCGAGCGATTCTTAGAAACAAATCCCCTGTTGTAATTGCGTGATGCAATTATAACTCACAACCGTCTGATTACAACGAATATTTTGAGATTATTTTAACATATACAAAATCTAAACCGTTCGATCTCAAATTAATAGCCGAGATTGATTAGAGCATATAACGGGATAAATAATATAACTGCAGAATATCCAGGTCCGTGATTCCACTTGAAGGAGGAAAAACACACACACACAGGTAAACGCAGACAACTGGGTCTTCATCGTTGCACTTCGCAAGATGAGATGAGAGTGATGACAGGAACACAATTCTGTGTGAAAGAAAAAAGACCAACTATCATATGAAAGAACGAATTTAGATTTTTCACATAGAAAGAGTCACACTCTTCTTCTCTCTCTATTCTTCTCTATCTTTTCCTCTCTCTTGATTCGAAAAAGTAGATTGCGATATACTCGGAATTTCATTTCCAAGATATTAATATTTATATTTTATCTTTTTGAAAAAAAATGGAAGAAGCAAAGGCAATGCACCAGCAGCAACAACAGCAACAGCAACAGCAACAGCTATTGATACAAGAACAACGACAACAACAACAACAACATTTTCTGCTCTTACAACAATTACAAAAGCAACAACAACAACAACAACAAACAGCAATTTCTCGTTTCCCTTCCAACATTGACGCTCACTTGCGTCCCATAAGACCTCTCAATCTTCAACAAAACCCTAACCCTAACCCTAATCCTAATCCCATTCTCAATTTACACCAAAACCCTAATTCAAATCACCTACCTCAGCAGCAGCAGCAGCAGCAGCAACAGGCTCAGCAATCACAGCAGCAGCAACAGCAAAAGATGATTCGACCTGGAAATCAAATGGAGCTCCAGATGGCTTACCAAGATGCTTGGAGAGTCTGTCATCCGGATTTCAAGCGACCCTTTTCTTCGCTCGAAGATGCTTGCGAGAGGTTTCTTCTCTCTCCTCAACTATTAGTTTTTGTATATTCAACTGAATGCTTTTTTGTGTTTCTAATTCGTCACTGTTTTTCTATTTGGTATTTTTCTTTTTATAAATAATAAATATTATATATAATGTTTGAGTTTAATTGATATGCATTATCAGATAAATCAGTAAATTAGTTTTACCTTGACATCCATTAAAAATAATGTTGGAATTGTATATTTTTCCATGTCATATCATTAAAGTTGGGTGATTTGGTGGAATACATGGTTGCTATTGGATGGTAGTATAAAACTGTTTAACACTTCTTGTGTATATCCAATTTTCTCATAATGTTTTTGCTTACTTTTTAATAATAATATATACAATGTGAAGAAGGGTCCAAGATGATTATCATTAGCTTGCATTCTGTATAGCTTGTGGTTGTGGATTTTAATTTAGCGTGATCTGGATGGTGATTTACTTGTTTTAACTAGAAAAGGAAACCCATGCAATCTTTTGTGGGTGTGTGGTATAGATAGAAATTATTATTTTTTTGTCCTTATGCTGCATACAAGTTTTATGTGTGCTTATCTGGTTGATAACATTGATTCGTAGAAAGTATTATGTAGCAACAACCGTTAACTTGTTTGATTCTACAAATTTCAAGTGATTTGAAGTGGTTGTTTTAATCAGTATATGTCTATTCCAGAGGCAGAAAATAGGAAAGAAAGATCTTATGTGTGCTAAATAGCTAACGGCTATTGGTTTAAGATTAATTTATTGTGTCATTAAATCCACCTGCTCTTAATTTATGCATTGAATTCTCCTACTTTGAATTTATGCAAACGAGCTTCAACCTGTTTGAAGCTTTGATTAGAGTTTTTTTGGGGTGTATGTGCTCTATAGGGTTTTCATGGAGATACGTGTAAGTACTTTACTATGAGTCATCAGGACTAGTCCTCCATATAAACAATAAAATAATAAATCCACAGGGTTACTATCTTTATATATAGAAAATTAAAAGTTTGAAATTAATTGCCTTTGTAGTGCTTGTATATGGATGTAGCATAATTTGTGTTTTCTATATGCGGCATTTATTATGTTGGAATTTTATTTTCCTCGTTAATTATATTTGTGGCTTTGCCATCCCTTGTTGCAGTTTTTTCTGAAGTTCCTTTTGAGACTCAGTCTTAGTTCCTCTCAAGTTATGCTTTGTGATTTTATTTGTTATTTTACCATTATGTCAATAGTCTCTGAAGATAAGAGTGTATAATTTCTTTAGTAACTTTGGAAGAATCAGATGGAATATCTATGACAAAGATAAGTGTCAGACTCGTGGGGTGTTCAAAACAAGTTAAGATCCTCTCCATTTTCTTTCTCTATTTCTCCTCTCCATTACTATAGTTTTAAAGTGTTTTGAGGTGTATTACAAATATTTGGGCCCTCCAAACGTTACAATACTTTTATATTCACAAAACTAAGGTAACGGAAGAGATGGAGAAGGTGGAAAATGGAGAGGATCATAACCCGTTCAAACAAATATTGTTTTCATTGTATACGTGATATGAAGCCGTTTCTTCAACACACCTTTTGTTTTCTGTCAATTATTTGTTGAAGAGATTCCCTGTGCTATGTTGTTTGAAACTGGCCTTCAATTGTTTGATTATAACAACCTTTTCCAATTTCAACTAAATTTTGCACTTTTTCTTCCCTTTTCTTTTTGGGTTATGCAATGTTCAGTTGGTTATGTCTCTCATTTCTTGAAGTTGAAAGGTGATAGGAACCCAAATTAAAAGGAGGAAATTAACCATATAATTGAATTGAAAATAGATTTATTACAGAAGATAACTCTTGTTACCCCAGAGCCAAAGTTTCTCAGAGAAGAGACATTTCTCTCTCTGTTGAAACCATAAGATTTCTAACTGAGTAATGTTCGATGCCTTCTCACTTGCTATCCCTATCCTTTATATAATTACCATTCTCCTTTAACAAACTAGCCAGTACCCACATCAGCAAATATAACCAACTCCCCTATTTGACACATTTGTTGGGCTTAGGCCCAAACCTAGTACCTAACAAAAGGCAAGTCAAACTATCAATTGTATTTCATTAGTATTAGTATTGGGCTACCTCTAGCTGCTGGTTAGGGTGACTACAGCTTGTTCAAAACCATCCTTTGCGTGTTGTCAAGTTTCTGTTTCCGAATAGATTTCACTTGTACTGCCTCAACAAGTACGAACATTGATTAAGAATTATTTTTCTACGAACTGCTTTCCAATTGGCAAATTTTTACTTCGTGATATTGATTTGTGTGCAAACAAAATGTAAGAATTCTTGTTAACCTTAGCTGGGATTAGAAAGATGCTTCAAGTAATGTTGATCATTGTTAATATTGCATGGTTTTCCTTTCATTAATTTAAGGTGATGCCAGCCAAAAGAGTGTTGGCTGAGTTTGGGGAAGCAACTTACGTGTTTATTGAATAAATATTATCATATAAGTGCTAATGTATAAATTATCTCTATATATAAATCAAAGAGGAATGTGGTTAAACGGTTTTTGTGCAAGTTGTATATATTTTCATATGCTATTAATATCATGAGTAGCTTACTGAAATAAGCTGAAAAAAACCTATGAATGTGTCTTAAGCAGTTTTTATAAGCTCCCTGAAACTCTTAGGCAAGTTTTATCTCATAAGATAAGCTCAATAAGTCATAAATAAGCTATTCCAAACGGACCCGTAGTTGACTTTTTGTTATATGCTTATATCCCAATCAGATATATGAATCTAAATATTATTCAGCATCAGTTTTTTGGGCCGAATACTGATTCTATCTCTTCCCTTGCAGTTTCTCTCACTGCAGCCTTCTCTTTATTTGGATTTGCTACACATCTTTTCAGAATTCTATGATGTTGGTTGCCTTATTTGAGTTAAAGCTGCCTTTTCCATCTTATATGTTCAACTTTCAACCTTTGATATTTGGTGTTCAACCCAGTGTTACGCTATTTGTTCGGCTTTTAGAAATGTTTAGAATATGGTATCTAGTGTTCCAACTTTACTTTCCTTGTCATTGGCCCTGTTTCTAAGAGCATATAAAAATTCTCTATTTATTTATTTATGTTTGGGGACCATACCATCATTAAGTTATTATCCATTCCCGCATCCTTACTCGTAATTTTGCTATATGAGTATTTGTTTTACTTAGATGTAGTTTTGCCAAACTTATAACATCAGGTTCTCTATCAAATCTAATTCTTACTCTACCATATGACAATTGATATGTGCTAATCGGTTTCACTCAACGGAAGCGCGACTAACTGTTGATTTATCTTAATATATATTATAAATCAATCTGTCATTCTACTGGTTTATCGCTACACTGCAATTGCGTGGTGTTATAACTTCTACTAGTGTACCACTTGATTTCGTGAGTAAATATATATAGAATAAATGCATTAATAAGTTGTGCTCCCTATAAAACGTAGTGCTGTGTGTAACATTCTATTAACTGTTATGTATCTCCATCATAGCTCTGTAATTGCTTTTTTATCCGTACTGTGTTTCATTGAAATATGCTATTGCAATTTTGAGCATATCATTTGTAAACAAGTACAACATTTCCATGTTTGGGGTGTAATGCAGATGAGGTTTGCTCTTTACATGGATTTCTAATGTCTCAGAATTTCCCTAAATTTTCCTTCTGCAGATTATTGCCATATCATGTTGTGGCAGATTATGAAGCAGAAGAGGATGACAGGATACTCGATTCCGACACAACTGGCCAGATGCTTTCAAGGTCCCAGCAGTGGGATAATAATATTGCTGCTAAAATTTCCGAGTTTACAGCAACATTTGAGAAGCAAGCGCTTGCCTTCAACATAATATCGCAGAAGAGAAATTTGGGGGAATTTCGGTCTGAGGAAAGACTTATGATTGAACAGGCACTCCTACAAGAGGAAAAACGGGCCCTGATCGAATTAAGAGCAGAATTAGAATCTAGGGAGAAGGCTGGCCGTGAAGCCCACGAGGCTAAACTACGGATGGCAGCAATGTATCAAGCAGAGCAGCAGGCAAGGGCTGATTCACAGTCTCATACTGAAATGATGTCTCGAGCCCCGATAAGAGGGAGTGCACTCGGTTCCCAAGGCAGTGGTGATATTGTGATGGGTGGCCATGACATGGGAGATCAAGATCAGGGCGGTAATCAGGGTGAGATGATGAATGGATGGGGAAACAATTCACAGAGAGATGACAAGGAGCCGTCGGAGGATTTCTTGAACGACGAAGCCGAAAATGGGGACACTGGTACACCAGATGGGTGGCGTGAAGTTGGTGAATTTGATTTGAATGCTAGGTGAGATATTTGAATTAAAACCAACTGGGAGAATTTGAATTATGTGTAAGGATCGATACTCATTTTGAAATAGCATTATCCTGTGTATCTACAAGTTAATATCTTGAGATTACTTCTTTCTCAACTCACAGAAGCCGAATGAAACTATTGAATCAATATTAAGATTTGATGAATATCAATTTTATGCTCTTAGCCTAGTATAACATGGTTGGATTTTTTCGTACAACCTTAAGATAAACGTTACAACCTATAAAATTGTATCGTAAAAAAATTAAGGAACTTACCATTTTAAGGATTTAAATGGTGTTTACTCGTCTAAGGTTTCATTAGCGACCATCAGTAACATTAGAGTTCATGCAGAATTTTTACAGAATAACGTTAACTTTTTCTCAATAGTAAGGCGCCACAGTGGCAAAAGGAAATATTGAAGGGGTAGTATATTTATTGTTTAGAGATAAAAAACTTGTTTTTAAATGTAATAACTTCAATATAAATATCGATTATTATATAAATTTTATAATCGTACAGGATCTTTGAAAAGAAAAGAGAATATACTATTACTATCATGATTCATGAACACCTTATCCCCACTAGGCCCACCTTGACACATGCACTATGCCACACTGGCACGTAATTTATGTCTAACCGTCTTTTCACCAGATTACGACAGAACAACAGAATTGACAACATAAAAAACAAAAACAAAACGATATGTCTTTTTTGAAAATTTTCCGAAGGATAGTTTGTTATTTACAAACTTACAAACTTACGATGGAATCTTTTTTAAATACCAGACAATATTATATAATTTAATATCGTCTAAAATTTTAAGTCTCATCTGAAAAGAGAGTTTAAATTATCTATAAAAAATAAATAAAAGAATTCAGATGGTTATCCTTACAATGAAACTTTCAAAACAGTTCCAACATGGCCTTATAATTCAATATGTATTGTTTGTTTCAATCTTAAAATAGATTTCAACTTTGGATTTAACAATTCTTTTTCAAATATATTCTTTACAAAGCTATATTTTGTCTATTGAGAAAAAAAAAATCTATAAATGTTCAGTGAGTTAGAAAACTAGCAAATTTATCAATTAAGTGTATGGATGACTAACAGAAAACATAGACAGGTTCAAAGCTAATGAAACACCCATTTGCCAAAAATAAAAAGAAATCTACAAACTCACAATTTAATCTCACTTTATAGAAGCGAAATCCTAAATAAAATAGTTTGATAAATCAATGGACCAACTAAAGGATATCACTTATAAAGTCCTTTAAATGGGATAGATCTTATAGATTAACCTTTAGAAGTTACACTACTTTACCCCAAGTCACTTGGGACTACCCCCAAGCGTTAAGATACAACACAAGTATTCTTTTCTGACCTATCCATACAAGAATTGTATTTAAAAAGTTAATATATTTTATTAAATTTCAGACAAAATACATCAATTTTTAACATACTATTTTTAGTTATATTTTATTCACAGAGTTCCTGTTGAAAAAAAATACAACAACGATCTCTTGAAGCTTTATAGCCCAAATGTTGTTTGTATTCAACCTTCTTTCAAGGTTAATACAGTCAAGCATGCATTCTTTACAGCTAAGACTCTCCAAAGTTTAAACTCTTACCATTTAAATGAGTATTGTTTTCCCCCAAACCTCCACAAGTTCAGATAATTAGTTACAAAGAAAGATACGAAGTTGGTTCTAGCACTCTTGAGTGGCTCAACACTTCCAGAAAGGTTACCTGTATTGTGTATATAATTAGAAAAATGTCATTTTGCCATAAAATGAGGGTGTGGTACACCTATAATTTAAGCTAAATAATATTAAGAAGAAGAAAAAAGAAAGAGTAACATTTTCTATTTCTTGGACCAATATGCATTCATCTTGCCAAATCTGGAATACTCAACCCTCAGGTTCTCCGCACCGCACAAACTTTGAAACGATATCGAACAATCAAAGTTGAGCTAATTACAGTGAGAAAATAAAAGAATGAGGGAAGAAGACACTGAAAACGAAAAGAAGAAAAGTATTCACAAACTCTACAAAATATTAGGCAGCTGAGAATCCAATCTCTGCTGCAATTCCTTGTTCTTCAAAGAGAGTTCCGCCTTTTGCTCCTTGTAGCTTTGGAGTAAGTATTCCTTTCCTTCTATCGCCTCTTTCAATTCTCCCACTTGCCTTTTCAGCATCTCAATTCGCTCCTCGTCATCCCTTGTTTTTTCAGGTAGCTCCAAATTAATATCACCATTTGGATGGCCATTTCGTGTCTCGGCAGACCAAGCCGTGCCAGTGGAAGACTTGTCATGGGGAACATATCCAACACAATGATCTGCAATTGCTTTCCTTAGCCGTTGGATCTCTCTCTCCGAGTCAAATAAGTCCCGGTTTGTAGCTTCGAGCTGCAATTGCAAATGAGAAGAAAGTCCCAGCTGATCATTGAGTGAATTTTGCAATTCAGCCATTTGATCTTGCATCTCTAGTATCATATCATCTCTTCTCTTCAATTGTTGCCGAAGTTTCTGTATGACTTCCCGCTTACTGAAAATATCAGAACCAGATTCTGACACACATGGTGAATCTGAACAGTTTGAATGATGGAATGGCTTTGAAGGCAATTCAAGACGATCAGGGGAGCAAGACCAGACAACACCATTTTCTTTGCTAAACTCCGCAGGAGGAACAGTCACCAAAGGGAGGGCCCCGTTGAATTCACTAAGCATCTGTCCATTTTGTGGGCACTTTAGTTCCATAGAACCTCCAGTTCCTGTCCATCATCACATGCATAATCTAAGTCAGATGCAACACATACTGAGAAAAAGTTTAATCATTCAAGGACTGGATGCCCTGTTCAGCAAAACGACTCCATGATGAAAGGATGTTAAGTAATTTACATCACAGAGAATGTGGAATCAGAACTACTATTAACGTGATTTGTAACTGTAAATATAATTACCAATTAATTGCGAATAACTGGTGTACAAAGAAAGTAGACAAGCTTTAATCAGAAATCAGAAGCCAATCTCATACATACTCAAGAATAAGTAAATTCAGGTTAGCCTAAAATGTCTGCGCTATTCCTATATCTGCCGATACCAATTAAAATGTTCTATATCTCCACAACTGCAATTAAAATACAAGGTCAAATACCAAGTATCATAGACCTGTTGTGCTAAAGATCTGATTTGGAATTCTCATTCACTGGATTAGAACATTTTGTTGCCACGCTTCCCACCCTACCTTATGAGTACAGATAAATAAGTTGCATCTGCACACCAATTCTGACATCTACAACTTTATGCAGAACTTCTGTAAATATTAGCACACGTAACAATGATATTCGATTGAAATGCTAAAAATTTAGAACTGGAACCCGAGATAGATAAGAAATAATATAAGAATGAAACAAAACTTGAGATAGACGATAAATAATAAAGAGATGTTTCATGAACATCATAACACATTGTTGGAATAAGGCCCACTGCAACAACAACCAAGGCTTATCACACAATATAGAGTCGGCTACATTGATCAAACAACGCCCTATCATTCTATCATACAGCATATCTTTTTCCAGCTCATTAATCTCTAGATATTTCCTAATAGTTGTCAAAGTTTTCCTCGCCTGTAGCAATTTGACTACCCTCCACTAACACTAAAAAAATGTAAAATAAGATATAGAAAACAGCGATAAACTCAACAAGTCTTAGCAAATGAAAAAAAAACATAACATCCAATCCAACATAATTCAAAATTCAAGAACAAACTTTCTGAATGGAAAAATACAAATTCTAGATGAGGAAAAATAAATTACAAGGAAAATACTGCAACTGGTCATCAAAATTTAAATCTCAGAAATATAAAAAACATTTTTACAGAACAAATTAGACCTGAATTGCAACTGAAGCAGCCATGATTATCTTGCGTTTGGGAATATCCATTAGGCTGCATAAAGCAATCTGGAGGTTTCCTTATGTTGGAGGATTTTCCATTTCCTGAAGTTAGAAACAAAATTCAGAATCCACACTATAGACAAAGGACACATCAGTGCCCTTCAAATTACCATTTGAGTATGAGTGTCACATAGATTTCCCTTTTAGGTAAATAAAATTAAACAAAATAAAGACAAAAGACACAGAACAGAAAAGGTGGAAAGTCCTCTCTATGCTATAAGCAAAAGTAACCATATGCACACTAATTAAGAATCTTACTACCTCTGTCTCTTTTTATAAGCATTCATTATATATTTCACATATATTAAATCGACTTTTCTTAATATATGTGAAATATATAATGAATGATTATAAAAAGAGACAGAGGTAGTAAGATTCTTAATTAGTGTGAAATATATATTTTGTGTATAACTATTACTAAATTACCCTTCGTGTATAAATGTATTCAATGTGATTTTTCATCTTCCAAGACAAATTGATACAACTAATAAGGATAGTAGTTGCAATATAACCACATGACAAGTTATTTTGCTTATATTTGAGTCCAGAGAGATTAGTTGTGTACCTTTAAGAATAGTAGTTGCATTATGCTTCGGCTTTGAGTCAAGTGCTTGTTTCAATTTGTAACCAAGGCGAATAGACAATGTACTCAACAAAGCACCAGCAGCAATAATAAGCCAATTAGGCCCTTCAACTCGAGTATGATTTTCTTTATGAACTCTAGACCCATTGGTTTGTGGTTTCATTTTAAGAGCCAAAATCAACCAAAACAAAAAACGTTCAGGGTTGTCCAGGAACTACCTACACAATCAGATACCAAATTTTCATTATGACTATCACAATGTGACACACATGAAAAATATACAGGTAATGTCTAAAACAGACAGTAAATTCTGAAAATTCAATTACTGTATTGCGATTTGATATATTCACCAAATATAAACAAAATTAACCTTTTGATATTTATGATGAATAATACTACTCTTGGTCACTATATAACTGAACTTTTTACTTTTTGAGCAAAACGAATTTCTTAACAACCATGAAATCTAGTTTATTTTGCTTATAACAGTCGTTTGAAAAATAAATAAAAAATTGTTCCATTCATTTCCTACTCACTTTCTCCCCTGTTTAGTCTATCAATCAATTGAACTTCAAAAAGAAAAACTGTTCAATTAGATTTTATGAGTTTAGGGGTAAACATTAAAACGATAGATGCATTGACACTTGACAGTTCGAACATTCTAAAATACATGAATAAATAAAAAACAAAAAACATAAGAAACACATATTTCCCTTAAAACCTTTCTCATCATCTCTTGCTTTCATTTCCAGCCGTAGATTAAAAAAACCGTCATCGAGGACGAGGCAATCGAAAATCATTTTCATGATAAAATTACTAATACTAAACAAAAATAATAAAAAGGAAGAAGAAATGAGAAGTAAACAAAAAAGTTAGAAAGAAAGAAATGGGAAAGTACCTGGGGGAACGGCGTTGGTTTAGGAGTAGAAGGTGGGGGAAGGGTGGTGGAGAGTGGGGGTGGAAGGAGGCATGGTGAGTGAGTGGAAGGCGGGTGAGTGAGTGGAGAAAATGGGGGAAAACGGAAAAGGGTTTTTTATGATGTGCGGCTAACGAACTGAGTAATGGGGACACAGTAAGTGTGTTGTGTGGAACAATCTATATTCTGTAGTGTGAGAGAAAAGGGTGGGTTTCGCAATAAAGAAATATTTGACTGGTAAAAAAGAGGAAAAAGAAAAAAGAACATAAAATTGTAATGATACAATAAAATGTAGTAAAGACGCTTAAAACAAGTTATGAGTGAAGAAGACCCAATTTTGATGGTCGGAAAAATTGGTATATATATTAATTACAATTTATACTCATCTATTTTTATTGATTTATATAATGGATCTATTTATTTTAAAATTTGATAATTTTGGTCATTCTATTAAATTTTTAAATTGAAAAATAATAAATTGATATATGTCATATATAGATGCATTTTAATTATTTATATATCATTAATTAAATTATAAAAATAAATAATTTTATAAGGTGAAACTAATTTTTTTAGATGCTTTTATTGCAATTTTATGGATAATTATTTCACATCGTCGTATCATATATCACATCAATTATATCATGACACATCATTATTTTTTAGTTCGAAAATTTGAACGAAGGTTCATAGGATTTTAAAATAGGGGAACTGAACCGAGTCATCTAAAAAAATTAATAAATAATAAATAAAAATAAACCAACCACTCACTCTCATCCTTTTCCTATCTCACTTCCTCCTCCTTCTTCTCTCTCTTGACAAACAACTCCCCTCCCTTTTTTTTTCTTTATCCTTGCTTCTTCTCGTCTACAACACATAAACCTTCAATCCTTAAAAAGAATTTAACACTTCTAAGATCATAATTTCTCATACTCCTACATATACTCTTGGTTAAGATTTTTGGGGTTATGGTTAGTGAGTCAAGGAAGGATAATGGTACCCACTTCTTGAAAGTTGTTTATTGAGACTCTTTGAGATAAAAACATAACTCTTATGCTAATAATGACTCTTTGATACTCAGATTTGTTAGCCGAGGTCCTGCCGGCTACTACAGAAGTTGCTGGAAAACAAATGTAGTCGATTCTCCATAGTTGTGAGTAGATGACTATCATTGTCATATATTTTTACTAGTGTGTAAACCGTGCGTCGCGACAAATTACGATTTTGATAAATATATTATTATATTAATGTATATATCAATTCTCATAAATTTTATTGGCATTGGCATTAAAGACATAATTTGAATTTTATCATCAATTCAATTCCATACACAAAAACTAAAACAACTTATAAAAAAAATCTAACGGTAGAATAAATTTCGTTGACAATTTCATTGTACACAACATTTGTGGTGTCAGCACATATTTTCTTTCATCATCTAAAATAAGAATCTTCAATTCTTTACTGGACTTTACCCGTGAAATAGCCACATAAAATTTACTAAATACAGGTTACTTAAATAGAAACCAACTTGAGAAAGAGATTGACCTTGACTCTTATTTATGGTTGCAAAACAAAATTACAATGAAAATTGTCTTCTCTGAAATTTAGATGGGAAACATGTATCAAATAAAACCAAATTCATCATTGGTATATAAATCTTGTCACCGATGTTTTTTCCTGTGATCACATTTGCTCCTATAATATTTGTACACAATTTATTTATGAACAATCTTGTTCCGTTGCATAGTCCATTAGTAATATTTGTACACATTTCATTTATGACCAATCTTGTTTCGTGACATAGTCATTAGCTTGATCAATGTTCCTCAAAAGCATGACTGAAACATCAATCTTTAATCTTAATCGGTGATGCCTTATTTTTTTAATTCTCCAAATAATCTTTTTTTCTTTCAAAAAACTTACTGTAAAATAATACTTGTAAGTTTAAACAAATAAAAATAATGATTATTGAAAAATTAAATAATTAGATTCGATCAAATTAAATAATTAGATTCGATCAAATATAATTTTTTAAAATAATGGACATGGACATATTAAATAAATTTAAAGATGGGTAAGTAACTGAATAATGAATTTTTATTTTTATTACTCAATATAGTATGTAACTTATATGAAATTCATGACATTTAAGAATTCATATAAATTTTGCTTCTTCTATCAAGTGAAAAAATATCATTCATTCTAGTACTACTTGTTGGTGTAGCTTAAATACTAAAGAAAAATAATCTTCCCATCACAAAAATTCACATTGTTGTTAAAAACATTAATCTAGATCATAAAAAAAAAAACATAAACAGAATACATCAAAAACAAAAGTTGAAGATACAATAAAACTTAAACACACTTGGGCAGCATTCCTTTCATAAACTCTCTCTTATCTCACTCCAACTTAAACTCCTATGACATCTATTTAAAAAAAAGTAATGATTAAGCTGTGAATAACTAAAATAAAATAACAGTGACAAAATCAAATAAATTTACCAATCAAGTAATTCATGTCAACATTTCGAATTTTTGAGAATGAAATGAATGAGTACGGAGAGACTGTGACTAAATTGATTTCTAATTGTCAGACCATTGTACCTATATTGAAAATTTAATTTAAATTGGTGTCTGGTTGTTCTATATGCTCCAGAGTTAGACGCAACACCAAAAGAACGAAAGTTGCACACAACTCCCTCACGAATATTATTCTCAAATCGAGAAATATGAGTTTTTCGCACTGTTGCTTGAATTTTGTCACCCTAAAAATATGAAACACAAATATGTTAAATTAATAATGTAACAAAATTAATTTTTGTATAATTTAAAACTTTGAATTTATATAAAAAAGAATTAAACCTTGTCATCCATCAATACCATTTCCATCGCATAAAATTTTTGTTTGACATTCATATCAGACAGAAACTACAGCCGCACAACTCTAACAACCAAATTTCATGACTCCTTCTTTGGAGAAATTGAAGCAACAAAATCTATTTATAAGATAAAAGTGAATTGTGTATGGATCAGATAATATGAATGATATTTATAAGGGAGGGTAAAGAAGAAGAAAAGTTGGAAGGCACAAAAACAATTCGTAAAATAAAATAAATTTTTTAATTAAATTTTTGTAATCTTCGGTATGAATTTGAAGCGATGGTTGCTATAGTAGTGTTTGAAAAACCATTAATTTCAAAAAATTGTCAAATTATGGTGTAATTGATTGTATTTTTTTTAATTCATAAATGAATTTTCAACTTTCAATAAAAAGTCTTCTTTTTTTTTTTCTCAATAAACCGATGATACAATAATTTTTCTTCTTATTTTTTATTTCACCGATAAATTTTCAACGGATGCCTCAAAAAACTGTCAAATTGTGATGTAATAGAAGTTTTATTTTTTTTTTCTTTTAAAAAAATTTGCAAATTAATGGTTTTATTAATAATATTTATAAATAATTTCTATTAATAGAAATTTTATATTTGCCTAAACACTCTAATTAAGTGAAACTTGTCAAATTTGTCAAAATATCATCTTTGCTTTATTCTCTATTGTATAGATTATGCTATAATTATTATTTTGCTCGTTTTCTATATTAAAGTATTTATTTGAAAATCTGGGAGAACACAACCTTTGAATTTTTTTTATCGATTTCCTCCTTTGTTAAGTTTCATGGTCTTTGTTATATAATATGTTAATAATTTGATTTATTTATGGATTATAAATTATTTAACTATTGAATTGTTACACAGATGAATATGTTTTCCATGAGTTACGATGAAATGATAAATTTTTTTAAATATGCGTTTTGGAAATTGTTGTTATAATTATGCAATCATCAATGGTGTTAGGTGTACCTAGTTACATCGTTTTGATTAGGGAAAATTATCCGTTAGATGGAGTCGCCCCTATGAGAGATTTCATCCATAGGAGGAGAGGGCTATCTACATAAGCTCCCTAATTGATGCTGATGCATTGCGGGATTGAGAGGAGAGAGCTATCTGTTAGATGGAGCCACCCCTAAGGGAAATGCCACCTTTAGGAGGAAAGGGCTATCAATGAGATGAAGCCTCCTCTTGGTTCTCAAAAATTTATATTTTTACTTGTTTGATTTCCTATGTTTTTGTTTTCTTTTTCATTGTGATTTCACTTTTCTATAAATTGGATTTTTAATATTTCTACAAGAACGATTAAATTACAAGTTTAATGAGTTTATCGTGCGTATACTTTACTTAAGATATATATATATATATATATATATATATATATATATATTTGGAAGTATTATTTAATATAATTGCCATAAGATTGTAAAATAATTATGCGTGCCCCTTTTTGTGTTTCTCTTCTAGTTGATGGTGATTGTTGTTTCTTCACTAAGTTTTGTGACTTGCCCCTTTCTGTTGTTTATTTTTTTTTTCTTCAGATTCACAGACAGTTGAGTAGCAAGCTGTTAGTAGATTCAAGTCTCGATCATAATTTTTTTTGGTAGGCCTCTTTGATTGATGACCCTTTTTGTTAAGTCAGTTGAATCGGGATGTAATTTGCAGCTATTTTAAGTCTAGAAAGTGTTTTGGGAAATGTATTAAACAATTAGATTATGCTCTTTGGATTATAACTGAATTCAAAGTTAAATAGAAATTTGATAAATTTGAGAAAGTTGAAGTTACAGAGGGTATTTTTGAGAAAAATTATACATATTTTTTTTTTTGAAATGATTATTCAGAACTATTTAGTCGCTTAATTGTTAAGTTAGTTGGTAGGCTTTCTAGTCTATAGGTATAGCTTGTGCGTCAATCACGATCTTTAGTTTTTGGGTTGTGACAAAGTTGGTATTAGAGCTCGATCGTAGGTCCTAATAGTTGCAATTAGAGGGTGATAATAGATTTTTGTCAGTAAATTGTGTACTTGGGCACAACTTACTTGCAAGGGCTATTAGCACTCTATGAGAGTCTCATTTGTTGTCTAAATCTGTGTTTAAATTCATCTCGACAATCCCTACACGGACAAGATGAACCAACAAATCACATGGAATCATCTCGACGCGACAATCCCCACACGGACAAGATGAACCAACAAATCACATGGAATCATCTCGACGCGACAATCCCCACACGGACAAGATGAACCAACAAATCACATAGAATCATCTCCACACGACAATCCCCACACGGACAAGATGAACCAACAAATCACATGGAATCATCTCGACGCGACAATCGTTAAGTAAATGCAGATATTAAAAGATTCCCCATTTTTAATACTCATTTAACTCTAACAACTTTTCACTGCAAACATTAAGTAAACAAAGATATTAAAAGATTGTCCGTTTTTAATACTCGTTTGACTCTAATGATTTTTCACGACAAACATTAATTAAACAAAGATATTAAGAGATTCCCCATTCTTAATACTCATTTAACTTAAACGATTTTCACTGCAAACATTAAGTAAACAGAGATATTAAAAGATTCCCCATTTTTAATACTCGTTTTAACTCTAATGGTTTTCAAATTCCACACAGAACATACTCAGACATATTTACAAATTCAATCCACAATTCACACCAAATCACATCAGTTTATTTTTCCACAAAATCCACTCAAACACATCTCAAATTTCATAAGTATCAATTATGAAACACGTCAAATACGACGACACAAATCAACACAACCCACCACTCGAACACAACAAATTTCATTTACTCAAAATCATACATAAATGGGTTAAATTCATTTTCCATGAAACATTCATCAATATCACCAAAACCCCACATTAGAATTTCACCCATAAAGCATTAAATTCATTTTCCCCAATTCAACACTTCAACCCTAACAATTTCTTTTCCACACCACCACAGATAAGTCCCTAATGCAAACTAAAAGTTTGGTAGGAGCCCTTACCTTAACGTTAGCTTTAACGTGCGATTACGGTACCACGAGTAAATCCGGTAAAATCTCTGCTCGCGACGACGCTTCCAAAGTTGGTTCCCTAGCACCGTAGCATGGTAGTGAGCAACTTTCTCTTCTATCTCTTCGCGAAACGAAGCTTAGATCTAGAAGAAAAGTGGAGGTTTGTGATTGACGGTTTTTGAAATCACTAACACCGTTTTCGAATCCGAGAAGAAGGAAGAAGCTGGAAATTTGTTCTTTCTCACCTACTAATCCTTGGGTTCCTTTTCTTGAACTAAAAGGAAGCAAAGAAAGCAAAAGAAGAGAATAAGGGAGAATGGGTTTTGCGAGGCAGTAGAGAGGGGAAGAAACGTGATGTTTTCTTTCCTTTGTTTTTCCTTTCTTTTATTTTCCTTCCTTTCTATTTCTTTCCTTTTTCCTTCCTTTCCTTTTCTTTCTATATATATATATATATATATATATATATATATATATATATTATAATTAAAACTAAACCAATAAATATCTAACAACTCTCACATCCATCACTTCACTCTCATCTCAAACTATTTTGATAAAAATATCTACTCTTGTCGCAACTCAATTGACAAATACAATTTTCCGCAACCTGAGATATTATGAACAAAACTGCCCAGAATTATATTCTTCGTAACCTAAATAAATTATTCTTCGACAAATAATTTTAATCCAATTTCCAAAAACATATTTTTGGCATTTAATCACTAAATACCGAAAATTGGGCTAAAAGCCTAAGCAATTTAACACAAAATACCCTAAAATTGTATAATTTAGGATTTAAAATTAAGAGTCTTACATTACTAGCCCCCTAAAATTAGTTTCGTCCTCGAAACTTAAAGTACGAGTAACAATCCACACTTGGTTTGTACCCGAATTCAACATACCAGTCACAACGTGTTTCACCCGGCCTTCTCGAAGAAAGTGTTGCCTACCCCTTTTCATAGGGTGCTTAATAACTCTGCACCCATTCATAGTCGATAAGGCTCGTCCGTTCCATTCAACATGGTTTTGTCTACTATCGACAAGAGATTAAGGATGATCAGTCCCTCAATTTGTCAATAAATAACCAACAACCATGATAGTGGCTTAGACTATCTTAACCGAACTGTAATAGCGCTCCTTGCAACTTACAACTAAGGTTATCTTAATGTACAAGCAGTCGACAATCTTCTCAAAGTCCATTGAGTTTCCCTTATTTTCCTATAACTTTGATCCTGTCGACGAAGTAAAATATCCCATACCTATGTCACGTAGTCTCATTTGCATCCACTTGGTACGAAACATCCATTTGGTACCAAACTGAAACACTTAGAATGACCCCAACACACTGAGCACAGAACAATTACTACATCCGAGAACTCCTAAATTTCTCCCTTGTCCACAAATCCTTGATTTTTCTTAAGTCGTACAACTACGTCAACTGTAGTGTTCTTATCAGTATGTTATTCCAGTTATAAATTTAATAATTCCATCGCCACATATGCTTGGTGATCAAAGCTTCCTCAAATATTTTCGAAATCATGCCAAAGACTATACCACTTGGGACACACAAACTTCCTTTCAGTTTAGTACTTCATTTCAAGAGTCACGTTTTCCATTAAAATCCAACTTGAATTTAATTCACAGATCAAGGTGTACATTCGTCTCATGACTAACACCTCAAATTCACGCTTCACTAGAAAATCTCTTACATACTTCGCAATTATGCACAAACTCGAAAGTAATTCTCCTACCTCTACTGCCAACATTCATTCTGATACTTCTTAATTTCGCTGTGTCCTTCATTTGCAACTTGATGATTATCCTTTGATTGAGGAACACAATAACAATCCCCGTGACATGCACTCAAGTAATGTCTTTATATCATTGGCATACCTTTATAATAATAATGTATGCATTATAGGTGAGATAATTCCTTTCCTGAATCTTTAATTGTCATAAGCTACATCTCTATGTGCTGCTGCAACAAATTTCTTGGCACATTTTCCAATATTTGTTTCACTTGCTGGGTTCTTATTCCTTCACAACCTTCACCGAGATACAAACTGAAAGAATCCTAACAATCGAACGTCCTAAAGAATTATTTCTCACACATTCCCCATACGCATTTCCTAAGAAATAATTATCTATAACTTCGTCCTCATAAATTTTGCAGTAAAATGTCTCAAAGACCCACATACCTTTCATTGTTCATCTAGTCACTACAACACTTATTTTAAACCTCAACGCTTGATTTCCCAAGACCAACAACTAAATCATAAATCATTCATTACATCTCTTCCTTTTCACTTTCTATCATTTAATAGGATTCTAAAATTCGATCTTCAAAATCTCCAAACACTTCCATCCTTAACATGAATCATTTATCACTTGCCTGCCTCAACTCCTTCGATTATGAATGTTTTAAGCATTACTTGGTCCTCCATCCAACTTTGTGGATATTAAATCATCAACTAATAAAATCAACCATCTTAGGGTCCCAAATCAAATCTCAAATAATCCTTCCAACCTATCAAAATATTAACGTCCCCTTAGTAATTTCCATCCTTTAATAGACTCTCAAACTTATATTACCGAAATCTCAAGTATTCTCGTACTCGATACTTCAAATTCCAGTTAATGGTAACATAGAGTTCAATACATCAAGGCTTAACTCATTATGTTTTTCTGAACATCGCTCAAAATTCACACTTACGTGTCTATAGATTCATCCAATATCACTATCCATACTTACTATCTCCTAATCCACAAAGAGATTTGTCACTTATCAACAAAATATATAGTCTCACTCCTATACTCGTCATGAGATTCATACTTAATAATCCAAGTTGCGAATCTAGTCTAACTCGTATGCTCGACTTTATCCCTCAATGTATCGACTATTCCTCAAAGCGTATTTTATCTAACCAAAGGAGTATTTACTCCTAATGTGCAACACTCCCTTAACTTCAATACCAGTCTCTTTCATTGACTCCTAAGCACCAAACGTTATTCCAAATGGAAGCCTTATCTTCTCAACAATTCCATGATGTTCACATCTCCTTGACAGTTATCAAACTTCATCCAATTTCATCCTGAAATCTACCAGGAAAACTGTAATACCCATAATTTTTAAGTGTATTTTGGGTATTTTGGTGTATTTTCGGTATTGAACTCAGAGGCTTTTTAGCCAAAGTTATTAATATTTTGGAGTTTATATGACCAAGAAGATATTTTGATGCCTGATTAGAATTACTCGTCGATAAATAAATTAAAATAACTGCGGTGAATCTTTTGCAAAGAGTTTAATGCGTTATGGGCAAAATGGTAATTTAACAAATATCTTGATATTTTAGATATTTGTTAATTATATTATATAAATAATGAGTATATAAAGAAAAGGAAGGGAAGGAATTGGGAAGAAAAGAAAAAGAAAGGAAAGAAAAAGAAAGAAAGAAAGGAAAAGCAAAGGAAAGAAAACACAAACTTCATCTTCTTCCTCTGCCTTGCGTGAAACATTTTCCTCCTTCCTCCATCTTCATCCATTTTCGTTCTTCCTTGCTTCCTTGAGTTCGGAATTGATAGTGGGTGATAGGACAAGGATTTCTCAACTTCACTCTTCCTCTTTGATCCGAAAACGAAGAAAAACGGTTTAGGGATTTCATAACCGTCAAACACAAATCTCCCCGTTTCATCTAGATCTAAGCATCGTTTCAAGAAGTGATAGAAGGGAAAGTTTCTCACCACTACACTACGGTGCTAGTGAGCTAACTTTGGAAGCGGTGTTGCGAGCGGAGGTTTTTACCGGATTTGCTCACGGTACCGAAATCGAACGAAAAAGCTAAAGTGAAGATAAGGGCTCCTTCCAAACTTTTAGTTTGCATTTAGGGCCTTATCTGTAGTTGTGTGGAAAAGAATTTTGTTAGGGTTGGAGTATTGATTTGGGGGAAAATGGATCTAAGGTTTTATAGGTAAAATCTTAGAGTTAGGTTTTGGTTATATTGATGAATGCCTCATGAAAAATGAATTTACCTCATGTATGTATGATTTTGAATATATGAAATTGATTGTGTTGATTTGTGTCATCGTATTCGACGTATTCATGATTGTTAATTATGGAATTTGATGTGTTTTGGTGTGAATTATGAATTGAATGTGAAAGTATGTTTGATTTTGTCTTGTGTGGAATTTGAAAACCATTAAGTTAAACGAGTATTAAGAATGGGGAATCTCTTAATATTTCTGTTTGCTTAATGTGTGTTTGTTTGTGAAAATCATTAAGTTAAATGAGTATTAAGAATGGGGGATCTCTTAATATCTGCCTTTACTTAATGTTGTCGTAAAAATGATTTTTTAGAGAAATGAATTGTCAGGTCAAAGTGATGCCATGTGATTTGTTGGTTCATTTTGTCTGTGTTGAGATTGTCGCGCCAAAGTGATGCCATGTGATTTGTTGGTTCATTTTGTCTGCGTTGAGATTGTCGAGTCAAAGTGATGCCATGTGATTTGTTGGTTCATTTTGTCTGTGTTGAGATTGTCGCGCCAAAGTGATGCCATGTGATTTGTTGGTTCATTTTGTCTGCATTGAGATTGTCGAGTCAAAGTGATGCCATGTGATTTGTTGGTTCATTTTGTCTGCGTCGGGATTGTCGAGTCAAAGTGATGCCATGTGATTTGTTGGTTCATTTTGTCTGCGTCGGGATTGTCGAGTCAAAGTGATGCCATGTGATTTGTTGGTTCATTTTGTCTGCGTCGGGATTGTCGAGTCAAAGTGATGCCATGTGATTTGTTGGTTCATTTTATCTGCGTTGGGATTGTCGAGTCAAAGTGATGCCATGTGATTTGTTGGTTCATTTTGTCTGCGTCGGGATTGTCGAGTCAAAGTGATGCCATGTGATTTGTTGGTTCATTTTGTCTGCGTCGGGATTGTCGAGTCAAAGTGATGCCATGTGATTTGTTGGTTCATTTTGTCTGCGTCGGGATTGTTGAGTCAAAGTGATGCCATGTGATTTGTTGGTTCATTTTGTCTGCGTCGGGATTGTCAAGTCAAAGTGATGCCATGTTATTTGTTGGTTCATTTTGTTTGTGTTGGGATTGTCGAGTCAAGGTGATGCCATGTGATTTGTTGGTTCATCTTGTCCGTGTCGGGATTGTCGCGCCAAGGTGATGCCATGTGATTTGTTGGTTCATCTTGTCTGCGTTGGGATTGTCGAGTCAAGGTGATGCCATGTGATTTGTTGGTTCATCTTGTTTGTGTGGGTATTGCGTTGAAACTGTTAAGCGGTATGTTTTGAAATTATGTGTAAGTGTGTTTGATTCGAATTGAGATTGTGTTGATTGTTCTAAGAGTTATGTTTGGAATTGTGTGATAGTATGTTAGATTGTAAAACGTTTTCGAAACTCATAATGTCGTGTTGATTGTATGGGTGTTGCTAAGTGTTAAGGTTTGAAGTGGTGTTTGAATGTGATTGAGTTAAGTTTATGTATTTTTGAAAGAGTAGACAGAGAAATCGATTTACCCAATCGATTTATTGAGTTACAGGGGCCCTGTCTTTCACGAAATCGATTTACCCAATCGATTTTGTAATATGTTTTTCAAAACCATTTAAGAAATCGATTTGCCAAATCGATTGGATTCATTACAGGGGCTCTGTCTTTCACGAAATCGATTTGCTCAATCGATTGGATTCAATACAGGGGCTCTGTCTGTCAATCGATTTACCCAATCGATTGAGTCAATCGATTTACCCAATCGATTGATTTAAGCCCAAAGTTCAGTTTTCACTAAAAACTTTCAGGAAATTGATTTCCCCGATCGATTGGCTTAGTGGAAAATCTTATTTTGAGTTAGATAATTGATTGCTCAATTGATTTACCAATGCTTTGGTCAGTTATATATTACTCGATGGATTGAGAACTTTATTTGATTTCATTTACATTTGGAAAGCATTATATGAACTTTTAGCATATGGAAAATCCTTTTAAGGTGCATGCTTAGTTGAGAGGATATTTTATGCATTTAAAAACTTAAATGTTATTTATTAATTGTTAATTTCGGTTGGTGACCCTTTACAACTATTGTGGAAATCTGGGCTTTGCCCTCAGATGAGAGCCAGGACAACCCTATCGGTTTGTACCCTACAGATGGGAATGTAGATGGGAATGCTTAACTGGAGCTATGTTAGAAGGACCCTACGGGGCGCGTGGTGATTACTCAAGGTGTATAGCTTTTTGGTAGAATGATCAGATTAGGTTGACACAGAGGGAACATATCTCTTTCTTTTGGGTTGCTTTTATTTTTAAACTGGAAGACTGTACCACTTTTGTTATGTAAATATTTTGAATTCATATTTTGATAACTTTTTCTGCTGCTTGTAAATTATAATGACTTAATTATTTATCCAAAGGTGTTACTTTATTTATTTCTCTGATTTATTTTAATTTCTTTTGAAAAAAAAAAATACACCCTCGCTTTGAAAAACGGGGTGTTACAAAAACATCTAATACTTTTCTTAACAAAAGTCCTCAACTTAGATCTTTACTTGAAATCCCTTATTAGTCTAATGTTAATCCATCCATACTCATCATCTTCGAGTTTACACCAACACATAGCTTCTGTGTCCTTGGAACCATTTTATAAATTCCATGCCGTCATGATTTGCTTCAAGTCTGCTTGACAATTCGTCATCTCGAAGATCTCGTCCATTTCTTGAATCCACTAATCATCTTTTTTCCTGAGTTCTCATCACCCTTGAACTTTGGAGGATGGTAACGACGAAAATCCTTCAATCCTCTTGGCTCAATAGCACATATCACTCTTTCCCTCTTCTCCAGGTCCCGTAGAGTCTTTGCAGTTGTCTGTGCAACAACGGAAACATCAATGTTATTCGTAGCTTCAACCATTTGATCATCCCTACCGACGTTCATTCTGGCCATGTCGTTCCTTCTTGGAGGTAGTGTTTCCCCAAAACCAACATCAAGAAGAGTGTTAATACCACTTCGAATAATTCCAAAACTAAGTTTTGAATATATCAACACATAATAACTACCCCTGATCTAACAACTCAGACCAATTACCACGACGCATGATCAGATAACGACTCACAACCTACAGGTTGACCTACGACCTAAACCATGGGATCCACAGCCCCAAAGAAATCCAAAACCAAAGCTCTGATACCACAATGTAACACCCCAATTTTCAAAGCGAGAGTGTATTTTTTTTTTCAAAAGAATTAAAAGAAAATAGAAAAATAAAGAAAGAAAATACCTTTGGATAAATGTTTAAGTCATAACGCAACGACATTTAAGTCAATATAATTTACAAGCAGCGGAATAGTTTTTGAAATATGAATCCAAAGTATTTCAACATCAAAAAGTGGTACATGGAACCCATCGAAAATACAATGTCTTGCTGACAATATTAGTATAGGTACAATCTTCTAATTTAAAATAAACACAATCCAAAAGAAAGACATCTAGTCCCTATACGTCAACCTAATCTGATCATTCTACAAAAAAACTATACACCCTGAGTGATGTTCACGCGCCCCGCAAGATCCTCCTAACATAGCTCCAGTCAGGTGTTTCCATCTATATCCCCATCCAGAGGGTACGAACCGGTAGGATTATCCTGGCTCTCATCTGAGGGCAAAGCCCAGATTTCCATAATAGTTGTAAAGGGTCACCAACCGAAATTAACACTTAACACATAACATTTAAGTTTTTAAATGCACAGAATAACCTTTCAACTTAGCACGCACCTTAAAAGGGTTTTCCATATGCTAAAAGCTCATATAATACTTGCCAAATAAAAATGAAATCAAAATAAGGATTTTAATCAATCAAGTAATAAATAACTGACCAATCCATTAATAAATTAATTGAGCAATCGATTATCTAACTCAGAGTAAGAGTTTCTACTAAGCAAATCGATTGGAAAATCGATTTCTTGTAGGTTTTTAGTGAAAACTGTATTCTGGGTTTAAATCAATCGATTGGGAAATCGATTTTCTTAAGTAGCTGAGCCCCTGTAACTTGCCAAATCGATTGGCAAATCGATTTCTTAAATAGCTGAGGCCTTGTAACTTGCCAAATCGATTGGGAAATCGATTTATTAAATAGCTGAGCCCCTGTAACTTGCCAAATCGATTGGCAAATCGATTGTGTTCAATATCTTTTAATAGAATCGATTTGGAAATCGATTTTCCTGAAGTATTTCTAAAACTACATAACTGAATCGATCCCCATTACACACAATTCCACAACATAACTCTTAGCACTTATAACACAATCACTACGACATCATGAGCTTCGAAAAAGTTTTACAATCAAACATACTATCACACAATTCCAAAACATCCACACTTGACAATTAAAACACAATCACCTTGACAACTTGAGTTTCGAAATAGTTTTGCAATCAATCACACTTACACACAACTTCAAAACATAACACTTAGCAATTACAACGCAATTACCACAACATCTCAAGTTCAAACACTCAATCATAATCTTGAATCAAATACGACTCGTGTGCCAAGCACCCTAATGCAATGCGTATATGCCAAAATGCATGGACTCGGAATTCCAAACCAAAACCCTCCTCGAAGGGCCGTAAATCATAATTGTACCGCCTATCACAGGCCAAAGTACTAAATTACCGAGGTGCCACCTATCACGGGTCAGCATGATTTACCAAAAATGTGCAGTCTGTCGCAGACCTTACACGATGCGACAATCCCCACAAGGACAAGATGAACCAACAAATCACATGGAATCATCTCGACGCGACAATCCCCACACGGACAAGATGAACCAACAAATCACATGGAATCATCTCGACGCGAAAATCGCCACACGGACAAGATGAACCAACAAATCACATGGAATCATCTCGACGCGACAATCCCCACACGGACAAGATGAACCAACAAATCACAAGGAATCATCTCGACGCGACAATCCCCACACGAACTAGATGAACCAACAAATCACATGGAATCATCTCGACGCGACAATCCCCACACAGACAAGATAAACCAACAAATCACATGGAATCATCTCGACGCGACAATCGTTAAGTAAATGCAGATATTAAAAGATTCCCCATTTTTAATACTCATTTAAGTCTAATGGTTTTCAAATTCCACACAGAACATACTCAGACATTAAGTAAACAAAGATATTAAGAGATTCCCCATTTTTAATACTCGTTTGACTTTAATGATTTTTCACGACAAACATTAATTAAATAAAGATATTAAGAGATTCCCCATTCTTAATACTCATTTAACATAAATGATTTTCACTGCAAATATTAAGTAAACAGAGATATTAAAAGATTCCCCATTTTTAATACTCGTTTAACTCTAATGGTTTTCAAATTCCACACAGAACATACTTAGACATATTTACAAATTCAATCCACAATTCACACCAAATCACATCAGTTTATTTTTCCACAAAATCCAATCAAACACATATCAGATTTCATAAGTATCAATTATGAAACACGTCGAATACGACGACACAAATCAACACAACCCACCACTCGAACACAACAAATTTCATTTACTCAAAATCATACATAAATGGGTTCAATTCATTTTCTCTGAGACATTGAAAGCAAAAGAAGAGAAGAAGGGAGAATGGGTTTTGCGAGGCAGTAGAGAAGGGAAGAAACGTTATGTTTTCTTTACTTTGTTTTTCCTTTCTTTTATTTTCCTTCCTTTCTATTTCTTTCCTTTTTCCTTCCTTTCCTTTTCTTTCTCTCTCTCTCTCTCTATATATATATATATATATATATTGTAATTAAAACTAAACCAATAAATATCTAACAACTCTCACATCCATCACTTTACTCTCATCTCAAACTATTTTGATAAAAATATCTACTCTCGTCGCAACTCAATTGACAGATTCAATTTTCAGCAACTTGAGATATTTTGAACAAAACTGCCCATAATTATATTCTTCGTAACCTAAATAAATTATTCTTCGACAAATAATTTTAATCCAATTTCCAAAAATATATTTTCGGCCTTTAACTCACTAAATACCGAAAACTGGGCTAAAAGCCTAAGCAATTTAACACAAAATACCCTAAAATTGTATAATTTAAGATTTAAAACTATGGGTCTTACAGTGGTGGAAAAAAAATTATGCTTGAGTATGCTTTGTGTTGTATTTGAAAAATCATTAGTGTTAAATGAGTATTAAAAATGAGGAATCTTTTAATAGCTGTATTTACTTAATGGTTGTGGTGAAAAGAGTCAGAGTATGCTCATGCATTTCATAGTACATGGTGACCAAATGGGCTATGGTGATAGTGGTGACCGGATGGGCCACGAGATGATGCCATGTGATTTGTTGGTTCATCTTATCCTTACAGGGATTATCGCGTCGAACTGATATGTGAAAGATTGCACTCTAGAATGTGCTGATATGTGAGCGATTGCACTCTAGAAAACAATGTAAGGTATGTGATAGGCGTCACTTTAGTAAATCGTGCGGGCCTGTGATGGGTGGCACCTTGGTAATTAGTACAAGGCCTGTGATAGGACGTACAATTATGATTTACTCCCCTTCGAGGAGGGTTTTGGTTGGAATTCCGGAATCATGCATTTTGGCATGTACGCATTGCATTAGGGTGCTTGACACGCGAGTCATGTTTGATATATTGTGATGATTGTATATACATACTTAGTTGTTGTTTGTGATTATGCCGTAATTGGTAAGTGTGATTGTTTGGATTTGTGTGTAAGTGTTGATTGTTGCAAAACCTTTTCGAAATTGAAATCTGCATTATTTCATAGTTGTATTCGAATATGAGGTGCTTGTATTCGAATACATTTAAGTGAGTTTTGCTACTGACTTAGCATTTGTATTCGGCTACGCCAGGTGGTAGTCGAATACAATTGTGAAGGATTTTTCACTGATTTCGCACTTGTATTCGGCTACAAGGATGATGTAGTCGAATACAATTGTGCTAATTTTGCTACTAACTTATGAATTAGCATTGTATTCGAATACAAGGATGTTGTATTCCAATACGACAGTGCAATTTTATTAAAAACTTCATTTTTCAACTTTGATTATGCATGTTTGGCATATGAAAACCCTTTCAAGGAGTATGCTAAGTTGAAAGGTTATTTTGTGCTTTTGAAATTTAAATGCTATGTGATATTTGTTAATTTCGGTTGGTGACCCTTTACAATTATTGTGGAAATCTGGGCTTTGCCTTCAGATGAGAACCAAGATCGTCCTATCGATTAGTACCCTGAAGATGGGAAAGTAGTTAGTCATACCTGATCGATGATGTGTCAGAAGGATCTTGCGGGACCCGTGAAGATCACTCTGGTTGTATAGTATTTGTAGCATGATCCGATCATATGGTTGTATAGGGGCTAGATGTCTTTCTTTTGCGGTTGTAGTTACTTTATTTTGGAAGACTGTACCTATAACTTATATTGTCAGCTTGACTTTTGTTTTAATGGGTCCATGTACCACTTTTTGATGTGACGTGGGGGAGTTAAAATTCTTGGGGCAGAGCTTTTGTATAGGTTTATGCCGAGGATACCCTAGGGGTATGAGCTATGTCTGATAGGTCTCATAGCCCTAATGTATTTTATTGTTTAAATACTTTGAGTCTTTGTTTCAAAAACTATTTCCGCTGCTTGTAAATATTTGTTGACTTTTGTCGTTATGTTACAACTTAAATATTTTATCCAAAAGTATTTCTTTCTTAATTTCTGAAATTTGATTTTTGTGTAAAAAAAAAGGGTGTTTACAATTGTGGTATCATAGCTTTTGGTTATAGATTGTAGGTCAACCTATAGGTTGGGAGTCGTTATCTGATCATGCGTCGGGGTAATTTTTCTGAGTTGTCAGATCAAGGGTAGTAATTATGTGTTGATGTAGTCGAAAGTTAGTTTTGGAATGATTTGAAGTAGTGTTAAGACTCTTCTTGATGATGGTTTTGTAGGAAACAATGCCATCAAGAAGGAATGACACTCAAAGAGTCAACGTTAATAGGGATGATCAAATGGCGAAAGCTATGAATAACATGGTTGCTTTTGTTGCTGCACAGACTGCTGCCAAGACTATGAGGGATCTAGAAAAGAGGGAAAGAGAGATCCGTGCTACTAAGTCAAGAGGATTGGAAGACTTTCGTCGTTACAATCCTCCCAAGTTTTAGTCAAGAGGATGTTGAGTATTGGTGGAGGAGTACAAGGTTGTTGATTGGACTAGCTCACGAGGAGGTGAACTGGGAATCATTCAAAAGGAAGTTTTTAGAAAAATACTTCCCGATGAGTACCAGGACTAAACTGGGTGATGATTTTCTAAAACTTCATCATGGGAACATGACAGTGGGTGAATATACCGCTAAGTTTGAATTGTTGTCAAGGAATTTCAGATTTTTCCTTGAAGAGATTGATGAACCATTCATGTGTCGTTGTATCCAAGATGGACTAAAGTATGAGATCCAAGACTCTGTCTTATCCTTGGGAATTCAACGTTTTCAAGTTCTTGTGGAAAAATATAGAGAAGTTGAGGATATGAAAAATAAGAGGGCTAGCCGAGGAGGGAATTTTAATTCAGGTTGCTAAACCTTATAATCGACCACAAAATAACAACGGGGGGAAGAATCGCTTGGGGAACCCAAATTTTAGAATACAATTGGGACAAGGGAATCGATGTTTCCGATGTGGGGAAGAGGGACATTATGCTAATGTTTGTACCTCTAAGGGACTTACTTGCTACAGCTGCCAGAAGCCAAGGCACATTGCAAGGGATTGCACGGCTCCAATGGTGGAACCAGTTGTGAATGTAACTAGGGCTACTCGTCCTACTCCTAGAGGACACGTTTATTGCGTGAGTGCTGAAGCTGGAAATCCATCTAGCAATCTGATTCAATGTGACTGTGAGATTGTAGGTAACACTCTAACTGCACTTTTTGATTCTGGGGCAACCCATTCCTTCATTGCTATGGATTGCGTGAATCGTTTGAAGTTATCTGTGTCTGCTTTGCCTTTTGATTTGGTTGTTTCCACACCTGCTAAGACTTTGACAATAAATTCTACATGTTTACATTGTCAAATAACTATCCAAAATAGGGATTTCTTGATTAATTTGATTTGTTTACCTCTACAATCACTCGAGGTCATTCTCAGTATGGATTGGATGTCGTATCATAATGTGATCCTGGATTGTGCTCGCAAATTGGTTCTTTTCCCCGAACCAGGAGTAGTTAAGTATCTAGCTGCTAACAAACTCGGAGTGTCACTGAGGAAAGGAAGTCATGAGTTTTTGTCTTTGGCCAACAGAAATTCCAAGATTGCCACCGGCAAGAAGTGGAATTTTTCATTGATTTGCACCCAGGAATCGTACCAATTTCAATTGCGCCGTATCGAATTTCACCATTGGAATTAAATAAGCTCAAAGGCCAAATTTAGGATTTGTTGGAGAAGAAATTTATTAGGCCAAGTGTATCACCATGGGGAGCTCCGATGTTGCTAGTTAAGAAGAAGGACGGAAGCTCGCACTTATGTGTGGATTATACAAAACTTAATAAGGCAACTATTAAGAATCGTTATCCTTTGCCACAAATTGATGATTTGATAGATCAGTTGAGAGGAGCCGCAGTATTTTTGAAGATTGACTTGAAGTCGGGTTACCATCAAGTACGGGTAAGGGAAAGAGATATTTAGAAAACTGCTTTCAGAACCCGTTATGGACATTATGAATATCTTGTTATGCCGTTTGGAGTTACCAATGCACCATCAATTTTTATGGACTACATGAACAAAATTCATGGAATGGCAGAAGGAAAAAGGAGGCAATAGACAAGATTAGTGGAAGAAAAAATGGGTTAAAGGATCTTACAATAACTATATGAATCATGGTGGTGGATCTATGTTTGGTTATCAGGGACAAAAAAGACTCGTGTCTCAAAGAGGTGGTCAAGATAGGTAGTCTTCTGGGACAGTGTAGAGTCGTAGATCAGATTTGGAGCAACCTCATAGTCCATTTTCCATCAGAGACATTCTAGTGTTTCAGCTATACGATGTTCTATTTGTGGTAGGTTTCAAGCGAGGGTAGATAGTCCATTGATGGGTTTTACTTGTTTTCTAGGTATCTATTCATATTTGTTTTTTATTTGAATTCAAATATATATCTAGATAGAGTACCTTGTTTTGACTGTATCGCACTATGTATCATTTGATAATCCAATGAATCTCGGATCCTTTGACCAAATAGATTTTAAAAAATGAAGGAATATCAAGTATATTTAGAACGAGCTAGATCTCGCCAACAGGACTTCCTATTCACTTTGGAAATTTTTCCATAAGAAGGGATTGTCCTGTAGCTACGACACAGTCATCCTCTAGTTATTCATTAGCACCAACAACTTTGACATCTTCCCAGGCTCATTCTGCATCCATGCGACAAAGTGGACATTCTTCTGTCATAGGATTAGGAACATCTTAACAGGGAGGTAGAGGTCAGATACCAACAGGAAGAGGTCAGACTCGAGTGTTTGCTTTGACTCATTAGGATGCTAAGTCATCCAATGTTGTAGTTACAAGTATACTTTCTATTTGTTTCAAAGATGGTCATGGTCATGTTTTGTTTGATCCTGGAGCTACACATTCTTTTGTATCCTCGAGGTTTGCTACTCGACTTGGTAAATGCTCATCTTTTCTAGAAGAAGCTTTAGTTGTGGCTAGACCTGTTGGAGAAAATTTGCTTGCTAAGTCAGTGTATCGTTCTTGTGATATAGCTAATCAGGGAAATGTGATGTTAGTAGATTTAATAGTTATTGACTTGGTAGATTTTGATGTGATTTTGGGTATGGATTAATTTGATTTTCATCATGCCACTTTGGATTGTCATAACAAAGTGGTGAAATTTGAGATACCGGGACAATCAGTCTTCTCGTTCAAGGAGAACGTTGTTGGGTACCACATAACCAAATCTCAACCTTGAGAGCTATCAAGTTAATGAGAAGAGGTTGTCAACCGTACTTAGCCTTGGTAAGGGATACACAAGTGGCCGAGGAGAAATTGGAAAAAATTTCAATAGCATGTGAATTTTCAAATATTTTTCCTGAAGAACTTCCTGGGTTACCACCTGATAGGGAGATTGGGTTCTCTATAGACTTGGTTCCTAACACTTATCCTATATCCATACCTCCTTATGTATGGCCCCATGAGAACTTAAGTAGTTAAGAGAGCAACTTCAAGATCTTCTTGATAAGGGTTTTATTAGCCCAAGTTCTTCTCTTTGGGAAGCACCAGTCTTATTTATAAAGAAGAAAGATGGATCCATGCGATTATGTGTAGACTATAAATAGTTGAATAAAGTAATTATAAAGAATACATATCCATTACCCCGTATTGATGAGTTGTTTGACCAACTTCAAGGAGCTCAATCTTTTTCTAAAATCGATCTGCGCTCGGGGTATCACCAATTGAAGATTAAGAGGGATGATATAACTAAGTCAACTTTCTGCACGCGTTATGGACATTATGAATTTCTAGTTATGGACATTATCAATTCGTGATTGTGTTCATTTATGATATCCTTGTTTATTCCAAGAGTAAAGAATAACACGACCTACAATTGAGGTTGGTTTTGCAAACCTTAAGAGATAAACATTATATGCCAAATCATCTAAATGTTAGTTTTGGATGGATAGTGTGACATTTTTAGGTCATGTTGTGTTTAAGAATGGAATAAGTGTTGATCCAAGTAAGGTGGAAGCAGTGCAAAGTTGGCCCATGCCTACTACAATAAAGGAGATTTAGGGTTTTCTTGGTTTAGCTGTTTATTATCGATGTTTTGTGAAGAATTTCTCAAAAATCACATATTCGTTGACTAGGTTGACCCAAAAGAAAGTTGGTATCCTTGTTAATTCCAAGAGTAAAGAAGAACACGAGCGGTAATTGAGGTTGGTTTTGAAAATCTTAAGAGATTAACAATTATATGCCAATTTATCTAAATGTTAGTTTTGGCTGGATATTGTGGCATTTTTAGGTCATGATGTGTCTAAGAATGGAATAAATGTTGATCCAAGTAAGGTGGAAGAAGTGTAGAATTGGCTCAGGCCTACTATAGTAAAGGAGATTCGGAGTTTTCTTGGTTTAGCTGGTTATTATCGATGTTTTGTGAAGGATTTCTAAAAATTGCATCTTCGTTGAATAGGTTGATCCTAAAGAAAGTTAAGTTCTGATGGACTGATGCATGTGAAGAAAACTTTCAAAAACTGCAGGAGTACTTGCCGTCATCACTTATTTTGGCATTACCCCTAGGTGGTGAAAGTTATGTAGTTTTATTGTGATGCTTCTTGAGTTGGTCTCAATTGTGTACTTATGAAACAAGGTAAGGTTATTGCCTATGCATCTTGACAACTCAAGAGGCATGAGGTAAACTATCCCACACATGATCTAGAAATGGCTGCATTGATTTCGCTATTAAGATTTGGAGGCATTATCTATAAGGTGAAACTTGCGAGATTTATACCAACAATAATTGTCTTAAGTATATCTTTCAATAGCGAGATTTAAATTTAAGACAAAGAAGATGAATGGAACTCTTGAAAGATTATGATTGCACAATCTTATACCACCTAGGAAGACAAATGTTGTTGCAGATGATTTGAGTAGGAAATCCATGGATAGTCTCACTCATATAACAAAAGTAAAGAGGGCAATAGTTAAAGAATTTGAAGAGATTGTTGAAAGTGGAATTCAATTTGAACTTGGTCATTCAAGGTTATTTTTATCCCATGTATAAATTCGTCCAACCATATTTGATGATATCAAGGAAGCTTAAAGTCAAGACTCATACATGGTGAATATGGTAACTAATGTTCAAAATGGTAAAATTTCAGACTTTTCGGTTGATTCTGATGGTGTGCTGAGGTTGAAGTCTTGTGTGTTCCAAATGTTGGTGGCTAGAGAAGGAAAATTTTAGAAAAGGCTCATCATTCTTCTTATACTATTCACCCAAGTTCTAGTACGATATATCAAGACTTGAGAGAATTGTATTGGTGGGAAAGAATGAAGAGAGACGTAACATATTTTGTCTCTAAGTGCTTAATGTGTCAACAAATAAAGGTTGAAAATCAAAAACCTGCAGGATTACTTCAACCTATTGAAATACCTGAATGGAAGTGGGAAGACATTACTAAGGATTTTGTCATAGGTTTACCATGAACCCAAAAGGGTTATGACTCGGTGTGGGTGATTATAGATTGGTTGACCAAATCTGCACATTTCTTGCCTGTGAAGACTACTTATACTGCATCTCAATATGCTAAACTTTGTTTAGATGAAATTGTCTATTTGCATGGTTGTACCAGTGTCTATTATTTCTGACCGTGGAGCTCAATTTACTACTCAATTTTGGAAGTCGTTCCAAACTTCATTAGGAACTTGTTTGAAGCTTAACACGACTTATCATCCTCAGATCGATGGCCAGTTTGAAAGCATTATACATACATTGGAAGATATGCTTCATTTTTGTGTTCTCGATCTTGGAGGTAGTTGGGATTAACATTTTTCCTTGAAGGAATTTGCATACAATAATAGTTATCAATATAGTATTCAGATCCCTTTGTTTGATGCTTTGTACGGAAAAAAATGTAGGTCTTTGAAACAAGAGGTTTCGTCCTTTAGAGTTTTTCAGTGGAAGAACATGTATTCCTACATGTTTCTCCAATGAAACAAGTTTTGCGGTTTGGTGAAAAGGGAAAACTATGTCCAAGGTTCAGTGGACCATTTGAAATTTTAAAATAGGTTGGACCGATAGCGTATCGCTTGACACTTCCACCGGATCTTTGGGAGTTCATTCGGTCTTTCATATTTTGATGTTTCAAAAGTATCTTCATGATCCTTCTCATGTGATTAATTATGAAGATGTGCAGTTAGATGAGAGTCTATCATACTTTGAGTATCCGATAGCTATATTAGATCGCCAAGTGAGACGATTACACCCAAAAGATATTGTTTCGGTAAAAGTTCTTTGGCGTGGTCCATCCAGTGAAGAAACTACTTGGGAACCCGAAGAAATTATTCGTGCAAAGTACCCACACTTATATTGAATCTCAAGGTTAATAGTATTTAATAAATGAATAAAAAAAATCAAATAAATTTGAGGACAAATTTTTATAAATGGAGGAGATTTAATCGCCCCGTTTCAAAAAAAAAAAATAGTTAATAATAAATAAATAAATAAATAAATAAAACAAACCAAACACTCATTCTTACTCTCTTTCTATCTCACTCCCTCCTTCTTCTCCTCTTTCTTCTCTCTCTCGACAAACACCACCCCTCTCCCTTATTTTTTATTTTATTTTATTTTATTTATTTCTCCTTGCTTCTTCTCATCTACAACATATAAACCTTCAATCCTTAAAAGGAATTTAACATCCCCAAGAGCATAACTTCTCATACTCCTACAAATAGTCTTGGTTAGGATTTTTGGAGGGTTAGTAAGTCAAGGAAGGATAAGGGTAGCCACTTCTTGAAAGTTGTTTATTGAGACTCTTTGTAGTCTTGATTAAAAATCTTATTTTGTGCATTGAGTAGATTTAAATGATTTTATGGTTTTCTAGAGTTAGCTAAACTTTATAATAATTTTTCTAAAGTCTAGAAAATATTTTTTATACTCAGGTTTGTTTGTTGAGGTCCTACCTACTACTTTGGGAGTTGTTGGAGAATAAATGTAGTCGATTCTTCATAGTAGTGAGTAGACAACTATCAATGTCATTTATTTTTATCACGCTATAATTATTATTTTACTCGTTTTCTATATCAAAGTATTTATTTAAAAATTTGGGGAACAAAACCTTTGAATTTTCTCATTTTCCTCCTTTATTTATTTTCATGGTCTTTATTATATAATATGTTAATAGTTTGATTTATTTATGGGTTATAAAGTATTTAACTATTGAATTGTTATCCGGCTAAATATATTTTCCATGAGTTACGATGAAAGGAGAGTTTTTTATTTTTATTTTTATTTATTTTTTAAATATATGTTTTGAAAATTTTTGTTATAATTATAAAATCTTTAACGGTGATATGTGCACCTAGTAACATCGTTTTTGATTAGGGAGACTTATTCGTTAGATGGAACCGTCCCTATGAGTGATGTCATTTGTAGGAGGAGAGGGCTATCAATGTATGCTCCCTAATTGATGCTGATGCGTTGCGGGATTGAGAGGAGATGGCTATTCGTTAGACGAAGCCACCCCTAAGGGAAATACCACCCTTAGGAGGAAGGGGATATCAATGAGATGAAACTGCCTCAAAAATTTATACTTTTAGTTGTTTGATTTCCTATGTTTTTGTTGTTGCTCATTGTTATTTCACCTTTCTATAAATTGGACTTTTAATATTTCTACTCCAACGATTAAATTACAAGTTTAACGAGTATATCGTGCGTATACTTTACTTTAGAAATATTGATATTTTTGGAAGTATTGTTTAATATAATTGCTACAAGAATGTAAAATTATTTTTCGTGCCCCTTTTGTGTTTCCCTTCTAGTTGATGGAGATTCTTGTCTTCTCACTTAGTCTTTGTGACTTACGCCTTGTTTTTTTTTTCTTCAGATTCATAGGTAGTTGAGTAGCAAGCTGTTAATAGATTCAAGTCTCGATCATAATTTTTTTGGTAGACCTCTTTGATCGACGACTCTTTTAGTAAAGTTCGTTGACTCGTGATGTAATTTGTATCTATTTTGAGTCCATAAAGTCTTTTGAGAAATGTATTAAATAATTAGATTATGCTATTTGGATTATGCTATTTGGATTATGACGTAATTGAAAGTGAAACGTGAATTTTATAAATTTGGGAAAGTTAAAATTAAAGAGGGTACTCTGGCGAAATTTCGAGAAAAATTATATATATATTTTTTTTAAATGATTATTGAGATCTCTTTAGTCGCTTAACATAGAATTCTTCACTTATATAACCATTTAGAAAAGCACTTTTAACATCCATTTGAAATAATGGAATGTTATGTTTTTTAGCAAAAGAAAGTAGGATATGAATAGCTTCTAACCTGGCTACTAGAACAAATGTCTCAGTGTTATCAATGTCCTCTTAGTGATTGTAGCCTTGTGCGACAAGTCTTGCCTTATTTCTGACCACTTCACCTTTTTCATTTAGCTTGTTTCAAAAAAACCATTTGGTTCCAATAATGTTCTTTTTTGGTCTAAGTACTAGATCCCAAACATCATTCTCCTGAAATTCATTTAACTATTCTTGCATTGCAGGAATCAACCCATCATTTGACAATGTTTCATCTATAGAGGTAGGCTCAATGATGAGAGTAAACCAAATAAAGTGGTATCTTTTAGTGATAATCTGGTCCTGAAATGATCACTTGCACTTCCAATGATTAGAGTTTCAAGATGAGATGACTTGTACTTCCATCTTGTTCTTCCTTCTGACTTATCTTGACTGTTTCTGGCTTGATCAAATTCATCCTTTGAAGATTTATCATATTCTTCTAATTTACACTACAACATTGTTTCCCTACTGCAACGCATAAAAACCGTTGCTTAACGTAAAAAACTGTTGCCGTAATCTACGAGAACGGTTTTCTGACTGTGGGGAACCAAGGCGTTGCCTTATCCTAACGCAACGGTTTTTTTTGAAACAGCAACACTTTTTAAAAACCGTACTAGTAGCTACCTCTAACAGAACGGTTTTTCAAATTGACAGGGACAACGGTTTTATGATGTTGTCAAATTAAAACCGCTCTTGTAGGTTCCTTTTTTCAATTAAGTTACGACAATGCTTTAAAACCGTTGCAAAAAGTAAATTTTTTTTTAAAAAAAAATAATTTCTTAAATTATTGTATTTTAGAAAAATAATTTTAGTAAAATATTGTTATTGAAATTCTATAATAAATTTAAAAATATAACAACTGTTAATACTAAATTATTGTAATGTACTGTAATAAATTCATAATGTAACAATCGCAATAGTATAAATTCATAAAGTTCATTGTCATATAGATGAAGCGTTGTAACTCTTGATCATTCATACAATGTATTTGCAGTGATTCAATTTCTCTAATTTATATTCTATAGATAAGGAGACAATCAAAATAACAAAAATAAAATTCCTTATCTATAAAAACAAATACACAAAGAAAACTTAAATTTCAACATCTATTTCTTCATCTTGTGCTTGCAAATGTTGAAATTCATCATTGGTATCACCATCATTCATCTACAAAATAAAAATAATATATTCAATAAGTAAAATCATGAGTAAATAAAAAATAAAAAATAAAAAATTATTAGTTTATAAACTACTTAAATTAGTTTATAACAAAACACTATAAACTCACATATGATGTGACTCGTGTTTAACTGTGCATCCACTTGCATTACTACCAATATGTAACTGCGACTATAGTATCTGAACACTGATCGAAGGCGCACAAGCATTCTTTTTCTGAGTCATATCTTATAGTAATAATGAAAATTGAATAAAATCAACATGTAATCTATTGGTTTAATAGCACCAAAAAAAAAAAGTGTAGTCATGTACTGATTCATTAACCGATTAACTAATTCAGTTCATCTCTTAAACCAATAGTTTAAAGACTAATTAATTAAACCGTCAATTCAGGTTATTAACCACAAACATTGCAAAACAATTTTAGAGTGATTTTGGTATCATTACGCTCCAAATGAGCTTTTTAAGATTTATTTTATGTGTTATTGAGCTTTGTTTTACAATTAGTGTTTTCAAACAACAATTCCTCTGTAAAGTATCGACTCAATGTAAGACCCATAATTTTAAATTATACTTTATGTATTTTAGTGTATTTTGGTATTGAACTCGGAGGCTTTTTAGCCAAAGGTATTAATATTTTAGAAGTTTAAATGACCAAAAAGATATTCTGATGACCGACTAAAATTACTCGTCGATAAATAAATTAAATTAACTGTGGTGAATCTTTTACGAAGAATTTAATTCTGGGGAGTTTTGTTAAAAATATATCGAGTTGCTAAAAATTGTATCTGTCAATTGAGTTGCGACGATAGTAGATATTTTTAACTAAAAGTGGTTGGGAGAGGTTATGGGTGAAATGGTAATTTTAATAAATATCTAGATATTTTGAGATATTTGTTAAGTTATAATTAATATATATAAATATATATATATATTTGTTTGGAGGGAAATAGAATGGAAATGAAAAGGAAAGAGGAAACAAAAAGGAAAGAAAAGCCAAGGAAGGAAAGGAGAAAGTCATTGCGTGAAACTTCTTCTTCTTCTTCTCTGTTAACGCAAAAAACAAAACCGTTAACACTCAAACCTCCACGTTTCATCTAGATCTAAGCTTCGTTTCGCGAAGAGATAGAAGGGAAAATTGCTCACCACCACGCTACGGTGCTAGTGAACCAACTTTGGAAGCGACGTTGCGAGCGGAGATTTTACCGGATTTACTCGCGGTACCGTAATCGCACGTTAAAGCTAACGTTAAGGTAAGGGCTCCTTCCAAATTTTTAGTTTGCATTTAGGGACTTATCTGTGGTTGTGTGGAAAAGAATTTGTTAGGGTTGAAGTGTTGATTTGGGGGAAAACGAATCTAAGGCTTTTATGGAAAAAATCTTAGAGTTGGGTTTTGGTGATATTGATGAGTGTTTTATGAAAAATTAATTTAACTCATTTATGTATGATTTTGAGGAAATGAAATTTGATGTGTCTTGAGTGGTGGGTCGTGATGATTTGTGTTTGTCGTATTTGACGTGTTCATAATTGATAGCTATAAATTCTGAGATGTGTTTTGTGTGGATCTTGTGGAAAAATGAATTGATGTGAATTGGTGTGAATTGTGGATTGAATTTGAGAATATGTCTGATTATGTTCTGTGTGGAATTTGAAAATCATTAGAGTTAAACGAGAATTAAAAATGGGGAATCTTTTAATATCTCTGTTTACTTAATGTTTGTCGTGAAAATCATTAGAGTCAAACGAGTATTAAAAATGGGGAATCTTTTAATATCTCTGTTTACTTAATGTTTGCAGTGAAAATCGTTAGAGTTAAATGAGTATTAAGAATGAGGAATCTCTTAATATCTACGTTTACTTAATGATTGTCGTGAAAATTGTTAGAGTTAAATGAGTATTAAAAATGGTGAATCTTTTAATATCTGCATTTACTTAATGATTGTCGTGGATAGAGTCAAAGTATGCTCATGCATTTCATAGTACATGGCGACCGGATGGGGCATGGTGATAGTGGTGACCAGATGGGCCACAAGATGATTCCATGTGATTTGTTGGTTCATCTTATCCTTGCGGGGATTGTCGCGTCGTGTAAGGTCTGCGATAGACTGCACATTTTTGGTAAATCATGCTGACCCGTGATAGGTGGCACCTCGGTAAATAGTACTTCGGCCTGTGATAGGCGGTACATTTACGATTTACGTTTTTAGTAAATCGTGCTGAACCGTGATAGGTGGCACCTCGATAATTTAGTACTTTGGCCTGTGATAGGCGGTACAATTATGATTTACGGCCCTTCGAGGAGGGTTTTGGTTTGGAATTCCGAGTCCATGCATTTTGGCATATACGCATTGCATTAGGGTGCTTGGCACGCGAGTCGTGTTTGATTCAAGATTATGATTGAGTGTTTGAACTTAAGTTGGCATGGTAATTGGGTTTTAATTGTCAAGTATGGATGTTTTGGAATTGTGTGATAGTGTGTTTGATTGCAAAACTATTTCGAAACTCATGATGTCGTAGTGATTGTGTTATAAGTGCTAAGTGTTATGTTTTGGAATTGTGTGTAATTGTCATCGATTCAGTTATGTAGTTTTAGAAAAACCTCAGAAACAATCGATTTCCCAATCGATTCTGTGAGAAGATAATACCAGCTTAATCGACTGCCCAGTCGATTACTAAGTTTCCTGTTTTCTTGAATCTTGAAAATATATTGAACTAATCGTTTTGCCAATCGATTTGGCTATTACTGTAGCTCAGCTATTTAGTCAAAATCGATTTGCCAATCGATTTGATATGTTACAGGAGCTCAGCTATTTAGTCAAAATCGATTTGCCAATCAATTTGATATGTTACAGGGGCTTAGCTATTTATAAAATCGATTTGCCAATCGATTTGGCATGTTACAAGGGCTCAGCTATTTATCAAAATCGAATTGCCAATCGATTTGATATGTTACAAGGGCTCATCTATTTATAAAAATCGATTTCCCAATCTATTTCCCAATCGACTGATTTAAACCCAGAATGCAGGTTTCACTAAAAACCTTTAAGAAAATCGATTTCCCAATCGATTTACTTAGAAGAAACTTTTATTCTGAGTCAGACAATCGATTGCCCAATTGATTCATCAATTGATTGGTCAGTTGATTCATTACTTGATTGATTAAAAACCTTATTTGATTTCGTTTTTACTTGGCAAGTATTATATGAACGTTTAGCATATGGAAAACCCTTTCAAGGTGCATGCTAAGTTGAAAGGTTATTTTGTGCATTTAAAAGCTTAAATATTATGTGTTAATTGTTAATTTCGATTGATGACCCTTTACAACTATTGCGGAAATCTGGGCTTTGCCCTCAGATGAGAGCCAGGACAATCCTATCGGCTCGTACCCTGTGGATGGGGATGTAGTTGGGAACACCTGACTGGAGCTATGTTAGAAAGATCTTGCGGGGCGCGTGAAGATCACTCAGGATGTATAGTTTTTGTAGAATGATCAGATTAGGTTGACGTATAGGGACTAAATGTCTTTCTTTTGGACTATATTTATTTTAAATTGGAAGACTGTACCTATACTAATATTGTCAGCATGACATTTTACTTTCGATGGGTTCCATGTACCACTTTTTGATGTGTAAATACTTTGGATTCATATTTCAAAAACTATTCTGCTGCTTGTAAATTATATTGACTTAATTGTCGTTGTGTTATGACTAAAACATTTATCCAAAGGTATTTCCCTTATTCATTTCTTTATTTTATGAATTTGTTTCGAAAAAAAAAAATACACTTTCGCTGTTAAAAATTGGGGTGTTACACTCAACCTGTCAAATTATTATGTACTTGCTGGTGGTTGATCTCAACGAAAAACGACACAAATATTATTGTATAACTAAATTCTAGAGTTTCCAATATATGAAGATCTTACATGTGAAAAGCTAACCAATGATAAAACTAGATGGCATGACTCAAACAAAGGGAATACGGAAGATGGATTGGGGACTCTTGCAGGGTCAGTGTTTATGGACATAGGTTAACTAATTAAAAACTCAAGATAACATTAAAATAACTTCTAAAAGCCTTTTGATGACTTATTATCATTTTAATATTTTCATAGCTCAGCCCCATCAACCGGCACTCGGCACTATTACTCTCCCTTTCCACTACATTATGACAATCATGTTCAAGATTAAATAGTTATAGGATTTCTAATTGTTTTAATTTTTTTCTAAATGAAGCTAATTAATCAATAAATTCTCATAATGCAGAAGTATGACAAACTCATAATGCAGAATCATGATGCTGCCAATTATCAATGCAGCCAATTATCATAATGCAGAATCATGATGCTGCCAATTATCAATGCAGCCAATTATCATAATGCAGATGTATGACAAAATCATAATGCAGAATCATGATGCTGCCAATTACCAATGCAGCCAAAATCATAAGCTACAAGTAACACTCATAATGTAGCCAATTATCAATGCAAAATCATGATGTTTCCAATTCATAGTTTAGAGCAAATTATCAATGCAAATGTATCATACTATCGCAGTTGATAGCAATAGCAAATTTAGCAGAAAAAGACCCATAGCAATAGACTATAATCCCACAAATATACAACAATTACTCAGCGAGCCAATTTGGCAAAAACAAAAGAAATACATCTACTCAAAACTAACTTTACACTATATGCACCCTGCTTAGCTATGTCTAGCATGACTGGCTCATTGTTAACAACTTAAAATATGCTTTCTTATTTCTCACTTTCTATTATTTGATTTTCTCAAATTTTTAGTATAAAATCAGCACCCACAAACATTCACGACTTCATTTAACACTATCTAGAAATCAATTCTTCAAAATAAAACCATGGGAGGGTTCAAGTTCTTACCTTGTGAGGCAGGATGCGAGAATTTGGATTCGAAAAATTAGGGTTCTAGTGAATTTGAGAAATTTGCAAAAATAAAACAGAATTCCAGTGAAATAATCGAAAAATTAATCAACCATTTTGTAGCAAAATTAAACCTAATAGCAGAGCAAAATAGGGTTTCAAGAGAGGGAAAATGAGAATTGCTCGAAAAGTGGATTATAACACTAATTCGTAGCAAAATTAAACCTAATAGCAGATCAAAATAGGATTCGAAAAATTAGGGTTTTAGAGCAAAGATACAAAATACATACCAAAAACACTATACGCGAGACAGAATCCTCAAACATTGAACGAAACCTTGAACGATGTTGAACGATGTTGAGTTGTGAGATAAATGGTTTACGCGAGACATAATCCGTTACGCGAGGGAGAATGGGTTACGCGACAGAGGTTTACGCGAGAGAGAAAAAGAATTTTGCTGAAAGTGAAAAATGAGGGAAGCTGCTGAAAGTGAAAAATTGAGAGATGCTAGGTTGCTGAAATTCGGAGATAGGGTTTCAAGATAGGGAAAGTGACAAGGCTTTGTTGTTGAAAATCTGAGATAGGGTTTCAATAGAGGGAAAATGAGAAGGATTTATTTTAAGAAATATATTTGGCTCTATAAAAAATTAACTCAAAAAAAGTGTTTTTTGTTTCATGAACCTACAAGAACAGTTTTTTTAAAAACTAAAGAACAACGGTGAATAAATGTTGCGTAAAGATATCAATAAACAACGAGAACGGTTTTTTAGTGTTGTTGTAGAAATTATAAAATTTCATGTTCTACCGCAACGAAATATAAAAACTGTTGTCTATTTACCTCTACGAGAACGGTTTTTGTACCATAAAAAATTAGGCATTGTCGTAGCACCAAAATGTTGTAGTGTTACTTTTTTCCTCTGATCTTTCAAGTTCTTTTGGTTTGTCTATATTTATTTCCTCTGGTTTTGGTAAACTTGAACTATCATCTTCTTGCTTTGACTTTTCATAGTCAAGTTGTTTGTCATCAAATTCAACATGTATGGATTCTTCCACAATATGCGTTTCCCTATTAAACACTCTACAAGCCTTAGATCTTTTAGAGTATCCAATGAAGGTACACTTTTGAGATCTAGAATCAAATTTACTAAGGTTATCTTTAGTGTTCAACATATAACAAGTACAACCAAATTGTTTAAAATAAGAGATGTTAGGCTCTTTAGTTTTCCATATTTCATATGGTATTTTATTAAATATAGATCTAATTAAGACTTTATTTTGAATATAACATGCAATATTAATTGCTTCAACCCAAAAGCGTTATGTAACATTCATATTATTTAACGTGGTTCTGGCTATTTCTTGGAGTCATATATTCTTTCTTTCTACAACTCCATTTTGTTGGGGTGTTTTAAGAGAGGATAAGTTGTAAGCGATTTTACTGTCATCACAAAAGCATTCAAAGAACTTGTTTTCAAATTCTTCTCCATGATCACTTCTAATTTTTACAATCTTAAGACAATTTTCATTCATTATTTGTTTGTAAAATGTGATAAACACTTTGTGGGATCCATCCATTTCTTAAGAATTTTACACATGTCTACCCATTGTAAACATCTACTATAACAAAGCCATATTTCTTTCCACTTAGAGAGTCTATTTTCACTGGCCCAAAGAGATCTATATGTAAGAGTTCAAGGGGATTGGAGGTAGAAACTAAGTTCTTAGGACTAAATTAGTTATTTGTTTGTTTTCCTTTTTGACAAGCTTCACACATAGTTTCAGTTTTGTAACTAAGCTTAGGTAGACCTCTGACTAGTTGAAGTTTATTAAGTTTTAAAATTAATATAAGATTTGCATGACCTAATCTTTTGTTCCAAATTAGTTTCTCTTCATATCTTATAAATGTTGTTTTGCCTTTGACCTGTGAAGAGTATAGATCCATCTTTCTAACCAATTGCCTTGCATGTTTATTATCACTTAACTTACTAATACTTAATAAATTATGCTTAATACCTTTAACAAACAAGACATATTTAATAGAAAGTGAAGTACCATTACCAATTGTACCTTGACCAATGATATGACCTTTTTGTTTTCCTCCAAAGTCACTGTGCCTCATTTGCTCAGTGTTAGTTCTTGGAACATTGAATTTTGTCTCGTCATATGTCATGATCATCCACTGTCCAGGTACCATGATTTGTGTTTTAACTTGATTGTTGAGGATACTGCAACATAGACAATTTTGTTCTTAGGTGCCCAAATTTGGTTGGGTCTTGATTTGTTAGTCTTGAAAGGTTTCTTGTCTTTCCTTGTATTTAACACGAGACAAGATAATTTGGAGTCACCTTTCGTAGAGAAAACAATACACAAGATATCAGAAGTAATAGGTTTAGGTTCAGTTATAGTTTCTTCAAATCCTATACATTTTTTTTATCATTTCTACTAACTCAATAAATTATATAATTATATTTACGTCTTTCGATACCATGAGCAAGAAAATCTTGAAATATTTTTTCATACTTATCAGAGTTACATGTGGTATTTTCAATTAATTGTTAACTATGATTACTTTTTAGAGTTTGATTTTCACCTTTAAGTTCAACAATATAGTTTTCAGAGTTGCATTTTCTATTTTAAGTACAGTAATATATGCTTTTATAGTTGCATTTTCTGTTTTAAATTCAACAGTTTGATTCTTTAAAACATTAACTTTTTTAGTTATGTTTGTATTTTATTTTCTAAGTGTTTTTTGTTTTAAAGACAATTTGTGATTCTTATTTAAAAAATCATTTACAACAGTAATTAAATCAGTTCGAGTAAAGTCAGAAAATACCTTAATTTCTTTATATGTTGATTCACATCTAGAGTCAGAATCTGCGTTGGATCTAGAGGCGGAGTTGGTATGAGCCATCCAAGCTAAATTTGCTTGTTCATCGTTAGAGGATTCATCAAAATCATCTAATGTAGCCACCAATCTCTTCTTCTTAGGTATTGAATCATTCCTCTAGTGTTTCCCATTTTCCATATTTGGACAATCTGACTTGATATGTCCAGGTTCATTGCATCCATGTCAGTTAATGCTTTTCTTGTCAAAATATCCATTCCTTCCTCTAAAGAATTTGCTTGGAACTTTAAGTATTTGCTTCTAACAAAGATGACAATAATAATACCTCTTACACTCTAAGTAAATAACACTCAGATGATATTTCTCATTCGAACAAGTGTTTCCCTCTTTTAACTCTAAGACTACTCTTTTTTGCTTTTCAATGATTTTCTTCTTCAATCTTGAGTATCTATTTATAGTTTAAATTTGGTCTTCAATCTAGTCATTCTTTAATTCTGAATTGAATTTTGTTCATATCACATTTGTAAATTCTTTATATTGACTTTGTTCCTATTTTCTTTAGATTAAGATTGTAAATTCTTCAAATTAATTTTGTTCATATTTTGTTTAGATTGCTTTTGTAAATTCTTCTGATTGATTATGTTCATACTTTGTTGTAGATAAATCTTGATCAAATCTTCTACAAATCTTGACCATATCTTCTTTTATACTCTTTGAAGTCAAATATATTGTTATCATAAAATGCTTTTGTTATCATAAAAACTTTAAGTATAGAATCAACTTGGTTCCAACATAAATATTCTCTCAAGCTTCCCAAAAAGCTGACAATTAGCCATTTCAACTCATAATCTTTCTCCCATACATTTTTCAACCATCATAAGAAGAGAAAACAAAAGGCAACTCGTAGGACATAGAGCTATTTGGAAGGAGACAAATGATTAGAAGATGGGGAGCTTGAAGAACGAGGGAAGTCAGGATAAAGAGGTTGAGGAAGTAGTATATGAGGATTATCACTAGGGGCATTTGTGGTGATGAGGTGCTTTGCAACCAATTTCAATATAAGGCCAAGGTTGACCATAGTTTCCTGAAAATATTGAAGCTTGCAAACAATTTATTTTGATCCTTTCTTATTATTTTGAGAATCCTTACTTCCTTGTGAGTTCTTTTTGCTTCCATTCTCTTATAAGACCTAGTGTTGGTTTGATCTTGTGGCATGGCATCGACACTCAAACTTTTGTTTTACGAGCAGACTCACTTGTCTTTTGAGGGGTTTTCACCAAGTTTTGCAAAGAAAGAATCTAGAGAAGTAAATCTCTTAATAATGTTAGGAATGAAAAGTTTAGAAGTTTATCCACTTGTCCTTTGAAGAACAAATGAGTCAAACAATGGAGGAGGTGTAGGAAAAAGTTGATTAGTTTGAGCAACATTGCTTACCTTTGTGGGGGGGAATGAAGATTTGAGATATTGCACAAGATAGTTGTGCATTTTGATTGGATTCGCAGAAGGATAAATTGGAAACAAGAAAATATGCTGTCAATTTTCATACACTTCCATTGTTTCTTCAACATTTTTAGCTTGGGGATGAGAGAAGTGATGTTGAGGTCATGATGGAGCTCTTCATCTTTATAGGAAATATCCTGAGAGTTTTTAGGTTCTCGTTATCGACACTTTTATTCATGATATTCTCGCACCGTTTTCCTCTCTGACCATAGCATTTGGGCACATGTTTCTACCTTTTTAGTTTGGTATTTTAAAAGCTCTTTATAGCTTAGATTAATATTTTTACCTTGTTTCTAAACTTTGGGTCGAATTTGAATTATAATTTTATTATTTGTATTATAACTCTTGTTTGCCCTGTAGGCCATAACTTGAGCTCTGGATATCGGATTAGTGCATACAAGTAGGGGTTGGAAATCTAAAAATCAGAGCTACCACTTTTGTGTTTCAAGAAAAGACTAATTTCGAACTTTACTAGGCCTAAATTGTTGATTTCGTAATTTGGACTTTTGTAATAATTTTAAATAGCGGGTCACTTTTTATTAAACTCTAAAGCTCAATATCAAGTACTATATATTGGCAGTTTTGTTTCTTTTCTACGGACGAAAAAAATTAGGATTCAAATTGCTACAAGAAATAAACATTTTTTTGCTTTAATTTCACGGAAGACTAATTTTTTTGGTTTCAATTTCTAATTTAGTTGAATTTTAATTTTGCGACGCTTGATCGTTAATTGTAATATTTTTATGATTGTGATGCTTAATCCAATAAAAGAAACCAAAGTCACATAGGATTGATTCGCTTGTTTGATAATTCTATAGTCAAATAAGAATAGAATCACGAAATAGAAATTAAACTCATTGATAGAATCTGTGATAAGTCTGAAACACGAATAAGTGGATTAATCGTTTTGCTCATGTGTTAAATCAAAAATCTAAAAAACCCCTTTTTAATTTCAATTTTCAATTCGGTTATTATTATTATATCATAAGTCCATGCGAAACGATTCAATTTATTACCTCTATTTACATTTTATCAATTGTATTTGACTCATGTGCGATAGTGGATTAAATTGGCGCCGTTGTGGGGGACTCTCTAATAACAATATTAACCCTATTTTTCAGGCGACTGTCTCGAATTGCTCTGAAATTTCGCTAGAAAATCAGGAAAAAAAAATCAAGGAATAGGAATCGGTACAAGTTCCTTATACGGAAACGATAGTCAAAATCCCAAATTCCTTCGTTTAGACCTTTTTTTTTTCTTTTCATATTCTCCAAAAATTCCAAAAAAATTTGCGTTGCCTTTATTTGATTTTTAAAATTTTTTGGTGGTATGTTTATATTTTTTGGATTTTATTTGATAGGGTTTTAGATTTTTTACTTCAATTTTAGCATTAAGGACATTGTTGGAATTTTCAAAATTGTTATTTTGCATTGCATTATTATGATGATGCACGACTAGGGCTAGTTCTATGAATCTTCATTCTCTTTAACCCGAAACAGATAGGGACAACGAGATCCTAGATACATTTAGGAAGGTGGAAGTGAACATTCCCCTCCTTGAAGCAATTAAACAGATTCCAAGATATGCAAAATTTCTAAAAGATTTGTGCACACACAAGATGAGGTTAAAAGGTAATGAAAGAGTAAACATGGGGCGAAATGTTTCAGCCCTTATTCAGCCCATGCCTCAGAAATGCAAAGATCCATGAACTTTTTCCATTCCATGTACCATAGGCAATAGTCAATTTGAAAATGTTATGTTAGATTTAGGAGCTTCCATTAATGTTATGCCTGCATCTATTTTTAACTCTCTTGCTCTTGGACCTTTACAGAGTACATGTGTTACCATTCAATTGGCGAACATGAGCAATGCTCGTCCCCCTACACTTGTGGAGGATATACTTATTCGAGTTAAGAAAATGATATTTCCTACAGATTTTTACATTTTGGACATGGAGGGAGAGAATAAGTCCGACATGGCGCCTATCATCTTAGGCAAATAATTCTTGAAAACTGCCAGAACAAAATTTGATGTGCATGCTGGAACTCTATCCATGGAATTTGGTGATAACATTGTAAAATTTCACATCTTTGATGCTATGAAACACCCCATGGAAGAGCATTCTATTTTTCAAATTGAATTGCTTGCTAATTTGGTTGATGACACTTACCCCGATATGTTTTCTACTAATTTTCCTTCATTGTCTGGTTTTGATGATACTTATACTTGTGAATTTTGTACAGATACTCAATTATGCTCTGTGTGTGCTGAGATCGAAGCTGCCTTTCAGGTTGATCATTGTGCTGATATCGATATTTCTATTAACATAATTGATTTTGCAGACTTAGCTTCAGCCATTGGTGTTGTACCATCCATTGAACAACCACCAACTATAGAGTTTAAACCACTTCCTAAAAATTTGAAATATGCATATTTAGAAGGAAGTGGCAAGTTACTTGTGATTATTACAGCCAAACTTGAAGATGAATAGGAAGAGAAGTTGTTGTAGATTTTGACAAAACACAGGAAGGCAATCGGGTGGATCTTGGCTGATATTCCTGGTATTAGCCCATCGATGTGTATGCATAAGATACTACTGGAGGACGGGTTAAAATCATTCAGGCAACCCCAAAGGCAACTTAACCCATTAATTTTGGATGATGTAAAAAAAGAAGTATTCAAGCTTTTGCAAGCAGGCATTATATACCCCATCTTTGATAGTCAATGGGTTAGTCCGATGGTGGTAGTCCCAAAGAAAACTGGACTCATAGTGGTTAAAAATAAAAATAATGAACTTATCCCCACACGAGTGCAGAACAGCTGGAGGGTATGCATCGATTACAAGAGACAAAACCAGGCAACTAGAAAACATCATTTTCCTTTACCATTCATTGATAAGATGGTTGAACGGTTGGCTGGTAAATCATATTATTGTTTTCTTGATGGTTTTTCTGGTTATTTTCATATCCATATTGCACCAGAGGACCAAGAAAAGACTATGTTCACTTGTCCTTTTGGCACATTTGCCTACAGGAGGATGCCTTTTGGCCTATGCAATGCTCCTGACACTTTCCAACATTGCATGATTAGTATTTTCTCTGACTTGATAGAAAATTGTATTGAAGTTTTCATGGATGATTTTACTGTGTATGGTTCCTCATTTGATGCATGCTTGAACAATTTAGATAGAGTTTTGCATTGATGTATTGAAACTAACCTTGTGCTGAATTATGAAAAATGTCATTTTATGGTTGAACAAGGCATAGTTTTGGGACATGTGATCTCTAAAAATGGGATAGAAGTGGATCCTACAAAGATTGATGTGATTTCAAATTTGGCTTACCCATCTTGCATCTGCGAGATTCTTTCTTTTCTTGGCCATGCAGGTTTTTACAGGCGCTTTATCAAGGATTTCAGCAAGATAGCTCTTTCGCTGTCAAATTTGCTGCAAAAAGATGTTAGTTTCACCTTCGATGACAAATGCAAGAAGGCATTTGATTTCTTAAAGGCAACACTTACCTCTACTCCCATAATTCAGCCACCCAATTGGACCCTCCCTTTTGAAATTATGTGTGATGCATCTAACTATGCAGTGGGAGAAATCCTTGCACAAAGGGTTGGTAAGGCTGCCCATGTTATTTATTATGCTTCTAGGACTTTAGATTCTGCATAGGATAATTATACTACCACTGAAAAGGAACTTTTAGCTATTGTTTTTGCACTTGATATGTTTGGATCATATTTGTTAGGTTCGAAGGTCGTTGTTTTTACTGACCATGTTGCTTTGAAGTTCTTGTTGAAGAAACCATAAGCAAAACCGAGATTGATTTGGTGGATGTTGTTACTCCAAGAATTGGATTTAGAGATTAAAGATAGGAGTGGAGCTGAAAATTTGGTGGCAGATCATTTGAGCATAATAGAAATGGATGAGGACCCCATCCCCATTCAAGATGACTTCCCTGATGAGCAACTGCTACAGTTGTGCGAGGTAACTCATTGGTTTGCTGATTTAGTTAATTATCTAGTTGTTGGAGTCTTTCTTGCAGATGCATCCCAAACACAAATACACAAACTTAAAAGTGATATCAAATACTATGTGTGGGATAATCCATACATATTTCCCACCATGAGGCTCAATCCATTCTTCATTTTTGTCATGCCTCTAAATCTGGAGGACATTTTGGTCCTCAACGGACATTAAGAAAAGTCTTAGACTCAGGTTTCTTTTAGCCCACTTTGTTCAAAGATGATTTTGAGACTTACAAAACTTGTGAACAATGCCAAATAACAGGAATAACAATCACTCGTAATGCCTCAACAACCTATGTTTTTCTGTGAAGTATTTGATGTGTGGGGCATTGACTTTATGGGCCTTTTTCTTGTATCTTTTTGTTATGTCTATATTTTACTAGTTGTTGATTATGTTTCGAAGTGGGTGGAAGCAATACCCACTAGGACTAATGATTCTAAAGTTGTTGCAGGTTTTATCAGATCAAATATTTTTTGCAGGTTTGGAATACCCCGAGCCATCATAAGTGATCAAGGCACTCATTTTTGCAACTGCACCATGGACGCTTTGCTTCGGAAGTATGGGGTTGTGCACAAAGTTTCTACACCTTATCATCCCAAGACTAATGGGAAAGCTAAAGTCTCAAATAGGGAAATCGAACATATCATAGAAAAGATGGTGCAGCCAAACAGGAAAGACTGGAGCCACCAACTTGAAGAAGCTCTTTGGGCTCATAGAACACCCTACAAAACACCAATAGAAATGTCCCCTTATCGACTTGTGTTTGGTAAAGCATGGCACCTCCCAATAGAAATAGAGCATCGTACTTATTAGGCGGTCAAGAGTTGTAACCTTGAGATGGAGAAAGTAGGTTTGGAGAGAAAGCTTCAATTGCAACAACTTGAAGAGTTTAGACTTGAAGCCTACGAGAACTCTCACGTCTATAAAGAGAAAACTAATTACTTTCATGATAAGATGATTTCTAGGAAGAAATTTTCCATTGGCCAAAAAGTTTTATTGTTCAACTCCCGTTTGAAAATTATGGCTGGGAAACTTCGATTGAAGTGGATTGGCACTTTTGTCGTTACTAACATTTTTTCTCATGGTGCAGTGGAAATAAAAAGTGAAAACACCGAGAAAATGTTCAACGTAAATGGACAACGCCTCAAGCTATTCTACGAGAGCTTTGTGCTTGAAGATGCTACCATAGAAGAACTGTCCTTGGAAAAGCCCACCTACATTGAAGTTTAAACAGGGAGCTCCCTTTCCTTACTCTTATTTTATACTTGTTACTTTCATTGAAGACAATGTGTAATTTAAGTGTGGGGGCATTATTTAGGATTTTATTTGTTATATTTAAAAAAATAAAAAATAAATAAAAATAAATAAAAAAATAAAAATGGACATTGCACTGCATTTTTTTTCATCAGGTTTTATGGTTGTAAATGTTGAGAGTTTGTTTGGACTAGCATGATTGGATAGTATTTTTGCATTCTTGGTGAAATAAATTGGACTACAATGCTAAATTGTGTATCATTTGTGATAAGCCATTAACCTTTGTGAGAATTTTGAGCCTTATTATGATTGGAATACATTTTTTTATCTTTTTTTTTCTTGTGTTTATCTCACTTATGATTGCTAGTTACGCCAGAACTTGACTTGACTCTTGTCCGCATGCATATATTGAAATGATCTAGGCATTTGTTTCTGATTAAGCTACTAGCCAAATAAGCTTACCCTACAATTATCCATTTGTTTAAGCCCTTTTGAGCCTAATTACCCCATTTTTTGTTATATAGCTCATTACAAGCCTAAAAGTGAAAAATAATGAATTGACTCAATTTTGGGGGATAAAGGAGTCTTTCCTTACATAAGTGTAGGGGTGCTCAAATTGTTTGTTTAAATTTTAGGGTTATGAATATATAGATATATATGAGGAAAAGTGGTTTAGTCGTGAACAAATATGAGCTACTTCTTAATGTTGTTGTTCTCTCTTAATCATTACTCATTTATCCTCTTTGATTTTCAGCCCTAGTCTCCTTAGGATTATCTCACCCTTACCTTGGTCACGTTACAACCTAAATAAAGACCTTTTGATCATTATTTGCATGTGTTTCAAATATAGATTATAGAGACTTGTCAAGCCTATGGTAGTGCTAGCTTTCATGATGTACTTAAAGTGTAAACAGTAGCCCAAACACTTTGAGTGTAAAACACTTTGAGAGAATTTTATATCCTAGGAGGACTCTATCACTTATTATGGATTCTTTAGTTAACTTGTCCTCTTGTTTGCCTTGGTTGTGATAGCAAAACTATTTATTATTGCCTTAAGCTAAAAATATTTTTTCACTCACCACTTTGCATTCATAAGAATATTTGGAATCACATGCATTGTTTTGCTCGGAGTGCAAAAGTTTACATGTGGGGGAATTTGATCATAGCATTTGGGCATATATATTTAGCTTTTTAGTTTGGTATTTTAAAATCTATTTATAGCTTAGATTAATATTTTTAGCATGTTTCTAAACTTTGGGTCGAATTTCAGTTATAATTTTATTATTTGCATTTTAACTTTTTTATTTGTATTTTGACTGTTTCTCGCTCTGTAGGTCATAACGTGAGCTCTGGATATCGGATTGGCACATATGAGCAGACGTTGGAAAGATAAAAATCTGAGCTACAACGTTTGCGTTGGAAGAAAATACCAATTTCGAACTTTATTGGGCCTAAATTGGATATTTCTTAATCTGTACTTTTGTAATAATTTTAATTAGCGGGTCACTTGTTTTTAAACCCTAAAGTCCAATATCAAGTACTATATATTGGCAGTTTTGTTTCTTTTCTATGGACGAAAAAATTAGGATTCAAAATGCTACAAGAAATAAACAGTTTTTATTTTAATTTCATGGAAGGCTAATTTTATAAGATTAATCAACGAGTTCAGAGTTTCATCAACACCTTGAGATTCAGGTTATACTGTCAATTTCGATTCATGATTTTATCCTTGTTTATTTGATTATATTGATATTTTGGTTGCTTAAATTGGATTTCAATAGGATTGATTAAATTTATTTGACAGAATTTGGTTTCGGTTTCTAATTTAATTGAATCATAATTTTGCGACGCTTGATCGTTAATTGTAATATTTTGATGATTGTGATGCTTAATCCAATCAAAGAAATCAAATTCACATAGGATTGATTACGCTTGTTTGATCAATTCTATAGTCAAATAAGAATAGAATCACAAATTAGAAATTAAATTCATTGATAGAATCTGTGATAGGTCTGAAACTCGAATAAGTGGATTAATCATTTTGTTCATCTGTTAAATAAAAAATCTAAAAAATCTATTTTTAATTTCAAATTTCAATTCGGTTATTATTATTATATTAGAAGTCCTTGCAAAATGATTCGAATTATTACCTCTATTTACATTTTATCAATTGCATTTGACCCGTGTGCGACAGTGGATCAAATTACCTAGAAAGTGAGAAAAAGGCACTTTTATGCATTTTGTAGTATTACATGCACCTCAGTGGAAAGAAGCAGAATGTCAAAATACTGTAGAAATGTGCTCCAGAGGCAAGCATTTTCACTCCGACGCACATAATCTATTATTTGATGTTTATTGCATATTTATACTCTTTTGAGTCCAAATTTGGTTCTAGTGTCTTCATGAAAGTTGTAGCTCTGAATCTTATATTTCATTTGCAATTAATTTGGCTCCAATTGGACATCTACAACTCCAGATATGGCTGAAATACTTCATGTAGGTAATGTTGATTTCTCACCAAAAATCCAGCACTACACTAAAACAACGAAACAACGCAAAACTATGAAAATCTCCACTTAATCAAGGAAATAAGAACATAAATATTTCATTAAATCCAACAACTAAAATCAACAAAATATATCAAATAATTTCTTAAATTAACTAATGATTAAAGAAAAATAAGACTAAAAACAATGAAAAATAGGCATATGATGAAGAGTTATCAATATCCTATATCATTTTGATGATGTGGAATATCCCAAAAAGAAACAATTATTAGACTTTGAATCAAAAAATTTCAAAATTTCTTTATTATTGGGTTTTCTATGAGATATTGGGTTTTCTATCTTTAAATAGTTCATATGAGGTTTTGTTCAATATATTTCTAATGGATATCAAGTTTGCAACATAACATGTTGTGTTGATTTCTTCGGCTTAAAAATATTTTTCCATGCTTGGTTCATTCAAAATGGGTCTAGCCATTTCTTGTAAAGTTCTATTTTTTCTTTCCACGACTGCATTTTGTTGAGGAGTTCTTGGATAAGAAAAGTTGTGTGATATTCCATTTTCATTAAAAATATTTTTGAAGGATTCATTTTCAAATTCTCCTTCGTGATCCCTTTGGCACAAGATTCACATATTTTGTCTTTCTCAAAATTGATTTTGAAATACCTTTAACCAATTCAAGGTTGGATAATTTGGGAATAGTGTTTAAGCTTGTATGACCAGCTCATTTGTGTCAAATCTATTTATTATTTTCAATAGATATAAAACAAGATTCAATAGGTAAATTATCAAGATGTAACACATACAAATATTTCATTTTAATTCTAGAGAAAAAAGCTTTACTTGAGAATGATTGTTTAACCTCATAGATAATGGGTTTAAAGATTACTTCAAAACCACTATCACAAAGTTGAATAATACTTAACAAATTGTGTTTCAAACCATCCACATATTGTCGCTTTAATTTGAGCTTTATCATTATATCCAAAAGTGAGTTATCCTCCATCCATTTTTACTAGAGAGATAAAACAATGTTTATCTCATGTCATATGTCTTTAGCAGCCATTCTCTAAAAACCAAGACTTTATTTTTTGTTGGTAAGAGGATGTTCATGTATTAGAGTTTAAAAGTTACTTAGGTACCCATAGAGTATTGAGTCCTTGTTGGTTAATACAATGTTTATCTCATGTCATATGTCTTTAGCAGCCATTCTCTAAAAACCAAGACTTTATTTTTTGTTGGTAAGAGGATGTTCATGTATTAGAGTTTAAAAGTGACTTAGGTACCCATAGAGTATTGAGTCCTTGTTGGTTAATATTTCTTTTTGTAAGGATTTTCTTTTGGTGATAACATATAGAATCAAGATGCTCATACTTGCCACAATATGAACATCCTCTTTTTATTTTGTCAACATTTTTCTTTGCGTACAATTTTTAAGAGTATGTCTTGGTTATTTTTACAATGAGGAAATTTTGGTCTATCCTCTAACTTTTGAGGTAAAAAGAATTTTTCATACTTTTTTTTGCTTTTGAGAACTTTTGAAGCCAATAATGTTTTGAAAGGTCTCGATGGATTTAACAAAGTTAGTAAAAATGGATGGAGCCAATAATGGATTTAACAAAGCCAATATTCTTTTGTTAGTTCTTCAACTATTATTTTTAAACTTTTGTTTTCTATTTTCTCTTATGGAGGACGGATTTTGATATTCTTGTTTAAATTTTTTTGATCTCAGACATTCGTTTATGAGATTGCTGTAAGTCCAGAATGATTTTTTAATATTTAACATTCTTGGCTTGAAGTTCCTCATCAAGTATCGATATCTCATAAAGTTGATTTCTAAAGAAACCACATTTATGGGATAGAGTATTTGAGTCATTTAAAAAATTGTCAAATTCTATATCTAGTTTTTCACATGAAGGGGAATATTTTGTTATGATTACCTCTTCAATTTTTGAATTTTTCGTAAGACAAAGATTTGCTTCTTGTTCTTTTTCATGCTTAGAGGATGAGTTATCGCTGTCATCCCATACAGCCATCATAGATTTCTTTTTGTAGGAAATCTTCTTGGGTTTCTTTTGACTAGAGGGGGTTTAATTTTTATAATGTCTTATCTTATTACATCCATAACGAGTTATCTGAATTTTATCATATTTTGAAGATTCCTTTATGTTTTGGTAAGGCTTTTTATCTTGTCCTCTACGATTCATTGTCCTTTGAATCCTTTTGGATATCAGAACGAGTTCACTCTCATCCTTGGATAGAGGATTAAATATTTTCTTCTTTGGGACTTCTAGCTTTAACTCATTGAGAGGATGACACACATAAATTTATACTAGTTCACCCAATATAGGTTATGTAGTCCTCACTTACTTGTGAGTTTTTTCTTTATGGCTCAAATGTCCTATCCTCTGAAGATATTCTTTTTACTATGTATTATCTTAGTCTCACCAAGCTTACATAAATAATTTCGCTTCTTGTCTTACAAACCTTACACAAATTTCGACAAGTAAATTTTAACTTGAGGATATAAAGGTTTTTGAGAGGTCTTTTATGAATAGATCTAACACTATAATTTCTAAAAGAATTATCTAAAGATATATTTAAGAGTAGTAGAAAGTATATTGAGGAAGATATTAATTTTTCATAGATTTGATATTTGGATTGTATATTGCTTTATTATTTTTTTCGAAGATTGGATCATCTCAATTTATAAAAATCACGAAGCTTCAAATATAAGGAGAATATATCAATTGGAGACTTAGATGATTGCCCATTGACCTTGTTTAGAATTGCATATAAGCCCTTCAACCTTGTCATTGTTATAAGAAGGCTAAGAGGATGAGTATAGTGGTCCATCCTTATAGGATGAAACTTCATTAATTTTGATGTGACTAATGCTTTTTGGCTTTTCCTTTTCCCAACAAATTGTAATTGCTTGCCTTATAAGTCAAGGACACCACTTTTTGTACATTTGTACTTTCACTCGTTTTCCCATGTTTGAGGATGAATAAAGAACAAAGTTCATCCTCTATTCATGTTGTTTATCCTCTGACGTTTGTACAAGTATTTTTAATCAATATTATTCGCAAATGTTTGTCCTTATTGTTATTTATAGTATTTTGGATGTTTGAGCTAAAAGTAGCATCATCATCTCTTATAGGATAGATTAATATCTTTAGAATCTTCCTTCATATGATCAAGAATGTAAATGTCCTTCTTTCTAAAAACTGATACACTCAAGAGCACCAGTTACACGACGCATATAATCAAAATCTTTTATCTTTAAAACAATTTTGTTATCATTACAATATTTGAGAGAAATTTTGTCACAATAATATATGGGGATCTTAATGAAGTAGTAGTGCATACGAGTGGATATGTATATGTGGGATGCAAAGAAGTACTAGTAGTGTATACACCTGGAATATGTGTGGGCAATGGAAGTGTCATGGTATATGAGTCTTGGGGAAACATAGTAAATAGGTTGTTCTAACGGGTCTAGATCTACCACTTGAATAACATACTTCATTCTCCTAGAGCCTTTGGCCTTAGACCCTTACCCTTATCTTGAACCGATTTGTGTGACATGGCTATCTATAATTCAAAAATATGGCAAATAAATAAAATTGTTATATTAAAACAGCAAATGAACTCTTCACATAGATGTAGCAAATAAGAACATAAAAACACTAGTAAAATCATTACACATAGATGAAAGGATTTGAAGGTGCAAACACGAGAAAAGGGGGATGAATTATGTTTGACTAATTTGACAACTTTTTTATTATTTGATTAAATTAGTTCAGGCTTGATGATTTACTTGTTGTAGAAACAATAACAAAACTAACGAGTGTAAGAATAAAATGACTTATGTAATTTATCCTCATTCACCACTAACATGGGTACATCTAGTCCATTCACTTAGAAGATTTAATCCATTAATTCGATAATTTGGCGACCCCAGATTGTTGAAGGCACACTAACACCATTATCGTATTTGAATATAAAGGTTTGGAACTTGAGTAGTTTCTTCTAAAAAGCAGATTATAACAATGACTATCACACTCTAATAAAAACCCTTAGAAAATATTTATCATTCGAACTAGTTTCTCTCTCTTTGAACTCTAATATGAATTTGGAATTTTGAGTTTGAGTTCTTTTACTCTTTTATGATTTTTTTATGATCTTCTTCTTCAGCCTTGAATATCTATTTATAGATAAAATTAGGGTTTGTTCTAAATTGTATCTTCATTTCTAACTTGGTCAACATTGATCTTATGAACACGATGTTTTTTTATAATATGGTTTTTTTAGCTAATTCTTTATTTCTGAATCCAATATGAGTAGTTCTTCTAGATTGATTCTATTTGTATTTTGTTCAGATTGAGTTTGTAAATTCTTCATATTGATATTGTTCATATTTTTTTTCAGATTGAGTTAGTATATTTTTCAGATTGATATTATTCTTATTTTGTTCAGATTGAGTTTGTAAATTATTTAGATTGATATTGTTCGTGTTTTTTTAAGATTAATTTTGCAAACTCTTCAATTGAAACTTCCTTCATATTGTTTGCTTTGATCTGGGTGGTAACATTGTCGGACTGGTTCTTGAACTTTCACAAGTAAGAATATGACTAAGTCCAATTTAGTATTTTGTCATTTGTCAAAATCTGAATCATATCTTTGCAAATAATAAATGTATCTTCTTGTGAGTATTTCTTCTTGTAGACAATTCTTGATCATATCTTCATGTAAATAGTTCATATCTTCTTGTAAATAATTCATATAATCTTGTAGATAAATTTTGATCGAATATGCTTGTAAATAATTCATATCTTCATGTGATAAATCTTGATCAAATCTTCTTGTAAATAACTCATATTTTCTTGTAGATAAATCTTGATCAAATCTTCTAGTAAATAATTCATATATTCTTATAAATAAATCTTTATCAAATCTTCTTGTAAATAATTCATATCTTATTATAATAATATGTTGGTCACATCTTCTTTAAATCTTGACCATATCTTTCTTCCACTTGGTCAAAGATTTTATTTAAGATTATCTTCAAAAACATGAATCTTCTTTCATACTCTATGAAGTCAAATATATGTTTCTCATAAAATACTTGTGTTAACATCAAAACTCTAAGTATAAAAACCAACTTGGTTCAACAAAATTAGCTACGGAGAAATTCCTAAACATATCCAAAAGGATAAGACTATTGCCTATATGGCAATGAGTCACTCATGATGGTAGCATGACCTACAAGAAGATTCTAAGAATTAGGTACAATGGATGATAACAACTTGTGGAGTGATATGAGAAGATTATGCTATTATAAATGAGATAAGCATGATTCTTGAAATAATGAGGTAATAGAAACTCTTAATTAAATCTATACTCTATGTGGAGATGAGTACCTAGCTACATGAGTAGTCTTGATAGACTCACCTCTATGAAGGTGGAAGTCGGGTCGTTTTCTATGGAATTTTGAGGCAGAATTCCTAGAGCATTAACTATACTGGGATAGATGTGCAGGGTCATTAATACACGAACGTTTCAAGACTACAATTCATTCTTGTTGAATATGAATCTTACTTACTATGTAAAGGTTCAAGTCGGAAGACACCTTTGTTTATTAGCAATCGTATAGAAGCGTTTGATGCTATTTTAGAAACATTATTTTTAATTCAAGTTAGGAATTGTTGGAAATGATGTTGGAACTTAAACACTAAGTGTTGAAATTTAAAGATAGTGTTGGGTGAATTAGAAATATGAAGAAGTTCTACATAAGAGGAACATCACACAGGATTAGTGTTATAAGGAGGATATATCACACATTGGAAAAAACTTCTCTTCAAAATTTTGAGTCATATTACGAGTAGTTTTAACCACCATATTTATAGGGTGGAATTATATGATAGTTTTTCACGATGCAGTAGTAAAATCGATATAGTGTAACTGAACGATTTTATCATAGACATAGTTTGTCTTGCATAATTTAAGACAGTATCGTGAAATATTTTTAAAAAGTGACATAATTCACGACACAATCCATTAATAATTTTCAGTGGCTGAAAATTATTTTTCTAAAATCAACCCATTGAATGTGAGAAGCTAGGAACCCATAGAAGAAGCCATTCGCAAAGTGAATTGTTTTTCGCTAAGCACAAATGAATAAAAAAATAAATAAAAACTATTAATAGGGGTTGATGACCCTTCTTCTCTCACTCATTTCACTGCTTTCAATTGTTTCGGTTCTCTCTTGATCGAAAGAGGTGTATCGAGGTATTATCTGATCTTTCTTAAACACTTAGATTTTTCACCAAAAATTTCTTTATATTATTAAGGTTATTACGTTGTTAGCATTTTTCTGCTAGGGCTTTTGTGGGAAGGCATCGGTAAGCGTTCTACCTCAATATACTAATGTAAGACCCCATGTATTTTTATAACTATTAGTGATGTAACATGAATTTTCTTTCAATTAATTTAGTTGCCACAGCTCTATTTAAATTTTAATTAACATCACTAATTTTTCTTTTGGGTACGAAACATCACTAATTTTTTTTTTAATATATATGTATATATATACACCATACGTAGAATAGGAAGAGATATGTGATGTGTGTCAAATTTTTTTTATAGATGGATGTATTATAATTGTTTCAATTTTTATGTAAATAATATTGAAAAGATATTAATTTTAAATAATATTTTAATGATAAAAATTTGTCTCATGTATGACTTTAATAATAAATTATAATTAATATATTATAATTATTTTCATTTTATTTAGAAGATATAAATAATATTAAATGTGTCATTTGTTGTATTTATCAGTGATAAATAATTGTTATGTATTTTTTTATGTATTAATAACAAATATTTATCGTGTATTTTTTCTAAAAGTTGATCAATGACAAATATACGTCTCTTTTATTATGTATCACAAGTTTTTTTT
>JBBPBR010000003.1:49636729-49657166 GCA_037974775.1 Cicer pinnatifidum
ATATATATATATATATATATATATATATATATATATATATATATATATATATATATATATATATATATATATATATATATAAAGTAACAAATAGCAACTGAACGTGAATGTAGTGCAGTTTCAAGTTTTTAAAAATATAATACTGTTAATCTGTAAAAAACAAACAAATTTGAACCGAACATTTTGATAAACTTGTAATGAAAAGCTCGAATCGGTTACCTCTCCGGTTATCGGTTGGATCCAGCCGGTTTTTCAAACACACATCCTGAGAGAGAAGTTTAGACATTGACCAAAACATATTATGATATTAAAATGTAGTGTAGCTAATTTTAGAAAAGTCCTTTAAAGTGGCTAGGTGTCGTAATTTAATGTTGGTCGTTGTAGTAACTTATTTATAATTTTTTGTTTTAATATCAACTATTTATTTTGATCAATAACTAAGAATCATTCATCTCATAATAGAAATTTGAAGTTTCTACCATGCATCTCAACCTTAATCTCCCATTTCCCATCCTAAATGAAAATACACTTACAGAAATTACCCTATTATTCGAAAGTTTAAAAATCTTCGAAATATAAAAAAGGAAGTTATTTTTTATTATTTTTTTTAATTTCAAATATTTCATATTCTTAAGTTAACATTTTTGAAATTTTCGCACCTTTCGATCAAGTTGAAACTTTCGAAACATATATTTTCCATATTTCATCAAAACTTTTGAAACTTTTGATCAACTTGAAAGTTTTGAAACATATTTTTGTAGATTTTATCAAAACTTTCGAACCTTTTGATCAACTTCAAAGTTTCCAAACACATTTTTCCAGATTCTGAAAGTTTCCAGCAATTCCAAACTTTCGAAATATAAAATTGTAGATGTCATCAAAACTTTCGAAACTATGAAATATTCAAAACACAAACATCTTTGAAAGTTTCAAAAGGTTCGAAACTTTCAATTTTGATGAAATTTTTGAAATGTAGTTTAATATTTGAAAAATAATTAAAGAGACTTTTGTAGTGATTGTGCAAAGACATGGGAAATAGGTTATGCAAGAGGTATTAAGCAATGAGAATACATTGATTAATCATTTATCAAATCATCTTGTATTTTATTAAATGAATATTAGAAGATATATTTGAACATTTAATCATTTACTTATTAGAATGTATTATACAAAGTTGAATGTATTTCTTTTTTAGTAACAAGTTAAAATTGAACATGTGATTAACTCAAAATAGAAATTCATAGATAACATAAAATATTAAAATAGAAATTCATTACACAAATTTTTTATCATACATAACGCAATCACTAATAGCCGTCTAGAAACATGTTGATTAACTCACTTAATAGGTCAGATGCCATCTGGACTTAATCTAGACTTAATCCGCATGTTAGGTTTGCATATATGTGTATGAAATGATTAATTATTTTAACTAAAAATTTTAGCAAAATTATATTACCATTATTTTTTAAAAAGAAATATGTGTCATATAAATTATTATAGAAAAATATTTTAATAGATTGATTTTTTGTTAAGAAAAGAAAAAAAAAATAGTAAATAAGGCATATGGGCTATTGGGCTTTGGCCCATTTTTTGTTGGAGAAAGCAATTTAAAGAGAATTAGATTTTATACTTCTACATTTTAATTTTTATTACATATTTTATTATTTTTTGTATCAGTTTCTGAAAATGTTTTTGATAAAAATATAACATTTTAAAATAAAATCAATTTATTTTTTTTAATCCCACATCTGTCTTTTTTCTGTATCCAAAATTTTGTTTTTAAAATTTTCAATATACTAATTTTTTTTCTCAATTTCCATTATGTAATTTTTTGTTTATGTATCAAAATTTCAAATTTTCAATAAGCTAATTTCTAAACTGGATCTTTGAAAAAACCAAATTCTATATTGAAAAATTCGTATTTATATAGGATAAAAAGTAGAATCTAAAAATTTTCAATAACAATGATAGAAGTAAAATTGAATTTTTAAAGAATTGTAGAATAGAGGTGAAAATGTGGAGTATGAAATTCAATTTTTTTAATATAAAGGGTATATCTATCTAGAACAGAAAATTTTATGAGAATAAAAGATTTCATTATTAGGTGTTAGATCAAAATGGATGGTTGTGATTATATTCCTCACTTCTGAGATTCAAGTGCCTTTCTTTCTCTTCTTATCTTGGACACCAATACACACGGAAGACATTCGTCTCCCTCCTTAATCTACAATGAATTGTGATGTCATCTATGAAATCTGGCCTCATAGCATAACGCTAAATTCCCTTAAATCCTCTATCATGTTTGTCAAATTGACAATTTCTTTATAAGATCCTTGTTTTCTTTGTTACAAAGTTGCAACTAAAAGAAACTAAATTTGTACTTCAAATGCCTTTTTAATTTTTTTATAGAAAATATTGAGAGTTGGAGAATGTAGCTTGTGTATAGAAGATAAACCAAGACAACAGGAACAACATGAGCTTATTGGTGAGAGTGCTATTGGGTGGCATCTCTCTAAGTATATCTCACCAAAATTTTACTATTATTAAAAAAATAAAAAGAAAAATAAATAGAATATAATTGTTTATTGGATTTGACTCATATGAAGAAGAAAAAAAAAATTGAAATCGCTCATAAAAGAAAGGAAAATAGAGCTCCTGAAAAAAAAAATCAACGAGGTAGCGAAAAAGTCAAAAGAAAATCACGAAGAGGAGGAAAAAAATATTCGGTGGTAACAGGTGTGTAGCAAACTTATTCTGCTTGGCCTATAATTTTAGAATATTATTTCAACCATTGAGTTTGTTCTAGTTTTACCTTCTTTGAGAGTTAGTTTGAAATACCCACTTTAGTGGAATGTTCCTGTTATTTGTTTGGCTTCCACCTTTTTTTTTGTAATGACTATTGTTGATTGATGTTCCTTAGTGTTAGTAGGAAGACTCTGGTGTACCTATTAATTATTATATTGGAAGGTTTTACTGGACTAGGTCCTGTGATTTTAATTCTCTCAAATTGAGGGAATTTTTCCATGTTAAAAATTATGTTTGTCTCATATTTAACTTTCTGTTAATTGTTGTTATTATGTAGAATTGTATTTTTTGTTTGGCCATTTATTTGCACAGGTGCGGAAAAATATTTTCTATTATTGAGATAGTTATATATGATTTTTTTCCCAACAAAGTGTTTTCTAGAGCTCGTTTGGTTTGGTTTTTGCATTTAAATAGAAGAGGAAAATAAAGGACCAAATATGACTAAGCTCAACTCTTCTAATTATAGACTTTGGAAGACTATCATGGAAACCATACTATATAGTAATGATTTGTATTATCCTATTGAGGGTGGCACTGCTAAACCTGAAGATAAATTCGTCCTTGACTAGAAGAATATGAAAAGAAAGGCAGTGACCTTGATCAGACAATGGTTGGATTTGAGTGTATATCCACATGTTGAAACTGAAATATATGTTAACAAGACGTGAGAGAAATTAAAAGAGTTGTATGAACGAAATAATATGCAAAATAAAACATTCTTGATTCAGAAGTTGGTGAATATGAAATACAAAGATGAAAATTCAATGGTAGAGCATATGAGTATCTTTCAAAATACAGTGAATCAGTTGACAATGACAAATATTAAATTAGATTATGAGTTTCAAGTGTTGTTATTGTTGAGTTCATTGCCTGATAATTGGAAAGTCCTTGTTATGATATTGATTAATTCAACTTAGTAGAAGGTTCAGGCTCAAAATAAGAGAAGGGCATTGGTTCGAATTGAAGTTGAATAAAGCTGGTTCCATTTGACTTAATTAGTTCAATATTTGAATGATATAAGTCATAATTAGTTTATAATAATACTATATAAAATATTTAATAAGTATGAACATATCGTGAAAATATATAAATTTAATGTTACAAAAACATAATAAAAGAAAGCAAAAAAATATAAAAAAGAACAACAAATTAACCATACCAATCTTTACGTTCGAAGACGTCGAAAGCGACGGCATGGTTGTGACTAGATGTCTGTGTAAGTACTGTGAACAAGGATATGCGGCGGTGAACAAGGAGGCTCGACATTGAAAACTCCCGATCTACTCCAGCGGTGTGGTTGCTTCAGTCGGCTTTATCGGAGGTGAGTGTTTATGAAAAAAGTTTTCATTTTTTTTGTTTTACAAGAAAAATACTTTTTTTTTAAATGAAAAAAATGGAAAAGAACTTTTTTTTTAAGATGAAAATTGAGGAAGATGGAAATGGCAAATGAAAATGATTTTTTTTTAAATATGGAAATGAAGTTTTTTTTAAGATGGAAAGGGTAGAAGATGGAAATGAAGTTTTTAAAGATGGAAATGGCTGGAAAGAAGTTTTTGTTAATGGAAATGGGAGAAGATGAAAATGCTTAAGAATGGATTTGGAAATGTTTATAAATTGTGTTTTGTTGGTGAAAAACAAGTTTGGTTGTTATGTTAGAGAAAGCTACAATATTGATACGCACCATCTGTACCAAGAATTCTTGTATATTCAACTAGACCAGAGCCCAGTACCTGAGGGATAAGTACCGCCTCCACACAGATCCACTACCAGTTGAGCTCGTGGCTTTTTTTGAATATATTTCATCAAGAGTGGCAAATTCACTTGGAATGAATAAGCTAGAGCATGATGAAATTACTTTAGCCGTTTTAATTTGGTTGTATACTTACATTAGGGTTTAGTGTACTTATTTATATTTGTAGCTTTTTTGGAACCATGCTTTAATTGATATTTACGATTTGTATACAAGATATAAACGTTATATGAGAGTATAAAAATTTAATTTTTAATATTTGTTCTAATTTCTAGACATTAAAATTAAAGACTAGTATTAAATAATTAATTAATATATTCATAAAAATTAAATAAAAATATTTTCATGAGCCTTTTTTGCATTAATTGAAATTAACAGTTTAAAATATTTGTCATATAAAATTTACCAAATGTAGATTAGCTGCGGATTTACCTGTAAAAATACTAATTTTAGATATATTTTCTATGAATTTATCTACGGATGATATTTTCATATGGAAGTTCCTACAAAATTATCTGTATAATTACACCTGCAGAAAAATTTCTACAAGAAAGGTTGTAAGAAAATGTCTTTGAGGAAGTTCATCGGTCAAAATTTTGCAAAACAAGTTGTTTTGTGTGGAAAATTTAATCCGGAGAAAAATATAACTTTTATTTTGATTTCTTCTCTATAGTTGTTTAGTATGTTGTACCTTTTGCAATAAATTGAAGTCACTTATTGAATAGCTGTTAAAATTTATAAACAAGTAGTGCATTACAAAAGAATAAAAAGTTAAGAAAAAAATGTTAAAAAGAGAAGAAACTCATACTACCATAATATTCTCTTGTTTTTATATGTGAGATTTTAAGAGGATTTGATTTGATAAGTGAGAGTGCGGTAAAAAAACAAAGGTACAACTTGTGTGTGGGATTGTATTATAAGAGATTTAATAATAAAGTAAGACTGTTGTGAAAAGAGAATTGAGAATGTGCTTATGAGATTATATAATAAATATGGTTGTTTAGTTTTATATTTTGAAAATATTAATTAATTTTATAGATGTAAAATAGATTTGGATATGTATAAATAATATTTAGCATAATAAAATTTATCTCTAAAATTGAAGTTAACTTGAAGTTACAATTAATAATTTTTTGAATTTACACGTAATTTTATTATTTAATTTATTTTTACATAAATATATAGTTAAATATAATATATTTAATTTATTTTTAATTAAAATTACTTCATTTAAAATAAATTTGTATCCTTGTAAAATCAATACATAGTAATTTTATATGATTCTGTTGAAAAAAAAAATCACACATAAAACAAAAATAAAATAAAAATATTACTAAACTTTTTCATCAAAAATGATACTACACATTTTTTGTCCTATTAACAGCATGCATGACGTATGTTGTATTAACATTTATTTGGCACTATACATATAGATGACAGTCTAACACTAATTAGCTATATATAGGCACATAAGTCTGCCTCGGCCTAGCCTATTTTGGCGCACACCTTTGACGTACAAATATTTTATAACAATATTACCACACACCTACGTGTCTCTATCTCGTGATACTATTATGCCTTATTGTTATACATCGTTTGCCTCATGGTACTATTATGCCACACACATTAGAACATTTATAACATTGTCACACGTCGAACAAATATTTTACAGCAATATTCTGATATTATATTGATACTTTTTAATTCATTCAAATTTGTAGTTTTAAATATGAATTTTACAATCAAAATTATTGTTTAATTATTTATTATATGAGTATATTTAGTGTTTGTTTAATTTCAATTTTAATAGAGCTTAAATCAATTCAACAATTGCAAAATTATTTTTAAAATATTTGAATATTATTGAATTAAATTAATTATATCTTTAAAATAAATATTAACTTAAAATTAAAATTTATGATTTTTAAATTAAATCGTGATATTTACTATTGAACTATTTTATAAAATATATTATTTTATGTGTATATATGTTTGGTTAAATTTTTTTATTGTATAAGACAAATTAATACAACTAGTACTACTAGTAATTTTGTATTAATTTTATATGATTCAGTTAAAAATAAAAAATCACACATAAAAGAAAAATAAAATAAAAATATTACTAAACTTTTTCATCAAGAACGATACTACACATTTTTTTGTCTTATTAAGAAGATACATGAGGTATATTGTACATATATATGACACTTAACTTTGTACATGGCAGTCTAAGACTAGTTAGCTATATATAGGCACATAAGCTTGCCTTTCCATGTCCTACTAAGAAGATGCATGATGTATGTTGTACATAAAGATAGTAGTCTAAGACTAGTTAGCTATACATAGACACTTAGGTCTGCCGCTCCATGTCCTACTAAGAAGATACATGATGTATGTTGTATATATAGTATAGATGGTAGTCTAAGACTAGTTAGCTATATATAGACACATAAGTCTGCCTCTCCATCTCCTACTAAGTAGATGCATGATGTATGTTGTACATATAGATGACAGTGTAAGACTAGTTAGCTATATATAGGCACATAAGCCTACCTCTCCATGTCCTACTAAGAAGATGCATGATGTATGTTGTATTGGCAGTCTAAGACTAATTAGTTATATATAAGCACATAAGCTTGCCTCTCCATGTCCTACTAAGAAGATGCTATGTTTACATATAGCTATATATAGGCACGTAAGCATGCATCTCCATTGCCTACTAAGAAGATGCATGATGTATGTTGTACATATATATGACAGTTTAAGACAAGTTAGCTATATATAAGCACATAAGTCTGCCTCTCCATGTCTTACTAAGAAGATGTTGTACATATATGCATGATGTATATAGACACATAAGTCTGCCTCTCCATGTCCTACTAAGAAGATGCATGATATATGTTGTACATATAGATGGCAGTCTAAGACTAGCTAACTAAAAGATGCATGATGTATATTCTAAAAGATGCATGATACGTGTTTCACCCTCGTGATATATGTCATATTGTCATACACCCTCTGCCTCATGGTACGTACTATTATGCCACACACAGTAGAATATTTATAACATTGACACACGTCGGAAAAACATTTTGCAGCGAATATTGTATTGATACTTTTTAATTCATTCAAATTTATAGTTTTTAAATATAATTTTTACAATCAAAATTATTGTTTAATTTACTTATTATATTATTTTTTTAATTTCAATTTTAATAGAGTTTAAATCAATTCAACAATTTTAATGTTTTAAGTTTACACGTAATTTTATTATTTAATTTATATATACATAACTATATAGCTAAATATAATACATTTAATTTATTTTTAATTTAAATTACTTCATTTAAAATAAATTTTTATCCCTATAAAATAAATACATAGTAATTTTGTATTAATTTCATATGATTCAGTTGAAAATAAAAAATAACATATAAAACAAAAATAAAATAAAATAAAAATATTACTAAACTTTTTTATCAAGAATGATACTACACATTTTTTTGTCCTACTAACAACGTGCATGATGTATGTTGTATTAACATTTATTTGGCACTATACATATAGATGACAGTCTAACAGTAGTTAGCTATATATAGGCACATAAGTCTGCCTCGTCTGGCCTATTTTAGCAAACACCTTTGACGTACAAACATTTTATAACAATATTGCCACACACCTATGTGCCTCTACCTCGTGATACTATTATGCCTTATTGTCATACATTATTTGTCTCATGGTACTATTATGTCATATACATTAGAACATTTATAATGTTGCCACACGTCGTACAAATATTTTACAGCAATATTCTGATATTGTATTCAAACTTTTTAATTCATTCAAATTTTTAGTTTTCTAAATATGATTTTTCCAATCGAAATTATTGATTAATTTATTTATTATATGAGTATATTTAGTGTTTGTTTAATTTCAATTTTAATAGAGCTTAAATCAATTCAACAATTGCAAAATTGTTTTTAAAATATTTGAATATCATTGAATTAAATTAATTTTATCTTTAAAATAAATATTAACTTAAAATTAAAATTTGTAATTTTTAAATTAAAACGTGATATTTGCTAATGTACTATTTCATAAAATATATTATTTTATGTGAATATCTGTTTGGTTAAAATTTTTTATTGTATAAGACAAGTTAATACTACTAGTACTACTAGTAATTTTGTATTAATTTTATATGATTTAGTTGAAAATAAAAAATCACATATAAAGGAAAAATAAAATAAAAATATTACTAAAATTTATCATCAAGAATGATACTACACATTTTTTGTCTTATTAAGAAGATACATGTATGTTGTACATATAGATGGCAGTCTAAGACTTGTTAGCTATATATAAACACATAAGCATGCCTTTCCATCTCCTACTAAAAAGATGCATGATGTATGTTGTGCATGATGTATGTTGTACATATAGTATAGATGGCAGTCTAAGATTAGTTAGCTATATATAGGAACATAAGTCTGCCTCTTCATGTCCTACTAAGTAGATGCATGATGTATGTTGTACATATAGATGACAGTTTAAGACTAGTTATCTATATATAGACACATAAGTTTGCCTCTTCATGTCCTACTAAGAAGATGCATGATGTATGTTGTACTGGCAATCTAAGACTAATTAGCTATATATAAGCACATAAGTTTGCCTCTCCATGTCCTACTAAGAAGATGCACGATGTAAGTTGTACATATAGATGGCAGTTTAAGATAAGTTAACTATATATAGGCACATAAGTCTGCCTCTGTACATATAGATTGTAGTCTAAAACTAGTTAGCTATATATAGGCACATATGCCTGCCTCTCCATGTCCTACTAAGAAGATGCATGATATATGTTGTACATATATATGACATTCCACACACTTACGTGTCTCTCCCTCGTGATACTATTATGTCATATTGTCATACACCATCTGCCTCATGGTACGTACTATTATGCCACACATAGTAGAACATTTATACTATTGACACACGTGGTACAAACATTTTGCAACGAATATTGTATTGATATGTTTTAATTCATTCAAATTTATAGATTGTAAATATAATTTTTACAATAAAATTATTTTTTAATTTATTTGTTTTATTGTTTTTTTAATTTTAATTTTAATAGAGTTTAAATCAATTCAACAATTTTAATGTTTTAAGTTTACACGTAATTTTATTATTTAATTTATATTTACATAAATATATAGCTAAATATAGTACATTTAATTTATTTTTAATTTAAATTACTTCACTTAAAATAAATTTTTATCCCTGTAAAATAAATACATAGTAATTTTGTATTAATTTTTTATGATTTAGTTGAAAATAAAAAATCGCACATAAAAATAAATAAAATAAAAATATTACTAAACTTTTTCATCAAGAATGATACTAAACATTTTTTTGTCATACTAACAACATGCATGATATATGTTGTATTAACATTTATTTGGCGCTATAAATATAGGCACATAAACCTGCTTCGGCGTGACCTATTTTGGCGCACACCTTTGACTTATAATCGTTTTATAACAATATTGTCAGACACCTACGTGTCTCTACCTCGTGATACTATTATACCTTATTGTCATACATCCTTTGCCACACGGTACTATTATGCCACACACATCAGAACATTTATAATGTTGCCACACGTTGTACAAATATTTTACAGCAATATTCTGATATTGTATAGATACTTTTTAATTCATTCAAATTTGTAGTTTTTAAATATAATTTTTACAAACAAAATTATTGGTTAATTTATTTATTATACGAGAATATTTAGTGTTTGTTTAATTTCAATTTTAATAGAGCTTAAATAAATTCAACAATTGCAAAATTGTTTTTAAAATATTTGAATATTATTGAATTAAATTAATTTTATCTTTAAAATAAATGTTAACTTAAAATTAAAATTTGTGATTTTTAAATTAAAATGTGATACTTACTGTTGTACTATTTTATAAAATATATTATTTTATGTGTATATATGTTTGGTTAAAATTTTTTATTATATAAGACAAATTAATACTACTAGTACTACTAGTAATTTTGTATTAATTTTATATGATTCAGTTGAAAATAAAAAATCACACATAAAACAAAAATAAAATAAAAATATTACTAAATTTTTTCATCATGAATGTTACTACACATTTTTTTGTCTTATTAAGAAAATACATGACGTATGTTGTACATATAGATGACAGTTGTACATATAGATGACAGTCTAACACTAGTTAGCTATATATATAGGCACATAAGCTTGCCTCTCCATGTCCTACTAAGAAGATACATGATGTATGTTTTACATATAGCTATATATAGACACATAAGCATGCCTCTCCATGTCCTATTAAGAAGATGCATGATTTATGTTGTACATATAGATGGCAATTTAAGACAAGTTAGCTATATATAGGCACATAAGTCTGCCTCTGTACATATAGATGGTAGTCTAAAACTAGTTAGCTATATATAGCCACATAAGTCTGCCTCTCCATGTCCTACTAAGAATATGCACAATGTATGTTGAACATATATATAGCAGTCCACACACTTACGGGTCAGTCCCTCGTGATACTATTATGTCATATTGTCATACACGTACTATTATGCCACACACAATATAACATTTATAACATTGACACACGTCGTACAAATATTTGGCAGCGAATATTGTATTGATACTTTTTAATTCATTCAAATTTGTAGTTTTTAAATATAATTTTTACAATCAAAATTATTGTTTAATTTATTTGTTATATTGTTTTTTTAATTTCAATTTTAATAGAGTTTAAATCAAATCAACAATTTTAATGTTTTAAGTTTACATGTAATTTTATAAATGATAGTCTAAAACTAGTTAGCTATATATAGGCACATAAGCCTGCTTCTCCATGTCCTACTAAGAAAATGCCTGATGTATGTTGTATATATAGATGGCAGTCTAAGTCTAGTTAGCTAAAAGATGCCTGATGTATGTTGTACATATATATGGCAGTCCACACATTTACGTGTCACTCCCTTGTGATACTATTATGTCATATTGTCATATGTAACACCCAGATTTTTAACAGCGAGAGTGTATTTTTTTTTTCCAAAACAAATTCATAAAACGAAGAAATAAATTAGGAAATACCTTTGGATATATATTTAAGTCATAACACAACGACAACTAAGTCAACATAATTTACAAGCAGCGGAATAGTTTTTGAAATACGAATCCAAAGTATTTACACATCAAAAATTGGTACATGGGACCCATCGAAAATAAAATGTCATGCTGACAATATTGGTATAGGTACAGTCTTCCAATTTAAAATAAACACAATCCAAAAGAAAGACATCTAGTCCCTATATGTCAACCTAATCTGATCATTCTACAAAAAACTATACATCCTGAGTGATCTTCGCGCGCCCCACAAGATCCTCCTAACATAGCTCCATTCAGGTGTTTCCAACTACATTCCCATCCACATAGTACAAACCGGTAGGATGGTCCTGGTTCTCATATGAGGGAAAAGCCCAGATTTCCACAATAGTGTAAAGGATCACCAACCGAAATTAACAATTAACACATAACATTTAAGTTTTTAAATTCACAAAATAACCTTTCAACTTAGCATGCACCTTAAAAGGGTTTCCATATGCTAAACATTCATATAATACTTGCCAAGTAAAAATGAAATAAAAAATAAGGTTTTAATCATTCAAGTAATAAATCAACTGACCAGTCAATTGATGAATCAATTGGGCAATCGTTTTTGTAACTCAGAATAAAAGTTTTTACTAAGTAAATCGATTGGGAAATTGATTTCTTAAAGGTTTATAGTGAAACCTATATTCTGGGTTTAAATCAATCGATTGGACAATCGATTTGAACATCCATTGAGAAATCGATTTTGTGATTCATAGGACAAAGATTTTGCTGATTTTGCTGATTTAATCGATTGGGAAATCGATTTTGTGATTCACAGAACAAAGGTTTTGCTGATTTAATCGATTGGGAAATCGATTTCTTAAATGGTTTTATCAGACCTGTGTCATGTGATTAAGTAAATCGATTGAACAATCGATTGAAATAAATAGCTGAGCCACTGTAACAAGCCAAATCGATTGGCAAATCGATTAGTTCAATATATTTTCAAGATTCAAGAAAACAAGAAACGTAATAATCGATTAGGCAGTCGATTAAGCTGGTATTACATTTTAACAAAATCGATTGGGAAATCGATTTTTCTGAAGTTTTTCTAAAAATACATAAACTGAATCCATCACAATTACACACAAATCCAAAACATCCACACTTGGCAATTATAACACAATTACCACGACAACTTAAGTTTCGAAATGGTTTTGCAATCAAACACACTATCACACAATTCCAAAACATCCACACTTGGCAATTATAACACAATCACCACGACAACTTAAGTTTTGAAATGGTTTTGCAATCAATCACACTCACACACAATTCCAAAACATAACACTTAGCAATTATAGCACCATCACCACGACAACTTGAGTTCAAACACTCAATCATAATCTTGAACCAAACACGACTCGTGTGCCAAGCACCCTAATGCAATGCGTATATGCCAAAATGCATGGACTCGGAATTCCAAACCAAAACCCTCCTCGAAGGGCCGTAAATCATAATTGTACCGCCTATCATAGGCCGAAGTACTAAATTATCGAGGCGCCACCTATCATGGGTCTGCACGATTTACTAAAAAGCTTAAATCGTAAACGTACCGCCTATCACAGACCAGTACTGTTTAGCGAGGTGCCACCTATCACGGGTCAGCACGATTTACTAAAAAGAAACGTAAATCATAAATGTACCGCCTATCACAGGCCGAAGTACTATTTACCGAGGTGCCACTTATCACGGGTCAGCACGATTTACTAAAAACGTAAATCGTAAATGTACCGTCTATCACAGGCCGAAGTACTATTTACCGAGGTGTCACCTATCACGAGTCAGCATGATTTACCAAAAACGTAAATCGTAAATGTACCGCCTATCACAGGCAGAAGTACTATTTACCGAGGTGCCACCTATCACGGGTCAACACGATTTACCAACAATGAAATGCATGAGCATACTCTGACTCTATCCACGACAATCGTTAAGTAAATGCAGATATTAAAGATTCTCAATTTTTAATACTCATCTAACTCTAACAATTTTCACGACAATCATTAAGTAAACAAAGATATTAAAAGATTCCCCATTTTTAATACTCGTTTAACTCTGACTTTCAAATTCCCCACAGAGCATACTCATACATATTCTCAAATTCAATCCACAATTCACACCAAATCACATCAGTTCATTTTTCCACAAAATCCACCTAAACACATCTCAAAATTTATAAGTGTTAATCATGAACACGTCAAATACGACAAACACAAATCATCACAACCCACCACTCAAACACATCAAATTTCATTTCCTCAAAATCATACATAAATGAGTTAAATTCATTTTCCACGAAACACTCATCAATATCACCAAAACCCAACATTAGAATGTCACCCATAAAAGTATTAAATTCCTTTTCTCCAAATCAACACTTCAACTCTAACAAAATTCTTTTCCACACAACCACAGATAAGTCCCTAAATGCAAACTAAAAGTTTGGAAGGAGCCCTTACCTTAACGTTAGCTTTATCGTGCGATTACGGTACCGCGAGTAAATCCGGTAAAATCTCCGCTCGCGACGTCGCTTCCAAAGTTAGTTCACAAGCACCGTAGCATGGTGGTGAGCAACTTTCCCTTCTATCTCTTCGCGAAACAAAGCTTAGATCTAGATAAAACGTGAAGGTTTGCGTTTGACGGTTTGAAAATCCTTAACACCGTTTTTCTTCGTTTTCAAATCAAAGAGGAAGAATGAAGCTGATAAATTATTTGCTTTCTCAACCACCAAGCCTTGGGTTTCTTTTCTTGAAGCAAAATAAGGAAAAAGAAAGCAAAACAAAAGAAGAAGAAAGGAGGAAGAAGAAGAAGTGTCGCGAGGCAGAGGAAGAAACGTTACGTTTCCTTTTCCTTTTTCTTTCCTTCTATTTTCTTTTCTTTCTATTTCCTTTTCTTTCCTTTCTATTTCCTTTTCTTTTCCCTCCAAACAAATATATATATATATATATATATATTTATATATATTAATTATAACTTAACAAATATCTCAAAATATTTAGATATTTATTAAAAATATCTACTATAGTCGCAACTCAATTGACAGAAACAATTTTTAGCAACTCGAGATATTTTTAACAAAACTTCCCAGAATTAAATTCTTCGTAAAAGATTTACCGCAGTTAATTTAATTTATTTATCGACGAGTAATTTTAATCGAGCATCAAAATATCTTTTTGGTCATTTAAACTCCCAAAATATTAATAACCTGGCTAAAAAGCCTCTGAGTTCAAGACCAAAATCCACTAAAATACATAAAGTATAATTTAAAATTATGGGTCTTATATCATACACCATCTGCCTCATGGTACGTACTATTATGCCACACACAGTAGAACATTTATAACATTGACACACGTCGTACAAACATTTTGCAGCGAATATTTTATCGATACTTTTTTATTCATTCAAATTTGTAGTTTTTAAATATAATTTTTACAATCAAAATTATTGTTTAATTTATTTGTCATATTGTTTTTTTAATTTCAATTTTAATAGAGTTTAAATCAATTCAACAATTTTAATGTTTTAAGTTTACACGAAATTTTATTATTTAATTTATATTTAGATAAATATATAGCTAAATATAATACATTTAATTTATTTTTAATTTAAATTACTTCATTTAAAATAAATTTTTATCCCTGTAAAATAAATACATAGTAATTTTGTATTAATTTTATATGATTTAGTTGAAAATAAAAATGCGCACATAAAACAAAAATAAAAAAAAAATATTACTAAACTTTTTCGTCAAGAATGATACTACACATTTTTTTGTCATACTAACAACATGCATGATATATGTTGTATTAACATTTATTTGGCACTATACATATAGGCATATAAGCCTGCTTCGGCCTGACCTATTTTGGCGCACACCTTTAACTTATAATCGTTTTATAACAATATTGCCACACACCTACATGTTTCTACCTCGTGATACTATTATGCCTTAATGTCATACATCCTTTGCCTCACGGTACTATTATGCCACACATTAGAACATTTATAATGTTGCCACACGTTGTACAAATATTTTACAGCAATATTCTGATATTGTATTGATACTTTTTAATTCATTCAAATTTGTAGTTTTTAAATATAATTTTTACAAAAAAAATTATTGGTTAATTTATTTATTATATGAGTATATTTAGTGTTTGTTTAATTTCAATTTTAATAGAGCTTAAATCAATTCAACAATTGCAAAATTGTTTTTAGAATATTTGAATATTATTGAATTAAATTAAATTTATCTTTAAAATAAATATTAACTCAAAATTAAAATTTGTGATTTTTAAATTAAAGCATGATATTTACTATTGTACTATTTTATAAAATATATTATTTTATGTGTATATATGTTTGGTTAAAAAAATTTATTGTATATGACAAATTAATACTACTAGTAATTTTGTATTAATTTAATATGATTCAGTTGAAAATAAAAAATCACACATAAAACAAAAATAAAATAAAAATATTATGAAATTTTTTCATCAAGAATGTTACCACACATTTTTTGTCTTATTAAGAAAATACATGACGTTTGTTGTACATATAGATGACAGTTGTCCATATAGATGACAGTCTAAGGCTAGTTAGCTATATAGGCACATAAGTCTGTCTTTCCATGTCCTACTAAGAAGATGCATGATGTATGTTGTACATATAGATAGCAGTTTAAGACTAGTTAGCTATACATAGACACTTAATTCTGCCATTCCATGTCCTACTAAGAAGATCCATGATATGATATATGTTGTACATATAGTATAGATGGCAGTCTAAGACTAGTTAGCTATATATAGGCACATAAGTCTGCCTCTTCATGTCCTATTAAGTAGATGCATTATGTATGTTGTACACATAGATGACAGTTTAAGACTAGTTACCTATATATAGGCACATAAGTCTGCCTCTCCATGTCTAATGCATGATGTATGTTGTACTGGAAATCTAAAACTAATTAGCTATATATAAGCACATAAGCTTGCCTCTCCATGTCCTACTAAGAAGATGCATGATGTATGTTGTACATATAGCTATATATAGACAAATAAGCATGCCTCTCCATTTCCTACTAAGAAGATGCATGATGTATGTTGTACATATAGATGGCAGTTTAAGACAAGTTAGCTTTATATAGGCACATAAGTCTGTCTCTGTACATATAGATGGTAGTCTAAAACTAGTTAGCTATATATAGCCACATAAGTCTGTCTCTCCATGTCCTACTAAGAAGATGCATTATATATGTTGTACATATATATGGCAGTTTAAGACAAGTTAGCTATATATAGGCACATAAGTTTGCCTCTGTACATATAGATGGTAATCTAAAACTAGTTAGCTATATATAGCCACATAAGTCTGTATCTCCATGTCCTACTAAGAAGATGCATGATATATGTTGTACATATAGATGGCAGTCTAAGACTAATTAGCTAAAAGATGCATGATGTATGTTGTACATATATATGGTAGTCCACACACTTATGTGTCAGTCCCTCGTGATACTATTATGTCATATTGTCATACACCCTATGCCTCATGGTACGTACTTCTATGCCACACACAGTAGAACATTTATAACATTGACCCACGTCGTACAAATATTTTGCAGCGAATATTGTATTGATACTTTTTAATTCATTCAAATCTGTAGTTTTTAAATATAATTTTTACAATCAAAATTATTGTTTAATTTATTTATTATATCGTTTTTTTAATTTCAATTTTAATAGAGTTTAAATCAATTCAACAATTTTAATGTTTTAAGGTTACATGTAATTTTATTATGTGATTTTTATTTACATAAATATATAGCTAAATATAATACATTTAATATAATTTTAATTTAAATTACTTCATTTAAAATAAATTTTTATCCCTGTAAAATAAATACATAGTAATTTTGTATTAATTTTATATGATTTAGTTGAAAATAAAAAATCGCACAAAAAACAAAAATAAAATAAAAATATTACTAAACTTTTTCATCAAGAATGATACTACACATTTTTTTGTCATACTAACAACATGCATGATATATGTTGTATTAACATTTATTTGGCACTATACATATAGGCATATAAGCCTGCTTCGGCCTGACCTATTTTGGCGCACACCTTTAACTTATAATCGTTTTATAATAATATTGCCACACACCTACATGTCTCTACCTCGTGATACTATTATGCCTTAATGTCATACATCCTTTGCCTCACGGTACTATTATGCCACACATTAGAACAATTATAATGTTGCCACACATTGTACAAATATTTTACAGCAATATTCTGATATTGTATTGATATTTTTTAATTCATTCAAATTTGAAATTTTTAAATATAATTTTTACAAAAAAAATTATTGGTTAATTTTTTTATTTTATGAGTATATTTAGTGTTTGTTTAATTTCAATTTTAATAGAGCTTAAATCAATTCAACAATTGCAAAATTGTTTTTAGAATATTTGAATATTATTGAATTAAATTAAATTTATCTTTAAAATAAATATTAACTTAAAATTAAAATTTGTGATTTTTAAATTAAAGCATGATATTTACTATTGTACTATTTTATAAAATATATTATTTTATGTGTATATATGTTTGGTTAAAATTTTTTATTGTATATGACAAATTAATACTACTAGTACTACTAGTAATTTTGTATTAATTTAATATGATTCAATTGAAAATAAAAAATCACACATAAAACAAAAATAAAATAAAAATATTATTAAATTTTTTCATCAATAATGTTGCTACACATTTTTTGTCTTATTAAGAAAATACATGACGTTTGTTGTACATATAGATGACAGTTGTCCATATAGATGACATTCTAAGACTAGTTAGCTATATAGGCACATAAGTCTGTCTTTCCATGTCCTACTAAGAAGATGCATGATGTATGTTGTATATATAGATAGCAGTTTAAGACTAGTTAGCTATACATAGACACTTAAGTCTGCCTCTCCATGTCCTACTAAGAAGATCCATGACATGATATATGTTGTACATGGCAGTCTAAGACTAGTTAGCTATATATAGGCACATAAGTCTGCCTCTCCATGTCTAATGCATGATGTATGTTGTACTGGCAATCTAAAACTAATTAGCTATATATAAGCATATAAGCTTGCCTCTCCATGTCCTACTAAGAAGATGCATGATGTATGTTGTACATATAGCTATATATAGACAGATAAGCATGCCTCTCCATGTCCTACTAAGAAGATGCATGATGTATGTTGTACATATAGATGGCAGTTTAAGATAAGTTACCTATATATAGGCACATAAGTCTGCCTCTGTACATATAGATAGTAGTCTAAAACTAGTTAGCTATATATAGCCACATAAGTTTATCTCTCCATGTCTTACTAAGAAGATGCATGATATATGTTGTACATATAGATGGCAGTCTAAGACTAATTAGCTAAAAGATGCATGATGTATGTTGTACATATATATGGTAGTCCACACACTTACGTGTCAGTCCCTCGTGATACTATTATGTCATATTGTCATACACCATATGCCTCATGGTACGTACTTTTATGCCACACACAGTAGAACATTTATAACATTGACACACGTCGGACAAACATTTTGCAGCGAATATTGTATTGATACTTTTTAATTCATTCAAATCTGTAGTTTTTAAATATAATTTTTACAATCAAAATTATTGTTTAATTTATTTATTATATTGTTTTTTTAATTTCAATTTTAATAGAGTTTAAATCAATTCAACAATTTTAATGTTTTAAGTTTACACGTAATTTTATTATGTGATTTATATTTACATAAATATATAGCTAAATATAATACATTTAATATATGTTTAATTTAAATTACTTCATTTTAAATAAATTTTTATCCCTGTAAAATAAATACATAGTAATTTTGTATTAAATTTATATGATTCAGTTGAAAATAAAAAATCACACATAAAACAAAAATAAAATAAAAATATTACTAAACTTTTTCATCAAGAATGATACTACACATTTTTTGTCACACTAACAACATGTATGATGTATGTTGTATTAATATTTGTTTGGCACTATACATATAGATGACAGTCTAACACTAGTTAGCTATATATATATATATGCACATAAGTCTGCCTCGGTCTGGCCTATTAAAACACACCTACGTGTCTCTACCTCGTGATACTATTATGTCTTATTGTCCTACATCATTTGCCTCATGGTCTTATTATACCACACACATTAAAACATTTATAACATTGCCAAACATAGTACAAATATTTTACAGCAATATTATGATATTATACTGATACATTTTAATTCATTCAAATTTATAGTTTTTAAATATAATTTTTACAATCAAAATTATTGTTTAATTTATTTTTATATGAGTATATTTAGTGTTTTTTTAATTTAAATTTTAATAGAGTTTAAATCAATTCAATAATTGCAAAATTGTTTTTAAAATTTTGAATATTATTGAATTAAATTAATTTTATCTTTAAAATAAATATTAACTTAATATTAAAATTTGTGAATTTTAAATTAAAACATGATATTTACTATTTTACTATTTTATAAAATATATTATTTTATGTGTATATATGTTTGGTTAAAATTTTTTGTTGTATAAGACAAATCAATACTA
>JBBPBR010000003.1:49673757-49686789 GCA_037974775.1 Cicer pinnatifidum
TATATATATTTATAAATCAAAACTAAATATATATATATATATATATATTATAAATATAATATTAAGTTCTTTCTATCATACTTTGTTAAATAAAATTTGATTATAGTAATATGAGTGTTTAAAGATATTGAATATATTTTTGAATTATATTACAATGTATTAATGTATTATTAGATGAAGTATCAATGTATTATTAATAAACTAATTAATTACCTATCGGAGTAAGTAACTAATTTGTAATTGGTTGTTGCGTTGATTTATTCTCACTCGTGGACTGTTAGAGACGGTGGTTGGCGAAGACGTGACACATTAAATAAGTGGATCGGCTTCGTTGGGAAAAATCTTCATCTAAGGTAAGGGGTGAGATGAGGTTCGATTTTATGAGTGTAAAATAACGTGAGATGAACGGGAATATTGAAATTCCCATATGTTAATTTGGGGCTTACTACGTACAGTTGAGCCCTATTGAGTAATAATAATTAATTAATAAAATGTGAATAGTAATATTGAGGATTAAAATATAATTTAGCAACCAATATAATTGTCGTGAAATTATTTATATCAAGATTGTATGTCGTCTGAGTTTATGAATATTATGTTGATTGTTACTATGTGAATGATATGTACTGGAGTATTCTTGCTACTTGAATGAAATTGTGATATCACTTGAATATGCCACTGTTTTACCTTTTATTGGTGATTGTGTATTGTGAGTAGTGTAAACCAAATATTGTGATTTTATGGTGATTGACTGATAAAGATATATAATGATGAATATTGTGAAGTCAAATTAAAACTTATTGAGTTGTGATGATCGAGTAAGTCTGAGATACATGTTGTAGATTTTGGAGTTAGGATTATTTTGTCATCATATAGGGAGGGTTTGACAAACCTAGTGATTCGGGGAAGTACAATTGAATGAGCCTGATCGTGGAGGGCTACAGTCGAACTGTAAAGTAAGATTGATAGACCTTGGGGGTACACCTAGTGGGGAATTCCTAAATGGATTAGTGGGTAATTCCCTAAGGCCGGGAGCTACCTTGCAACACAAGAGTACCCGGACCGTCGCGTATATGTGTCTCGGGTTGAGTTGAGGGGATCTATGAGGACTTGGCCATTCATGAATTGTCCGTCCACTCTTGTAGTGGCATAGTATCAGGCCTCCTAACCAAGTACTTCAGAGTAGAATGGTACCAAATGATGAAGTGTAGAGTATAGGGCATGCATAGCATTTCATTACGATGATTATCTTATTGTGAATGAATTTGATAAATCGTTGATATTATACACTTGATTGTTTTTTTGATTGTGATAATTGATTGCTTGCGTGTTCCCCTCATGTATTTATACTGTTACATAATTTCGATACTCACCCCTCGTTGTTTGTGTTTGGCGTTTGCGACGGACGCAGACGAGTTGTAAGTTGCAGGTGATGACTAATACCATCGGAGAGGCGGAAGCCATCATGTCTTGGAGACCTTTATTATTATGCATTGTGTTGATGTTATTTTGAGTATTTTTATTTTGGGAACTTCCGCTCTGATAGTGACATCGGGTTGGGACTATATTTGCACTGAATTTAAAACCTAAGTATGTGTACTTCAAAAAGGATTCTGTTGTTTGATATTATGATTTCGATGTCATTATGTTTGATGGAAATTTTGGATTTATGTGACATGTTTATGATTATGTGATATTCTTTATCTTAAAAAAAATAAAAAATTATTTGGGGTTTAGGGTGTCACACAAAGATTAAGGGAAACATATTTGTCTTTGATAATCGTTGATAAATATTTTTAAAAAGGCAAGATCGCAAAAGCAGTTGAAGAAGATCTTCGAGATTGTCCTAAAATGTTTGAAAGTTTGTTGAGTGATGCAGAGAAAGAATTATATAATGGTTGTACTAAATTCACAAGACTGTCGGTGATATTAAAGTTGTACAACTTAAAAGCGAGTAATGGATGGTCTGATAAAAGCTTTACAGAATTATTAACACTCATAAAAGATATGTTGCCAGATGATAATGAACTTCCCAGTCGAACCTACGAGGCTAAACGGATTTTGTGTTCTATTGGCATGAGTTACAAAAGGATTCATGCGTGTCCTAACGATTGCATTTTATTTCGAAATGAATATGAACTACTTAAGGCGTGTCCGAAATGCAATGTCTCTCGATATAAGAAGAAAGAATCTACTCCAACAAAAGTCATGTGGTATTTTCCTATAATACCAAGATTTAGGCGCATGTATCGCAGTGAAGAAGATTCAAAACACTTGACATGGCATGCAGATGAAAGAATTAGAGATGGAATGTTTCGACACCCTGCAGATTCCCCACAATGGGAAAAAATTGATCACGAGTATCCTGAATTCGGGATAGAGTCAAGAAATCTAAGACTTGCACTTTCTACTGATGGAATGAATCCACATGGTCTTCAAAGCATCTCACACAACATGTGGCCTATGATTTTGGTAATATATAACCTACGTCCATGGTTATGTATGAAGCGTAAGTTTATGATGTTGTCTCTGTTAATTTCTGGACCCAAACAACCGGGGAATGATATCGACGTATACTTGACTCCTCTAATAGAAGATTTAAAACGTATGTGGGAGACAGGTGTGGAAGTTTATGATGGGTATAAGAAAGAATATTTCAATTTGAGGGCTATGTTGTTCGGCACAATTAATGATTTTCCAGCATATGGTAATTTATCAGGATATAGCATTAAAGGTCAGTGTGCATGTCCTGTATGTGAAGAGAGTACAAATTGGATGCGGTTGAAACATTGTAAGAAGAATGTGTTTCTTGGACATCGTAGATTTTTACCTTATAGTCATCAGTATCGTTGGTGGAGAAATGCATTTAATGGAAAATCAGAGGAAGGTAAAGCTCCTTTACCACCGACTGGATATCAAATACTTGAAAAAGTACAAGGTTTGACCAATAAATTTGGCAAACCTTTTGCGGGAGAGCTGGTCAAAACTGGGTGGAAGAAAAAGTCAATTTTCTTTGAATTGCCATATTGGAAGTCATTGTATAGAAGACATTTCCTCGATGTGATGCATATTGAAAAAAATGTATTTGATAGTGTTATTGGTACATTACTCAATGTTCCAGGAAAGTCTAAAGACGGCATCAACGTAAGATTGGACTTGGTCGATATGGGAATAAGAAATGAATTGGCTCCAGTAAAGAAAGGAAATCGCACATATCTACCTCCAGCCGCTCATACTCTATCTAGAAAGGAAAAAATTGTTTTATGTAAATTTCTACACGAAGTTAAAGTTCCAAAAGGATACTCTTCGAACATTAGAAATTTGGTTTGTATGAAAGAACTCAAGTTAAAAGGTTTGAAGACACATGATTGTCATATTCTAATGGAGCATTTGCTACCAATAATTATACGTTCCATTTTACCTGAAAAAGTTCGACTAGCATTAACTAGATTATGTTTCTTCTTCAGGGAAATTTGTAGTAAAGTGATCGACCCTCAGAAATTACCGACATTGCAGAGGGAAATTGTTGTTACTTTGTGTGAGCTTGAAATGTATTTCCCACCATCGTTTTTTGATATAATGGTTCACCTTACTGTTCATCTGGTTAAGGAGACACAACTTTGTGGGCCAGCTTATATGAGATGGATGTATCCGATAGAATGATATATGAAAATATTAAAAGGGTACGTAAAAAGTAGAAGTCGACCAGAAGGTTGTATTGCTGAACGATACATTGTTGAAGAGGCTGTTGAATTTTGTACTGAATATCTGTCCAATGTTGAATCCATAGGGCTTCCCATGTCTCGTCATTCAGGAAGACTATCAGGAGAAGGGATAATTGGAAGGAGACTACTGACTATATCAAGGACATAATTGGAGCAGGCACAATTGTATGTTCTGCACAATGATGATGAGGTTCAACAGTATGTTACAATACACATGGATCAGTTATCTCGTTTGAACATGAATAGGAATCAAAATTGGATAACTCGAGAGCACAATCGAAGTTTTATAACATGGTTAAAAAATCACATAAAGTCAAAATTTGACATAGACCCCGGATCAATTTCACAGAGATTGAGGTGGCTAGCAAATGGTCCGAGCTTACATGTCTTTTCTTACACTGGTTATGTTATTAACGGCTACACATTTTATACCAAAGAACAAGATGATCAGACCACTATGTAAAATAGTGGAGTCACTCTCGTAGCTGAAGCGATGCATGTCTCAAGTGCAAAAGACAAAAATCCAATATATGCAAATCTATCATATTTTGGGGTTATCGAGCGCATATGGGAGTTAGACTACACAATGTTTCGTGTTCCCATATTTGGTTGCAAGTGGGTCGATAATAATAATGGCATTCGGATTGATGAGTCAGGATTCTTGCTTGTTGATTTTAATAGGGTGGGATACAAAAACGAGCCTTTTATTTTAGCATCGCAAGCTCAACAAGTGTTTTATGTCACCGATCCTTCTGATGATAAATGGTCTGTTGTCCTATCGACCAATAAAATAAGTGATGATAACAACAATGATGAAGATGTTGGTAATGATCTTTTATTTGCAACATCACAACAACCACATGAAATTGATTCAACTGATGATGGTTTATATCTTAGAGATGATCATGATGAGGGAATTTGGATTAATCCATCGTTTCGTATTGTAAATGGACAAACAAATGTGAATCCCACCAGGAAAAGAAGAAGGGCATCTTAATGTACATGTTTAATTGTTTTATATAAGCCATGCATGTAATCTGAATTATTGTTGTTCTATTCTGGTTTTATTGTTGTAATCTGAATTATTATAATCTGAATTATTGTTCTATTCTGGTTCTATTCTGGTTTTATTGAATTATTGTGGTATTATATAATCTGAATTATTCTGGTTCTATTCTTGTTTTATTGTTGTCTAAGAAGGCAAGCATAACCAGTGATTCAATTAGGACTTAAGTTTTTGGCTTTTGGATAGTTTGGTTGATGGGTGGGGGATAAGGGTCTTTGGTGAATTGCATGTTTATGTAAATTTGGACAATTTCAATTCTTAAGAACTATGCATGTAAAAAAAGTGCATGCATTTTACAGCGCTTTTTAAAAAAAGCGCTGTAAAAGGCCCTTTTAAAAATTAAACAATGAGACATTTTACAGCGCTCTTCTTACCAAGCGCTGTAAAAGTCCCTTTTAAAAATCAAATAAAGATACCTTTTACAACGCTTATGTGAACAAGCGCTGTAAAAGGCTTTAAAAATAATATTCATCAGATACCTAACATGACTTTCTCTAACAGGATTTTCTTCAAACACCTTGTACGCATCATGGGAATCCCCAAAAACACATTGTTAACAAAAACATCAGACCCATTGTTAACAAAAACATCAGACACATTGTTAACAAACCCATTTTTCGCAACATGGCAATGAACCTGAAGATCAAGTTACGATTTAAGAATGAAAGGGAATGTAAAGAGATAAAAAGGGTGTTGAGGTGGAGATTGAAAGAGTAAGCTTTGATGTTTGCGAAGAAGATGCATAAAAGGACTTTGAGGTGGAGTTTGGTGAAGAGGAAGATATTTTGGTGGGACTATGTTGGTTTTGCAGAGCTTGTTTAAAAAATAACATAACAAAACACAAAAATAACATAATAAGGCCTGTTACAGCGCTTCTTTGAACAAGCGCTGTAAAAGGTTTTTAAAAAAAAACATTATATAACATACTAAAACAATGAGGTCTTTTACAGCGCTTGTTGGGATAAGCGCTGTAAAAGAGTCTTTTAAAAATTTAAATAAGGCCTTTTACAGCGCTTCTTTGAACAAGCGCTGTAAAAGGCTTTAAAAAAAACATTATATAACATACTAAAACAATGAGGTCTTTTACAGCGCTTGTTTGAATAAGCGCTGTAAAAGAGTCTTTTAAAAATTTAAATAAATACGCCTTTTACAGCGCTTTTATAACAAGCGCTGTAAAAGGCTTAGCCTTTTAGAGCGCTCTTTGGAAAAGCGCTGTAAAAGGGTTATAAAAAAGCGCTGTAAAAGGGTTATATATATAACAGTAACCTCTTCAGTTTCCACTTCATTACGTAAACTACACTATCATCTCAACTTTCATCGTTCTTCTCTTCTTTTGCAAACCCTATAATCTCGTCCATTACGAACTGTATTTCCACGATCATCTCCTTCATTTCGAACCTTATTTCCATCCAAGATCATTTCGAACCTTATATTTTCATTGAAATACGTAACCCTCATTACGTATTTCTTCAAAACCGTTTTTCTGTGAACTTTATTGCTGTGAAATTTCTTCGTTCGCTCTTTTCTTTGCATTTCGTCTTTCTTCGAACCATTATTCAGGTATTGATGTTATTTATTTTTTGTAATCATTAAAATGCATGTTGAGCTTGTTTAAAATATATATACTGATACATGTTGAGCTTGTTTAGAATAATGCATGATGCATGTTGAGCTTGTTGATGTTATACTAAACTGCATGTTAAACTTGTTGTAGTTAAATGGATACAAACAGAGATTTAGAATGTCAAAATGAAGAAGTTGGCACCAGTAGGACTTATGAAAATGAAGTCAAACGTGGTGCACCTATCATGCAAAAAGTCATTAAAGCAAGGAGTAATGGCATTAAATTTGAGGTATACTATACTCTGTTTGCTGTGTATTTTTTTAGCTTTTTTTAATAGCATGTACTTACTATATGAGTTTATTAGGTTGGATGGAATGAAAGTGGTCAGCCAGTTGACCCCCACAGCGCAATGTTTGTGAGCTACATTGGGGCTGTTGTTCGTCAAAATATTCCAATAACAATTGACGACTGGAGAGATAAGACATTGAAGGATGCCAAAGATATCATATGGAATGATATTCAAGTAAATTTTTTGATCCAATCTTTTGTCATTTATAAGTATTTTCATTTAAATACTTTACTTATAATTTTTTTCATTGCAGACATCTTTTGTCCTTGATGAGGGACGAAAGAATTATGTATTGAGAGTTGCTGGCAAAATCCATCGTGGATTTAGATCGCATCTCTCAAACTTCTATCTTAAAGATAAAGAAGGAAACACAACAGCTGAACCTCCAAAGATATATCGACATTATATATCAAATGATGAATGGAAAGCGTTTGTTTTCAAACGTACTGATCCCGCGTTTGTCGTAAGTGATTAATTTATTAGCATTTGTGTGTTTTATTATTTATATTCGCATCATATTTTAAATTTTTACATAATTGCTATTTTTTTATATAGAACATTAGTAAGGCAAATCGCGAGAGGGCAAGCAACCCGACGCACCCATACAGAAGATCACGTATGGGATATGCACGTCTAGACCAAAACCTTGTAAGTCAATGTAACATCAATGATGAGGGAATTTGTATTATAAACTATAGTTTCTAACTAAAATTTTGTTTTAACGAATAGCGACAAGAGACCCAATCCGATCAACCGTTGGGTCGTCATATCTTGTGGAAGGAAGCTCGGGTAAATAAAGATGGAGTGGTTGATAACGAAAATGTTCAAAAAGTAATAGAACTTTGTGTAAGTATATTATGACTTTAATATTTTTCAATATTGTATTTATCACTTGAATACTTTTTAATATTGTATTTTATAAATGCTAATGAACTTAACTATTTTAATGTTACATGTATTTTAGGAGACCATCTCTCAAAGTTCTGAAAATGAAGAGGGCAACAAGGCTAGTTGTAGGGACATTTTGGGCAAAGTTTTTAATGTTCCTGAATATTCCGGTCGAGTTAGGGGGAAGGGATTTGGCGTAACTCCCAAAAGCTTTTTTCCTCAAGAGAAGCGCCAAAAACCTTCCAACGAGGAAGTATTAGAGAAGCTCAGAATCCTATCTGAGCAAGTGGCACAATTGGTGAATACGAACAAAGACAAGCAACTTCCGGATCAGCTCCAAGGTGAAATACAAATGGAGAGTGAAAGCGGGAGTTGCAACGTCGGTTTGAAAATTATTCCCGGGGTAATTAATTACTTACTTGCTTATGTAATTACTTATGCATTAAACAATATTATATATTAACTGTACTTATGTTTTAACTATTGATTTAGGGTGTCACTTCATGTTTTCTATACTTGTCCTCGCCCACTCATCGGAAGGTGGGAAAAGCAAAATTGTACAATACTTTGGGAGAAGTATTGCACAATACTCCGATCCCAAAGGGCCATGTCAAGGTATCGCCTACTGTTGCTTTCGAACCAACTGCACCGTTGCCGATACCGGACAACGACGGAGATATGCAGACATTGGGCGAAGCTATTGGTAGTTACGTGGCATGGCCCACGAACCTTGTTGCCCTCATTAAAAGCCCTCCCAGAAACAAATCAGTTACGTCTCCCGATAAGGTTTGTCACATTTATTGCATAATCTTTGTCAATTTTTTCAGATTCAATAAACTAACATTTAACCTCATTTTTGTAGGTCCAAATAAATAAACCACCCGCACATCCAAAAAAAGGCAGCAAACCTCAAAAATTGGAGGTTAATAGAGCTGCCAATAAAGCTGCCAAATTTGCAGCAAAAAAAAAATTGGATCGTGGCAAATCAGTCGCTGCTGCTGCTGCTTCTAAAATAAGTCAGCCACGCCTTGGTAAATACGGGGCGTGTCTTGACATCCAAGTAAAAAAGAACCTATGCAGCAGCGACGATTCGCGCATGATACACATGAATAAAGAAATATTCGGAGAGGAGTATGAGGAATTGTTCGACAAGGAGCACGTATACGAACTTCTCGAACATAAGGAGCTCAGTGCAACTGTAATGAGCTTGTATATAAGGTAAAAAATACTTCTAGTTTAAAATTTTCATTGAAGGTTTTTGCATGAGAAGGTCGTGTGCCCGAGGAAATTATCGAATAAATACTCATTATTCTCTCTGCATAAAACGTCCATGTGGAAAATGGATGAAGACAATGTAAAGAAATACATTGTAAATATGTTTTTAGGAAATATTTCAAAGGATAAATTGTTCTTAGCACCATATAATTCAGGGTACGTAATTTTATGTTTTTTAATTGATGAGAATATAATTTATTAGTTGTGTATAGACAAAATTGTTTAACCAATTTTTTGTTGTTGTAGGGCACATTGGGTGCTATTTGCAATCAATGCCGTCTCTGAAGTTGTATACTATTTGGATCCCTTGCATGGCGATTACAACAATCACTCCGAAATCAAGACTTTGTTCGACACGTAAGTAATATTCATTTATTTTTGTTACACATATATATAAATAAGTGTTTGTTCATGCTAAAATAATCACATTTATTCATTTGATAGTGCATTAAAAGTTTTTCGAGCTCAAAGAGGTGCGGTAGTGTCGAAGCAAAAGTCTAATAATATTACATGGATCCCAATAAAGTGCCCTCGTCAAACAAACAACATCGACTGTGGGTACTACGTATTGAGATTCATGAAGGAGATTGTTGACAAGAATAAAACTATTATCCCAAAAACGGTACGGTATTTTGATTATATGATTTTCATATATAAATTATCTATATATTTGATACTAACTTAATATAATATGTTCAATTTTTATATTGCAGTACTTTGAAAATTCCAGTCCATCATATTCTGAGCAAGATCTGATGGAATTAAAGGAGGAATGGTGTGAGTATGTGCTTGAAATGAAAATTATTTGATTTTCTGGGAAATAGCATGCTGCTGGGCAAGGGATCTGAATATTATATGGTGCATAGTTATTATATGTATATGATCATAGGACAGTATATAAACATGCATATGAATATGTTGTAAATTAGGTTCAATGTATATTTAATTACTTATGTTGTAAATTACTGTGTTACAGGATAATATATATGTATCATATTGTGTGAACTGATTATGTTTTAACTGATTATGGGCTCTTGTTCTGGTTCTGGTTCTGGTTGTGTTACTAATTCTGTTTCTGTTTTAACATGCACATGAATATGTTCTAAATTACTGATTCTGGATGTGTTGTGTGAACTGATTCAAACTAATTTGGGATAAAAAGAAAAAAGACAGCGCTTTATAAAAAAAGTGCCATAAAAAGCTAAAAAACGCTTTTAAAATATATACAGGGTTAAAAAAAAAATAAATAAATAAATAACACCTTTAACAGCGTTTTTTATAAAAAGCGCTGTAAAAGGCATACCAAATATGAATTATGGGTATGCCTTTTACAGCGCTTGTTACAAAAAAGCGTTGTAAAAGGTACCCCAAATATATGAAATATGGGTATGCCTTTTACAGCGCTTGTTACAAAAAAGCGCTGTAAAAGGCATTCCAAATATGTATTATGGGTATGCCTTTTACAGCGCTTGTTACAAAAAAACGCTGTAAAAGGTACCCCAAATATATGAAATATGGGTATGCCTTTTACAGCGCTTGTTACAAAAAAGCGCTGTAAAAGGTACCCCAAATATATGAAATATGGGTAAGCCTTTTACAGCGCTTGTTGTAACAAGCGCTGTAAAAGGTGCATCATAAGCGCGCGTTATAAAAGGTGCCTTTAAGAGCGCTTTTTTGAAAGTGCTGTTGTAGCTTTTACAGCGCTCGAATCCACAGCGCTTTTTTTTTTTTGAAAAAGCGCTGTAGAAGGCTTAAAAAAAGCGCTGTAAAATGCAATTTTTAGCGTAGTGTTGACAAAATACTCAGATTTTGGTTTAAACAAAGTAATCTGATAATCATTTGGATTTAAAATAATTTTTGAAGTTTTTCCTTGGGAGAGTTTTGAAATTATTTTACAGGATGGTTCCTCCTATAAAGGTTTTGAAATAATTTTTTGAGATGGTTTTTTTTGAATATTCTCCCCTTTCTTGTCCCAGAAAAGATGGCAGTTCTATTTAGAGAGATTCAATCTCTTTTTGGAGTTTGTGGAGTTTTGCAATTTTTTGGAGTTGAAGGTTTTCTTCAATTGAGTCTTTTATCTCATGAAAATTATCAGGTCCAACTATTTGTTGGCTAGCAAGCCATTTTTGAATTTGGTTTTGGGCTTTATCTTCTTCGACAACCTGTGCCCAAGACCTGATGGGTTTTGCGGATAAGATGGGTTTTGGGTTTTCTTGTGGTTGGTCCTTTTGGACCTCAATTCGTTTGGATTTTCTGGGCATCACTCAAGTCCTGTTTTGGAGAAATTCTCTGGTTAGAAAATCTGGAATTGAGTTTTGATCTCCTTTAATAAATTCAATTTCAAAATAAAAAATACTAAGGATTGGCTGCCATCTATAAAAAATTTGTTTTGATGCAATGTTTTGAACATCTTTTTATAAAACTTCTTTTGTAGATTTACAATCAATTCGAAGTAAAAAATTTTGGTTGAGTAAATCGCTTTGGAATTTTGTAATGCACATAACAATGGAAATAATTTATTTTTTAATTGCAGAGTAATTCTTTTGGCAATCATTCCAGTGTGCAGATGTAAACTGTACAATGCGTTCTTTGTTATTTGTTTTTTGTTTAAGAGTACCCCCATATGCTATGTCTGAAGCATCTATCTCAACAATTTTTTGGGCTTATGGGTCAGCTAAATGCAAACAAGGTACTTCTTTAACCTGTTTTTTTATTTATTTATTTATTTAAACTATTTTGGTATGCTATTCTAACCATAGGACATGTTTTTTCTTTAACCTATCATGGAGAGGTTTTTCTATCCTTTTAATGTTAGGACAAAAATCTAGTACATAGTTCAAACTTCCTAAAAATCTTTGTAATTGTGTTTTGTCAAGAAATTTATCCGCAAAATTTAAGGACCATTTGCCCAATTGATATCTCTGAAGGAATCAATGTAGGACTTACTGGATCTTTGGCATTTCACGCGAGGACTTCAGGGGTTTGTGACTTTGTTCTTTTTCCTAAGATATTTGTTAAGTCATAAGTGGTCATAGGAAGCAATTTTTACGAGGATGTGGAAGGCTGACCTTGTTTTGATTCAAAAGTACGTAACAACTTTCTTATTATTTCCTTTTGAAGTTTTGTATCTTCAATTTGCTTTATAATATCAATAATTATTTCTTGATCCTTTGTTAAAACATTAATTGATTTTGTACTAACTTCTGATTCGCTAAGAGAGTATTCTTCAAATACACTTCAAATATGGTACTACCATAGAACCCACCCAAAGAAAAAAACGAAATCAATTCTCAAACAAACAACCTATTAATATCATATTACTAACATGAACAAAAAAAAGCACAAATACCACTCATCCTCACCGTTATAATATGATAACATGGTACAAAAATTTCCATCTAGTTGAGCAATTAAGTTGATCTCAAGTAATATTACGTCTTAATAAAATATAAACTAAAAATGTAAAACGTAATAGATCAAAGGAATAATAATTCATAATTTTTTCTTATAAATTTTTATTTATAACATTGTATGGGCCTTTTGTCAAACCCAAATTGATTATTATAAAAAACTAATATGAACTTCAAGGTGGTGTAACATTGAGAGGAGGGCAGCATTCTGGTCGAATTAGGCAGAGTTGTGGCATGCAATGAGATACATGATTTGGAACACGAATTCCATGTGCATTTCCCACAAAGATAGTCGCAATTGCAACAAAAAAAACCACCAACATCAACGCCATTTTCAATAAACTTTCCATTATACAACACAATGATTTTTGTAGTGAAAACAAATTGGGTAATTTCTTATGGTATGGTAAAGCATATCTATCTACCTATTTATAGCAAGAGGTTTTTTTAATGCGGACAAGATTATTAAATGAGGTTGAATATCCAAATTAATTACAAAAGGTCATATTTAACTATTATTTTTGTGTTTACATAATTGTGGAATGTTAATTTTTTAAAAATTTCAAATATATCAATAAATATTGACCAACTTTATCTTATATTCAAGATAAAAGGGATGTGAAACAATAGATATATTAAAAAAAAATGCATATATTGACCAAACTTTATCTTATATTCAAGATAAAAATAAATGCATATTTTAATTTTTAAAAAGTTACAAATTTTTTCAAAAAACATTTTGAAAACTGAAAAAG
>JBBPBR010000003.1:49694711-49709203 GCA_037974775.1 Cicer pinnatifidum
AAATATTAGTCACCGGTAAATATTAATTTATGAGCATTGGTTCATTTTTTTTATAACTATTTTAACATAGATGGTTTACCATTTCTTTTGATAAAAAAACTCCAAAGGACATATTTGTAAAAAAAATACGCTACACTAAATATTTGTCAATAATAAATATTAAAAAAATATAGGATATTACAATTGTCTAAAAAATAAATATAAAAAGCACATGACAAATATATGTTAATCGTAAATATAAAAAATTACAAAATAAATATTTATCACTAATATAAACATGACAAATATTTATCATTGTTAAATATTAAAAAAAGACAGAATAAATATTAGTTTATCTTTTAAAAGAAAAAAAATATTATTTTTACTCAATTGGTTCATCATGTTGGAAATAGTAGATGCATTTAATAGTAATTGAGAATATGCCATTTCTTTTTTTAAAAAAATTACAAATGATATATTTGTAAAAAAAATAGGCTACAATAAATATTATAAAAGTATAAGATAAATACTTATAACTATTGCATACAAAAAATAAGTGATAAATATTATTCATCGATAAATAAATATTAAAAATCACGAAATGCCACCTCACCCTTGAATGCCACCTATACAAATATTTCCCACATCAGCTTTTGAGCCAAAAAGCTGATGTGAAACTCTCCTCATTTCTCCCTCTCAATCATGCTCTCAATACCTTAATCTCCTTTAATCCTACTATATTTTTCGTCTTTCTTCCACAATTTCTTTCATACCTCCAAAATCTATTTGATAATATTATTTTATAATAAAATTTATAAATTATAAAAATTATTTTACAATTATTTATAATTTATAAATTATTTTACAATTTGATAATAATTTATAATTTATATTATTATCAAATTATTTTATAAGTTATTTTATAATAATTTTATAAATTATTTTATAATATTATTACTCATTTACCAATGTTAATAATTTATATTATTAGTCATTAAATTTGATGAAAAAAAAATCACTTAATCACTTATAAATATCAACATAAATATTCTTTTATCTAATCCTCCTTCTCCTTTTATGAATAATATATTATTCCACTTATGGTGAGTAATAATTTTATACGTTAAAAATTCAACTACTCATTAATGTCAATCTATTTATAGTTACTTTCAATTTATGTCAGTCAATTTTTTTAGTAACGTTTTATAAAATAAAAATATATATTCTATTTGACAGAAAATACACAAATTTATTAAAAATAATCATAAAAAATTAATCAGAAAACTCAAATCGTTACCTTGTAAAAGAAGAGATGATTATTTCATTACATTCAAATATTTTGATTTATTTATTATTTTTAGATGTATAAAAAAAAACAAACCACATTAATTATAGTATAAAAAGATACACATTAGTTACACTGGTATAATATTATGGACGGAATTTGCAATTTGTTTTGAGCTCTTCTGCCGGTATGTTACCTGCAAATCCAGCGTCCACCCAGCCAGAATAGCCTCCACCCATGTTAACAACATGTCCATATCCCTGCGTTACCACATGATCATATGGCATATACATTAGATTTTAGACAAAAGTGATGTAGAAAAAAGTGATTAGCTAATAGACCATGAAACAAGGCTATGATTTCTAAAATTCATATTTGCCAATTGAGATGCAAATCCAATCCATAGAAAGTGTCATTCATTCTTGAAATCTGTAAACATAGCATGTATTGCATTTTAAATCCACAAATTCATAGCAAAACAACCCAAGGAAGCATTATAATTTTCCCTAAATATATCTCGACAAACACTATGACCAGAACAACAAAAAGCAGACTCATAAGTATTACATTCATTCCAATAATCTTTGGGGAAGCCAAATCACTTCATTGATGATAAGAGAACTACGAGAATGAGTTCTAACTTGGAAGACCTTGCGAATTCGAACATCCAACATAGAATTGGAGATTGTTCTCGAGGTGTAATTTCTAGATAGCGAAACATTGGCAATAGTTATGTTGATGGTAATGAGAAAAGCAAGATTCTTGCCTTCAAAATGAGCTTGATTCTTGCAATACCAAATCACGTCAATAGTAAAGATGATGTTGGCCAAAACAACTTATTTGCATTGATGAGACTGACCTTTCTCACAAATGACTAGAAGATTTTAAACTGGACTAGTATCAATTTGAAAAATAGAGATTACCTAAACCAGAGTCTAGCATCAAATCAGAAAGATAAAAAGAGATGATTGTTGGTTTCCAATGCACAATGACAAAGTTCACATCTTGAAACAATTTGATAACCATAAGAGATTAAATTATCATTAGTAGGTATTTTGTTATGCAAAAATCTCCAAAATCTAAGAGACTTGGAAGGAGGAATGCTATTATGTTAAATGGTTTTGGCCCAAAGAATATGTTGACCTAAAGGCTTGATAAATAAATAAATAAGCTTCTTTAAAGCTTAAACCTCCATAATTGTTTAATATCCAAACCAGATGATCCTTGAAATCAAACTTAGGAATAACAGTCTTAGCAAACAAGTAGCCGATTAAGGGTAATTATGAAAGAGAATAGAAAGAACTTTTCAATGACCATCCTGAATGAAATAAATGGCAGTTGCATGAAGATGAGATTGCTTGTCCTCAAGAATGTTAAGAATAGAAAACAAAAAATCCTCCCGCAAAGTGCAAACTTAGAAATTAATATCACCCTTGTCAAGTTGCCATTTGTTCTTCTCGTATATAGTAGTTAATGTAGCTTTAAACGCAGTTCAAATGGAGGAATCAACGTGATATCTAATATATCTATTCCTTCTAAAGATATGGTCTCTATGAAGAATAACCCAATAATCAAGTCACTATAAAATTTAATAACAACAACATTAATAATGTCACTTAATACTAAGACTCCTTTCATTAAGATGTTGAAAATTTTTATACTAGGCAATATTAACCAGTTTCCTATGCTCAATATCATTAGACCAAATAAAATTCCTAATCCAGTTGTCTACATCTTTGAGAAGAGAAATCGATCAAGAATATATGTAGAAGCTATAAACCAAAATGTTAGGAATGACACTTTTTACCAATTAAGATCTACCCGCCATAGAGAGCGATAAGCTTTCCAAGCTACAAATGTATTAAGTCTTTGAGGATCCTTGTCCTCTCCACCAACTTTCTCTACACACTTTCTCCATCTCTTTATAAAAATGTCAAGAATACATTCTCTAACACACTTTTAACACATTTTATCTCTCACTTCATTTTAGTGGAGATGATCCACTCACTCAACGGTGAGCATAGAAATTGAGAGGTGTCACTAAAATGCATACCAACGGATAACTAACCTTAGGAATAACATTATAGTGACGACAAATTAAGCTCCGTAGGTATAAATAATTATTGACAAGAAAAAAATTAGTTTGTTTGTATAAGTTTTGTGAAATAATACATTTGGTAATTTAATAAACTAATTAAAGATTACGGATAGCAATAATCAAGATTGATGATTAATTTGAGGTTGGTTATACACTTACTGAATTAAGCAGATCAACGCAGGCTCGACTAGATCTTCCTCCACTATTGCAAGCCTGAATTTGTAATCCGTTACAATTACAATTAAATTCATACATTTCTTGATATGAGCATATATATATATATATATACTTTTTATTTTAGTGAAATACAAAAGGGTATAAATTTCTTACCACAATTAAGTGATCCTCACTCTTATATATTTCTGCAACTTGTTTAACAAAATCAGGATTTTGGACCCGTCCTGTTCATTATTTGCAAACACATTATATACGCTAAATATCATATAAGAATTTCTTAATAAAAAAAAAAATCATAAGAATTTCATTTAGATATGTATTAATATTCAATTAGATTTCACCATCTCAATATTTATATAGGTATTTTAAGAAATAATATTATGACATATCTAAATAATAAAACCTTATGGGATGTCTATATGCAAATAATAAATACAAATTAAATGCTTGTTAAATTTATTTATATTATTGATAATTGAGTTAAATATGATTGTAACCTCTATACCATGAAATTCTCAATATTTACCTGCTTCTGTGATGAACATATAAGGGACATTAATAGCATTCTCAACATGGCTTTTCTTGAATTCCTCCACTGACCTATACAAGGAGGGTGTGGCAAAAAAATTAAGAAAAAGGACTTTAATTTAATTTCTTATGTTTTATAAGTTTGTTAGGTGTTCTTAATCTTATGAAAATTTAAAATGAAGAATGAAATTGGAGAAACTCAATATTTTGTTACCTCACATCAAGATAATGGTAACCAGATGAATCGAGCAGATCTTTGGCAGCATGGACATCTAAGGTAAGAATATTAATATTTTGATGACTGCAAATTATTAGAGAAAAATTAGAATTTGATTGTAACTTAATTAAAACAATTGTATTTTCCAACCAAGGCCATACAATAATTATAGGCTAACATACTATAAAATGGAAAATTTTGGAATATATTTTGAACTCTTACTCCTTTGTGGCATCCATTTCTTTCTTTGTGAATAAAATTTAGCAATCCGGAAAGTTATCAATGCAAGATAATTATTGTATGATATTTATGAAGTGAAAAATTAGGTTTGATAAGGTTTGTGGGGTCTCTAGTGTTGACTTTCTTAAATATATTTTTTTATTTTACAAGTTGTTTGATTATATATATAGGTCAACTCTTATAACGTGCAAGCCAAGTATATGTACTAAATAAATATTATGGGGAAATGGCTGCCATTTGTTTATCTTGTTGAAAAGTGATTATACATTCAATAATAATTTTTGTAAGTCTTGCATAAGTAGTCCCGTTAATAAGCTAATATAATGTATCATTATTAGATGTACATTAATGGAGGATGAAGTATGTTAAAAGAGACAAAAAGACTAAGATTAAAGCTATTTTAAAATAACTGTTTTTTTATTTGTTTTTTTATAGTCATTACAATAACCAATTCTCTATTTATAACATAGAAGAAAACATATTTTAACATAGTGAAAATAATATTCTGACAAACTAAACAATGATTCATCACAATGAATCAACCTAAATCCTTTTAAAAACTATGGAGTACGTCATCGTCTAAAAACGTTGGTCATGTTGGAAAACCCTATAACGTTGTGCTCAACAATCCATGTCAATTACATGATGAATAACCAAAGGCGGAAGCGTACCTGTGGGAATTGCCATTGATGAAATCTTGGGATGATGATGATAGAGCCAATGGGTTGGTTGATCTTACTCAGCAAAACACCCTGAATACTTTGCTCTCTTGATGGGGATAGAGAGAACCAAAGAGTTTTCTCCTTTTGGTTTGTGAAACTGAATAGTCTTATTGTGTTTTCCTTGGGGACCATTACCCCTATATATATAACTATTATTAGTTATATCCCAAATTGTAGTATTTCTAATTCAGCCCCTCATTAAATTAGAAATTGCCTGGTATCTACACTATTAATTTTCATAACTATTATGTTCTTTAACCATAAACTATTATATATTATTTGACCCCTAGTTTATTGGCTAATTATATAATGACCCTAACACACTTTATTAATTATTTACATATGTGACCCATAAATCTTACAAGTCATTTATAAAATCATGGGTTCAAACCTAAAAAATTATGGTAACTAATTTACTAACAATTGTTTATAAAAAAAAAACTAATAATATTTCTAGCATTTCTTGTAAAAAAATAATAATAATGTTCCAGCATTTGATCCATCCTTAGTTGAAGGAAATTAATAGTTGACTATGAATTTTATATTTTGGGTGATTGATACTGAATTTTTAATTTTAGATTGAGAATTGGCATTTAGTACGAGAAAAGTAAAAACGAAACATGATTACATTTTTATTATAAAATGTCAAATTTATAGGTTGCCTTTTTTAGTTGGATACATGAGAGACAAAATGAAAAGTAACTATTTATACACTTTGTTTATTTTCGTTAGGATTACTTCCTAAGTGTTAGGTGTTTAACTTACAAGTGTCAATCATATCGCAAATTGCTTCTTAAAAAAAATTCATAACGCAAATTAATAATAGTTTGTGTGTATCCAAATATAAAATGATTTTGTTCTTGTTCTTTTCGTGTGTAATTGTAAAGACTTTCTTTTATTTTTGACCAAAAACAAAAAAGTTTCTTTTAATAAATACACAACGAATTTTTTATCGGTTCATCTCACCCGATTCGAATTGGTTGTATTTCGTATTAGTAGGAAAAGATGAACTTAACGCACATTACCTTTAAGAATATGTTATTCATCAAGTTAAGAGTTTCAGTAAAATTCAGCACCCTTAAAAGTATAGCTAATAGGCATGGCAATGGAGCGGGAATTTCGCATCCTCCACATCTGTACCTAACTGATCCGAGAAAATCTGCATCTGTCCCGTTTCATAATAGGTGTAAAATTTAGGCACACATCTCCGTCCGCACCTGCACCTACTCATATATATAAAATTATAAATTTAAAAATCATATTTATTATAATAAAATAATTATTATTAAATAATAATAAAATCAAAAAAATATTTTTTATAAAGATAAAATTATAATTTTTAATATTTAAAATAATATTAAACATATTAAATATGCATATGTATATAAAATTTAAGAATTGTAATAATATTACTTGCAGTGTGAGTTCGGGTGCGGGTGCGGAGTGCATATCACCACCCCCAAACTTGTCCCCACCCCTGAATTTTAATGTCAGGAAAAATCCGCACTCGCACCTGCATCCAATTTAAGCGGGTTTTTTCCGCCCAAATCAAATGGATTCGGATGAATATTCGCGGGTGCGAATTTTATTACCATCTCTAATAGCTAGCATGATTGGGCCTTACAAAATACATAATTAACCAGGCCCAATTAAACTAACATCATAGAAATAAACTAACAATCAAGTAGAGGAAATAATATAACTAACACCCCTCAAGATGAAATGTATGTTGATTATAGTGAGTTTGGATATAAAGCAATGGAACTATCCTAGATTAATATTTATCTCAAAATGTCAGCCATTTGATCCTTTGATAGAATTAGAAGAAGCTGAAGCATTTTGGAGCAGATGTAACATAAAATATGATGCATTTGTCTATATTAGACTTGATGCAATGAACAAGTGACAAGGCAACTTGTAAGTGTTAATCAATTGGTGACTTGGTGCAGCAAAGGGCTTAGCCTACAATCAGAAAAGAAGATATGAGGACAGATATTATTAAGATATAATAATTTATATGAGCTTCTTGCAATTGATGGGAATAAATACAATAACATGCAATACACAATGGATAGAAAATTCTCCCAACTCGCAAGAACTTGTGCGGAGTAACAATAAATATATGGCAACAAATTGATCAAATAAAAGTGCGTAAAGAATAACAATATTTTAACGTGGAAAACCCCTCAATGCAAAGGTAAAAAATATGGGTCGTCCAGACTAAATAAATAACTCCACTATGATCAAATAAGAGTACATAAGAATCTCAAAATGATAAACAAATTGTATCTACAATCAGTCAAGATAACAAAGGATAAAAGCTTACAAATGGAAAACAAGAAGATGAAAAACACCCCAAAAACCTGCTATTGTGTGAGCACTGTTTCTCCCTCTCCATAGATTATTTCATCGATCTGGTCGTTGAAAAATAATATATATGTATGTTTTGAACCTTCTGTCCAAATATCAGCTCGATCCAACGGTTAATGAATGGGCAATCAATGTTTTTCTGAGAATGATTTGATAAAATCGGGAATAGAGTTTACTATTCTCTTTTCTCTTTTGGCGGTTGTCTTTTTCTACAAAATAGTCTCACTCTTACAAACCTAACAAGACTCTCTCAACTTCAATAAGTGAGACACATGGACAACAATATTTGGACTTTTCTCCACTTAGTAAGGGAGTCCAATATCCAACATATCTCTCTCACAATTGTGTGGACATAATCGCCAAACTGGTGATATCAAAACAAGTTTCAAACTTCCTGCTATTAATGTTTTAGTCTTCATATCAAAATCATTATAATAAGTATGAACTTTAACCAACTCCAACAACATAGCTTCTAAATATGTGTTTGGACCTATTATGAAATGTCAAATTTTTACCAAAATGAAGATCACTTTGACTATCGTCAAATAATTCATATTTGTCCTAAATAAATCTAAGCTCCTAAAAGAATTTCTTCGGCGAAATCAATTCTTTACACGTTTCGGTAATGACAATGAACTATACCTCAATTGTAAATAATACTACACATTTATGTAATATGGAATGTTAGTACACAACCTCCCTCTGCAAATTTAATCATGTGGTCTGAAGTGGACTTCCTCGAGTCAATATCTCCGGCCATATTTGAGTCAATCTTTTCTACCTAGATTTGACAAAAATCTACTAATTGTACAACCAACATGTGCAATATTTGGTGTTGTGCACACCATTGCATACAAGAAAATACCCACACCAGACATATAAGAAATCGTTCCATGTCTGTTTTCTCATCTATACTAGAAGGACTTTGTTTAGAACTCAACTTAAAATGAGTAGCAAGAAGAGTACGTACAACCTTAGAGTTTTCCATATGAAACATTTGAAACACTCTCTCAATATAACGTTCTTGTGACATTTAATGTTTTTTCTCCTTTTTGTCACACATAATTCTTATTCCAAGAATCTGTTTAGCTGCTCCTATTTCTTTCATGGCAAAGGATTCACCCAACTGCATCTTTGACCTATCAATCTTGGAAGAGATTCAAACTTTTTTTGCCACTGCCTTGGAGCTTGCTTCAAACCATATAAACTATTTCTCAATATAGACACAATGTCTTCCTTGCATTCAACAAGAAAACCATTCAGTTGCTTCATGTAAATCTCTTCCTCCAAATCACCATGAAGGAGAACCATTTTTACACCATTAGCCCTACCTCTAAGTCAAGAGTAGTTGTCAAACTCAACATGGTTTTAAATAATGACATTTTTACCACAACTAAAAAAATCTCGACATCCTTTCTTTGACGAGAATCTTTCACACAATAATCTAGCTTTATACCTCATAGATTTTGAGTTACTTTCAAGCTTCACTCTATAGATCCACTTGTTTTCCAAAGCCCTTTTGTCAGTTGGCAACTTCACCGAATCATAAGTGGGATTATCATGCAAGCACTTTATCTCATCATGTCTTGCATCTAACCACTTTTGACTTTGTTCACTCTCCATGAACTCTCGAAAACACTCAAGATCCCCTTCATCAATCAAAATCATATATTCGTCAGAAACATATCTTGTAGATAGTTGTCTTTATCTCTTAGACCTCTTGAGTTGGGTTTCAGATGATTTAGAAACATCACTAAGATTCTCATCATATGACAACTCATGATGTTCACCTGTTCGAATATTTACCTAATCTCCAAGCTAATTATCAACAACACAACCATGTGGCTCACTATTCTGAACATTACCATTAGTAGTATCCAAATCAGGAACAAGTGATCGAACTGGATCACATCAGCCAAGATGTCATCTCTCTTAGGTGTAATTTCTTCACGTTATTAATGTCTTCAATAGTTTGGTCTTCTTTGAACACTACATCACGACTTCTGATAACCTTTTTCTCTATTGGATGATACAACTTGTAGCCAAATCCTTCCTCACCATAACCAATGAAGATACACTACTTTGACTTTGCATCGAACTTGCATCTTTCATCCTTTAGAACATGCACAAAAACCTTTCAACCAAAGATTCTAAAATGATCATATTTGACATTCTTTCAACCCCATGGCTGGTACCTCACTATTCAAAGCGACAGTACATGTAAGTTTAATAACATGTACCTCTATATACAGTGCCTCACCCCAATAATGTTTAGGCAACTTAGCTTGAGATAACATACACCTCACTCTCTCAACTGAGAAGTTTTAGGAGGAGTCTTTTTGTGTGTTATTCCTTACTATTTGCAATAAACATCAAAGGGTCCATAACACTCACCATTGTTGTCAATATGTACACGGTTCAACTTCTTGCTTGTTTGCCTCTCAACCAAAACATGAAATTGTTTGAACTTCTCTAACATTGGGTATTTTGTGTTGAAAGCATAAACATTAGAATTACTTTTAAAGGCCACAAACATTAGAATGCACCAACTAAAGAAACTCTGACTTTCTAGAAAGATGATACCTTTTTAAGGATACTCTAGTTTGTTTACCAACCGTGCATTGAGAATATTTTTCCAAATCTACATTCTTCAATCTTGGAAGCACATCATATCTGACTAAACAATTTAACCTTTTTTAATTGATGCTTTCATATCCACGACATCATATCTTACTAAACAATTTAAGCCTTCGGTGCCACAAAGATGCTTTCATATCCACGACATTCACATTGTCTTTAGCAACCAAAGCTTTTGCCCAATATAGTTTACTAATTTTCTTCCTTCTAGCCATAACCAAGTTACCTTTGTTGAGTTTCCACTTCCAGAAGAAAAATCATTATCATTAAACATATGCACAAAGATCAAATTGAAGCAAACATTCATAGCATGTTTGACTCCTTTAAGTAACAATTGCATTCCCATGTTGGTTTGCAAGCATACATCACCAACATCAATTTCCTTATAGACAACATCATTACCCATCTTCAAAATTCCAAAGTCACTTGAAGTATAAGATGTAAAGAACTCCTTCCTCGGTGTAAGATATTGTGTAGCACCACTATCAGTTATCCACATGCTCTCATCAGAGACAAGATTAATTGACTCATAGTCACATAGAATAACAAGATCATCACTAGTAGTAGTAACACGATCATTATCCTAACCTCTTTGTTTCTACTTGCCCTTCTTACTTTTATTCTCCTTTTTCTAATGAAACAATTTGTTTGTATGTGTCATGTTCTATGAAAATAATGACACTCCACATTTTTGTATGTAGACTTGGACTTGCTTATCTTATTTTCTCTACAACCCTTCAATTTCCTTTTTTCATTTGTAATAAATTCATATTGAGATGAATAACCTTGTGACTTCCTTCTCATGTCCTCATTCAAAACATCACCCTTAGTCGTTTATCAAGAAACACCACCTTTAAGAGCGGAACTCGTTATAGAAACCTGAAAAATTTATCCTAAGACTTTAGTAAAGAAAACAATATAAATAGTCCCAACAGCTCATCATCAAACTTGATACCACATCTGATCAAGGAGCCCCTAAAATTCACTCAAATGGGCTGAAATATATGTCTCATCCTTATACTTCAAAACTATAAACTATTCAATAAGAACAATTTATTATTCCCTGATTTATGGGGAAACAAAGTATGATTCTTATCCCACATGGATTTTGCATTTGTTTCATTAACAATATGATTATAGACATTATATTCTAAATATTGCCTAACAAAACCACATACTTGTTGATGTTCAAAATTTCATTCTTTCGTAGATTACCATCCGACTTTTTAGAACTAGAAATAGGAAGATGCATTTTCTTCACAAATAACAAATATTTCATCTTGATGCTCCACAAATGGTAATTCATACCATTCAAGCAGATAATCTTTATATTCATATTTGCCTTCATCCTTCAAGAAAGTCAAATAGCTTTTTAACCAAGAGTTCTGATGCCACTCTAATCGAAATAAACATAAAAACACAATAAAAAGCATTACATAACGGATAAAAAATTTCCCCATATTGCAAGAAATCTTGAGGAGCAACAACAAATATATAGCATCAAATTGATCAAATAAAAGTGTGTTGATGACTCTTCATCATATGCATATTTTTCATTGTTTTTAGTCTTATCTATCTATGATTATTAGTTAGTTTGAATAGTTAAGTGCTATATCTTGTTGATTCTAGTTCTTTGAGTTAATAAAATGTTTGTGTTTTTATTCCCTTGATTAAGTAGGGATTTTTTTTTGTAGTTTTACATTGCTTTTTTATTTTAGTGTTGTGCTGAATTTTGGTGAGAAATCAACATGATCGATGTGGAGTATTTCAACCATATCTAGAGTTGTAGATGTCCAATTGGAGTCAAACCAAGTGCAAATGAAAGCTAAGATCCATTGCTACATCTTTCAAGAAGAAATCAGAACTAAATTCAGAATCAAAAGAGGATAACAATGCAACAAAACGTCAAAGAGAAGAAGTTGTGCGCCTGAAGCACAACAGTTGTGCTTGGGGCGCATTTCCATACTGATGACTTTGACGATTTGCTCTTGAAGTGCAACATCTGCGCCTGGGGTGCGGGACGTGAATCAGAACTCATTAAAAAGAATTTTTTTTTTTTTTTTTATCACTTTTTAGGGATCTTTTGGACTATTGGGAAGTTTGAAGACTTGTTCCCTAGTAGAAAAACTCAAATACGACCTTTTATAACACCATTAGAGTAGTATTCTCAATAATCATTCATGAATCTTTCTTGTAATTCTTCTCTAATCTCTATCTTTTATGTTTCTGTCATGAGTAAATAAATCCTATTTGTTAGGGATGAGTGTAAGGAGATGAAACCATTATTTTTCTAATTTGATTTCTAATTATATAAATGAGTTTATTGAATTATTTTTCTCATCTTTGTGTTTAATGCTTTTTATTGTTTGATCAACTTTAAAATGTTCTACGATTCATATTTTGAAACGGGAGTGGACTTTATGAATGCTTGAGACGATAAATTCATGATATTGTAGTCTAGGGATAGATGCAAGTCATGAAACCAATTAAATTAGTTGCAAAGGCAGTAGTTTAACAAGAGAATTCATGTACTGTAAGGCTTAATTCTAATATTAAATCCACTAAGGAATTAGGGGTTACTTTGGAATTAAAGGTTATGTCACTAAGACATTATGACAAGAATAATAATGAGAATTCGATAATAATTCATTAAAGGAATTCAGTAACTAGGATCAAATTAGACACCAAGGTTGGATTCGAAGTGAAATTCTTCCCTGACATTTGTCTTATAATAAATGATCAATTTTATTAACGTTGTTAGTTTTAAATATTATTTTAATCAAATCATAAAATTTTTGTTCAATAGTAAAATGCAATCCTTGAGTTCGACACTTGGTATTATCGTTTTAATTATTATTTGCAACGATTCAATGCACTTGCTGAAACACTATCATGCGTAAAGAACACCGATATTTTAACAAGGAAATCCCCTCAATGCAAGGGTAAAAATCACGAATTGTCCAAACCAATGAAATAGCTCCACTATAATCAAATAAGGGTACAAGAGAGTCTCAAAATGATGCACAATTTATGCTTACAACCAACAAAGATAACAAAGCACAAATGCTTACAAATGGAAAACAAGAAGATGAAAAACACCCCCAAAAACCTGCTATTGTGCAAGCCTTGTTTCTCCGTCTCCATATTTTGTTACGTTTATCCAATCGTTGAAAAAAAGACTTGTATATTGCAAACATGCTGCCCAAAAATCAACATGATCCAATGGTTAACGAATGCACAATTTATATTTTTCTGATATTGATTAGACAAAATCGGGAATATAGTTTGTAAGATATATGCCTCCTTGACATTGATTTTGATATAACTTCCAAACATACAATGTATATGCATTATCTGATTAATCTAATAGTGTAAGTTGAGATACATTTCAGGAAATCAATCAAGCAAAAATTGATCATATCATAAGGGTTGAAGATTATGTGAAAGAATCAAACACTACACTTGAACAAATCTTGGATCTCAAGCAATCAAGCAAAGATTGATGATATTATACAAGGCTTGAAGATTATGTGCAAATTTGTCTAGTGTTCATAGTGATTATTAGGTAGATTCATCATTATGATTTTGCACATCTAATATTTGCCAATTAAAACTGAAATCATAAAATAAGTGTGTTAATAAATCAACTGCTAAATCAATTTGTAAATCGATTGGTTAATCGATTGTCTGATTCACAGAACAAATATTTCACTAAGTTAATCGATTGGGAAATTGATTACTTAAATGTTTATTAATAAGAAATAATTGGTAATATCTATTAATAAGAAATATTTAGTGTAGCCTTTTTTTACAAATACTTGAGTTGCAGTTTTTTTATAGAAAATAATTGGTAAGTTCTCAACTACTATTAAATGCATGTATATTTCCAATGAGATGAATCGATTCATTTATAATAAAAAATAAAAAGATGAATTAATGTTTCATAAATTGATATTTATGAAAACTATGTATTTATCAATAAAAACTATTTCTCCCTTGTTTCTTAGGTAATAGTTATAAAGGTTTATTATGTATTTTTCAATATTTACTAATGATAAATATTTAGTGTAGCTTTATTTTTTTTACAAATATGTGCTTTGTAGTTTTTTTTAAAATTAATGGTAAATTCTCTATTACAATGAAATGCATTTACTATTTCCAACAAGATAACCAATTGAGTCAAAAGAATATAAAATATTGAATCAAATGTTCATAAATTACTACTTATCGATACTAAAT
>JBBPBR010000003.1:49749817-49760516 GCA_037974775.1 Cicer pinnatifidum
ATTGTAAGGTCAATATTGTCAGTTGTCACTCGTTGTAACTTTATTGCATATATTATATATCTTTATTAGGAAATATAAAATAAACTTGGTGGTTAAGTTTAAGGGGTTAGAGTGTGAAATTATAAAAAAAGTCTTAGATTCGATTTTCACCCAGAATAAAATACTAATAATAATAATATTTATTAGTAATATTGATTATTGCAATAAATACATCTATCTTGATATGATATTATTTTTCAATACCAGAATACTATACCTAATATTATGGTAGATGATGTTTTAGATACTTTCTATGAAAGAATATTCGAGGGACAATGATCTAATCGCTTACAACGTATTCTCAAAATTTATAACATAATCTTGTTCAAATTACACATAAATCCATCACTATCGACATATGATATTTCATTCTTTCATGTTTGTGTTTTTTGCTTAGTATTTTTATTACTAGAGTACATTTAAAAATATATATTTACTTAAATATCTATTTCAATAAATAATTTTTGAATAAAAAATTGATTATAGACCTATACGATAGTGAGATATAATATTAAAATTTTTTAATGATACCGCCATTGCAAGCTATTTTACATCAAACCAACATTTCGCGTGTCAAAATTTAAGGCGATCACAAATACTAACAGAAAAATATTGAAGAATTTTAATGATACTGCCACGTGACATAGGCCCTTGGAGGCTACTTTCCATCAAAACAACATTTTGTGTCAAATATTAAGTCGACTACTAACAAAAAAATTGCGCGCAACAAAAAATTTATATACGTGTATATTCAAAATAAAATCTATAACAGACACAAAGACGAATAATTTAATTGATAGTCATAGATAAAATGAGTAGATAATATTTTTTAATTAATAAATATAATTGATAGTTAATTAATAAAATTAATATGTGGTGTTTATGTTTTTTATTTGTATTATATTAATATTTTTTATAATAGAATTTTGTAATATATTTTAATTATATAATAATATATTAATGTTTTTATTGACAAAAGGTAGGAAATTTTGTATTTAACTATATAAAAAAAATTATTCGTAAATTATTTTAAAATTAAAATAGATAATATCCATGAATATTACTAGTAAAAATATTTTCCTATTCGTTGTTGTGGTTTGATTCTTTAAAAACTAATGACACCACCAAGAAAACGGCTCATAAATAACCATGTTAGTAGATTTTTTTTTAACGGTAACCTAGCGAGTAGCTATACATGCAGTTCTGTAAAAAAAAGCTATACAAAGCAGCCTCTACTTAGGAAAAAGCTGCGCTGTTTTAATATAGTTTGTTCTTAGGGCCTAGACCCGGTTGTTAGTAATTATAAAAAAAAAAAAAAAATGATTTTTATATTCGATAATTTTACCTATACCTCTTTTATTAGTGAAATATTTGCATATGTAATTATTGAATATATTCGATACAAAATGAGCTACTCTAGCTGAGACGAAGACCATTTAAAGTATGTTGTTTGAAAAGCCATGATACATCAAGGCATCCATCAACTGAAAAATTTACGGTCAAGTCTTTAATGATGGAGGAGTTGTCTTGAATACCATGTATATAATATATATAAAGAAATTAGGAAAGAATACGAAGGAATTGATTCCCAAAACTTGAAAATTAATAGCTTCATGGGAGTAGCCTCCAATGTCTTTGGAGTTCTAATAGGTGACGTTGTAGTTGGACAAAAAATCTTTGGAGTTCTAATAGGTGATGATGTAGTTGAACCGAGGTGAGGTAGTTTTACTTTTAGTTGGGTCGAGATTTAATTTACACTAGTGAATGTGTTCTATCTACTCTTCTCCAAAATCTTATGTTTTGGATGAGAGACAAAGTTGAAATAGCTAAGGCAAACATAAACTCTATTTCGACTAAGGAAAAAAAACTTTACTTGGAGTTGAACTTGTAATGAGAAAAAGTTGAATGAGTACAAGAAAACAATTGGTAGAGTTGAACGAAATCTATAGACATTGGTTTACATGGGATATCATGAAATGTCTCACATGATTAGAGGGTCAATGGAACACAAATTCATTACGAGAAAATTTTAAAGTAGATACAAAAAGTACTTTCGTTCACTAAACCCTCAAAGCATAATGACAACTATGACCCATGTAAACCAGGTGATACATATCATATTAAAGTAGTGGCGACTTTAGTCCTCTCTACCATTATAAAAAAAGTAGTGCCTTTTTAAGATATGCGTCCTTTATTGGTAGTCAGAACTGCCACAAATATTATTTTTTTTGGCAAATAGTCCTTTTAGCAGTGGTTTTAAATTCCACAAAGGTCTTTTTAGAGGAATCATTTGGTTGCAACAATTTAGAGGCGTTATGGCTGCTGCAAACTAAAGACGGCCTTGGCCGCCACAAACTAAAAGGGGTTTAGCTGGAAGTGATGTTAAATTTATTTAAAAGTCGTCTAATGACCGAAAATGTTGTTAGTTGTAAATTAGGAAGAAATTTCAATATTACTTAGTTTCCATATTTAGAGTGTAAAAATTACTTATTAATATAATACATGTATTGGGGGATATAAGGTTGTTTTATGACTGTGGTGAGAGAGTTAAAGAGTGGAGCAATATGGGAGGTGATCTGGACTAGATCAAAATTTGTGGCCGAAGAGGTGCTAATGTGGTGACATTGCGGTGGTGATGAATGTGATTACTCCTTGATAGAGAATGTATTTGTACACATTCCAATGTTCATGTCATAGAGTGAGAGGACAATGATTATAAAACTATATTTCTTTCCCCTACACCAAATGTCACTCTATAGGATGCCACCTAGGGTTTCTAGAAGAAATCTTTTAGGATAATCAGTTGTGATCCAATATTTATAAATCATCATTTGATTTCGAACGTGTGTCCTTGATGATGGTTGTCATTGTGTGGCTGAGATTGGGATATGATCTCCATCACATGGGCGGTGGGAAAAGGTTCAAGTGACCTCTCCCTTTTATCATGGTCTTATGCCCTAGTTCTAGAATCTTCTGCATTTATGTGTGAGTTGTATCGGCTAGACTTGAATCCAATCCAAAACAGTTTCTCCAAGTCGTTAGGTGTTAGAGCAAATGGATAACTTGTGTTCAGATGAGTTTAAATTTTTTTATTAATCTCGGACAAATTTGCATGGTGTACACATGTGTCTCGAAGCCGAAGTTAGATTTGAACTTGCCTTATGGAGAGTCATTTGAGAACAATGTTATAGTTCATTATGATTTCATCCGATGTGATGTTTGGATATATACTAAATGATACATGAGCCCCCTTGTGGAGATTTTGGTGTATCCTATTTAGTTTTGAGCCACTAGGCCGCATTGTTTTCAAGGGCGTTGTCAATCATTTGATAAAACAAGAGGCCATCTAATTTGGGTTTATAACTAAAATGGAAGAATCATAATTCCCTTTCTTTTCTCACAAGCCTTTGTGCCCCTCTCCATCTTCTCTAACTCTTTGTCTTCATTTGCAAGAAACTTCTCAATCTTTATCGAAGCACCTTATCATTCTTCATCACTTTCTAAGGTAACTTGTTCTACTTTACCTCCTTGGATTTTTATCTTCTTTTTTTCAACGGAGTTTATCTTTTTAACTTGATGTTCGACAATCTAATATCTTTCCATCTACTTCATCATATCCTTAAGATCTCGTAATGCTAAGTATTTTTCGTGTCTGAAAGTTTTTCATTAAAGCCTTGGAAGGTCTTCAAAATAAGGCAACTTGCCATAAAAGAATTTGTCCATAATAATCATAAAAGTTTTGTTAGACGAATTTGATTTAGTTTAATGAAAATTTGTCTTGAAACGAAGAGCGTCACCTACTTGGACCATGTGTCAAGCTTGGCCTAGGCGAGGAAACATAGCCCCTTTTGATTGGCCACAAAAGGAGGTGGAAAATTTTGGAAAAGCCAAATTCGTGTAGCAAGACTAAAATTTCTAAATGAATTTTTATATAAATATAAATCAATTCTCTCTCGTGTCTATCTCTATATATCACATTTTAGATACTTTATCTATCACTCTCTCATTTTAGTGTGTTTTGTGTTGTGTTTAAGCTCTAGTTCGAGCGAGTTTTTGAGATGTTGTTTGAGTTTTTTAAGGCATTTAGTTTTTTTTTTCTTTCTAAAACCTAATAAGATAATGCCCAATTTATTTTCTTTATTTTTTAAGTTTATTATTGGTGTTAGAGGTATGTCCAAATTAACTTAAATTTTAAAAATATCGAATTATTGTTTTAATTTCAAACTAGGGTTTTTATATCGTTAACAATATCTTGTTAAGACTAAGTTTGGATGACATAGTTATACCCTAATAAACTTAATAGGGTGATGTCTTAGTGGTTATAATGCCCTAGGGTTATCCTAAAGTACATTTTAAAATATTATCGAACTCATGACGAATTACTAATAAATACAATATAGACTATTGAAAAGAATAATAAAAGATGGATAAGGTACGACAAAGTAGACTGGCCATGACTTGAGTGGTCATATAGACTTGCATGAAGATTGTTAATTCATTTGCCACGTATGTGGGGACATGAGGTCAATTTGTTAGGGATCTTTGTTATCACATGCGAGGTAAGATTGACATCTTGGCATATTTTCTTGAAGGCAATCGACTTATAATACTTCAAATCCACAAGAAGTCAGGTGATGTCTAACCTTTATTTAGGGGATGTTGGTGGCATGTGGTCACGTGATACCTGGTCGTTATTTATGAGGTATCCAGGACAACACTTAATGGTTTGAGTCAATGATAGCGTTTCAGCAAGTGTATTGAATCTTTGCAAGTAATAATAAAACGGTAGTACTGAGTACCAAACACAAGGATTGCGTGTTACTATCGAGTTGTATTTAATTACAAAAAATTGAACAAAATGTTTCTGAATAGATTGAAATAATATTCAAAACTAACAACGGTAATAAAATTGATCTTTTATTATAAGAAAAATGTCAGGGATGAGTTTCACTTCAAATTCAACTTTGATGTTTAATTTGATCTTAGTTACTGAATTTATTTATTGAATTATTACCGAATTCTCTTTATTATTCTTGCCCTAATGTCTTAGTAACATAACCTTTAATTCCAAAGTAACCCTTAATTCCTTAGTGGATTTAAGATTAAAATTAAGTATTACCGTACATGAATTATCTTGTTAAACTACTACATTTGCAACTAATTTAATTGGTTTCATGACCTGCATCTATCCCTAGACTACAATGTCATGAATTTCTCATCTCTAGCATTCGTAAGGTCCACTTCCGTTTCAAAATACGAATCGTATACCATTTTATAGTTAATCAAGTAATAAAAAGCATTAAGGATAGAGATGAGAAAAATAATTCAATAAGCTGATTCATATAACTAGAAATCAAATCAGAAAAATAAGGGTTTCATCTTGTTACACTCATCCTTAACAAATAAGGTTTAGTTACTCATGGCAGAGAAAGAAAAGATAGATATTAGAGAAGGATTACAAGAAAGATTCATGTATGATTCTTGATAAAACTACTCCAATGGTGTTAGAAACGACTGTCTTTGAGTTTCTCTGTTAGGGCACAAGTCTCCCCATTTCCCAATAGTAAAAAAGATCCCTAAAAAGTGATAAAAATGTGTTTTAATAAGTTTTTATGTGCACCGCGCACCCCACACATGGGATTTGCGCTTCAAGCGCGAATTGACAGATTCAGTAGTGCAGAAATGCGCCTCTGGCGCAGATGTCGTGTTTCTGGCGCAAATTGAGAGTTTCACCATTGCAAAATGCGACCCATGCGCAGCTATTGCGCTCTAGGTGTACAACTTCTTCTGTTTGACGTTTTCAACATTGTTCGCCTCTTTTCATTATGAATTAGATTCTGGTGTCTTTAGGAAAGTTATAGCTATGTATATTAGCTTTAATTTTCACGTGGTTTGACTCCAATTGGACATCTACAACTCCAGATATGGATGAAATACACCATAGAGATCATGTTGATTTCTCACCAAAATTCAGCACTTCATTAAAACAAGGAAACACCGCAAAACTACGAAAAATCTCTACTTAATCAAGGAAATAAGAGCATAAAAATTTCATTCAATCCAAGAACTAAAATCAACAAAGTGTATCAAATAACTCCTTAAATTAACTAATGATTAAAGATAAATAAGACTAAAAACAATGAAAAATATGCATATGATAAAGAGTTATCAGTCAACATATAGCTCAGGATGGCATTGAAATAGTTAAAACTGAAGTAACAATGTCGATTTACAAGGAATGGGGGTTTGAATTATAAATGTACCTATTTAAAAATTCCTGAAGAAACCTCAAGATTTAACTCAAGAATGATCTTGGTTAGGAAAGTAGAAAACGGAGAACGTTCTTGGTTTTTACTAGAAAACGGAGAACGTTCTTGGTTAGCTTAAAAAACAAAAATCTAGTTTATGTTTTTATCTCAGTTAATCAATTAAGCTTAATAAATAAAGAGATAAGAGAAAGAATACCACACACAGATATATCCTGGTTCACCCAACTCGTGCTACGTCCAGTCCTCACAACTGTGAGATTTCCCACTAAGTGTTTCTTGGTTTTATAACCTAGCTTAGATCAACCTTGATCTTGTTACAAGCTCTATTTCTTTCCACCCATAAAGTAAATTAATCACCTATCGATTTTGATAGGATTCGTTACAATCTATTCAAACTATACTTAAACTTTTATATTTTAATTTTTATAATAATGATGAGATTGTTTTGATAGAATCTGAGATGTCTCAACTCTTGTTTGAGATTCGATTCCTTACAAATAATTCAGTAGTATGATTAAAACTAATACATATGATTAAAAATAATCCAGCCGTTGAATATTTTGAATCTATTTGGACTGATGTTGTTACAGTCTTTCTTAATCTGTTTGCCTTCGAGTTAAAAGGGATATGAAGCTTCTCATTTAATCACTGATGATACAGTTTCGATATGGAGCCTTGAATCTGTCCAAAACAGCTTGATGACTAATTATAAACCTCTGCAGAAGTAAGAGGATTACTGCTGAAATTCTTTAGAAACGGAGATTGATTATCAATCTGGTTCTGGCAGTTTGAACTTTCTGAAAATTGATGATCAATCTGGAGATTCTGTTTGATTGTTCTGGATGTCTTTCTGATGTCTTTTGTACATATCAAGATTGATTAAACTTTCTTGACAGTTTGGCTGAAGGTGTTCTAAATTGTTTCAACTAGCTACCTTTTATCTTAATGATTCGAAAGCCTTCTTTGACTGAGATGAGACCTATTTGTTCCTTGCCATGTACTGATGAACTTAGTATAAAATTTAGAGGCAAAATATTCGTTAAAATAGTGGAGATTGATTGGTCAAGATATTGTGACAGTCAGTCTTGAATCTAGAGATCATTCTTCATTTTGTCCATAATGTTCTTGTTTCTTTGTCTGTTCAGTTTTTAATTGTTTTCTTTGCTTTGCTTGATTCCTATATTTGAATTAACACACTCAAAAGCACAAGTTAAATTAACATAATATTTTAGAATCATAATTAACATTCTTAATTAAACTTTGTATATTTTCATCAAAACTTTAATTTGAGAGTTTGTTTTAACAAAAACCTTATCTAAAAGATTATCTTGAATATGGTGTGATTATATGAATACTTGTGTGTGATATATATTCCTATTTTACACCAAATTCCTACTTTTATACTTGTACATAAATCTTAGCCCTATTTTCTTGTGTATGTGGGATATTTTATTCTAATGTAGATGTTGAACATCATTCTTCCACACTTCCTTAGGGCATCAAGTCATGCCCAGTGGACCGATTTTGGAGCTTCGACACAGAGGACAACATGGCAATGTACACCATTCATGCGACCTACACCTTTAGGATCCCTGGACGTACAAACGTGACATTCAATCGACACATTTGCGTCACTCAAGCACTAATGTTTCATCATATATGAGATTAGGAAGAGATTATTGCTCTTTCTACGAGGATCACATGCTTGATAACTTAGGCAGAAGACGAGTGTGCAACACTAACCGTGCAACCTATGAATTCTTTGGCCAAGTATATTAGAGGTGAGGCTGAGGCCATGCATGGAAGTGGACTTCGAGGATTCAACAAGTTATGGCTCAAACTTATGAGTTTAGGATTTATTCATTTTATCTTGCTACCCCTTAGGGTTTTATCCCATATAGATATGTAATGGTGGTGTGATAGACGTGATATGTATATAATCTCATGTTTTTGTTTGTTTTGTTGTATAGGTCCAATAAACCACGTGGCAACAAGCCACAACACACTTATGATTTGATATATATATTACTCTTCGGTCGGGGGAGTAGTGTACCTGCATATACTCTGTCAATCAAGTAGTTTTGTGTCTTGGAGTGAAAGGTTTTCAAGTTAGAATATTGTGTTTATGTTCTTATGCTCTAGTTTGAGAATGTTCCACATTTATGTGTAGGTTGGGTCGAGTTGACTTGAATCTGACTCAGAACAAGAGATCAAAAGTTCGAACATCATCAATAGCAAAGCTTGGTCGGGACATAGGGTGACCACAACTACCCTAATGTCCCTACCAAATTTTTTCAAATAAAAATAACCTATAATATATATTTATTAAAAAAAATACATTAAATTTTTTAACTTAAATTTCAATTGTATGTGTTTTGAATTTCATTTAAAGATATAAAAATTAAATCAATGGTCTGATAAACTCAAAATAAAATCGAAATCAATTAAATTAATTTTTTTTATGTGTTCGAGTTCAATATTAAATGAATCAAATAAACTAAATCTATGTTGATTTGAGTATGATTTAAATTCATTTAAAATTGACCACTGATATTTGAGTAAATTCATTAAACTATATCAGTAGTGTTATCTTAAATATGTGTTGTATTTAAATTAATCATTTACATATTATTTTTCTCATTGTAGTTTAAAAAGTATTTACGTAATTATTTTAGTAGTATAATAAATCCAACGTTTTAAAAAATTATATTTTTCAAATAAATATGTTAATTTTTATTAATGTTAACCTTATTGAACTGAACCAAATCAACATGTTATTCATCGATTTGAGTTTAATTTTGTGAAAAAAATTATAAAATTCAATCAAAATAATTATCTTTTTAGTTTAGATTTTTTTTTCTCCAAACATACGAACCAAAGGAATATATTATACCCATAACACAATCTCTTCTAAACAAGTACAATTTTTCAATCTAATTCATCATATTTTTACAATTGTGCTTATAAACTTTTATGAGTATTTACATCGCAAATCTAAAATTTTAATATATAATAAAATATTATATTTAATTTATCAATGAAAATTTTAAATATTCTACATTTTAAAAATATTTATTCAAACTCCACCATAATCATCACTCTTAATATATTAATAACATTAACTATTAAAATAAATAAATTCAATAGATGTATGGGCTAAAGTAGCAAATGTTACAGTTGGTTGCTTAAAAAGTAGCTTTCTTTTGGCAACTAGGCAGAATTGAAATCCCTATTGGAACCAGTTTTTGTCTTTTACTAATTAAGCTCACATCAAACATATTTCAAGTCTTGTACTCTATAGACAATTTCATTTTCAATCACCATTTGTTGTCTCTTAACTACATTTTTTATCCATACATTTTCTTAGAAACGGTTCCCTAATAACTCCCATTGCAACATGAGAGGTGGTTCTAATGGACAAATTTAAGAAAACTTTGATTCATTAGTCTATTTTGATCTAGACAAAAATGTTTTATCATAAAACTGAACAGTCATTTTTGAAGCAACCTATAGTGTGACCAATTATGCTATTGGTTTCTCTTTTCATATTACTCTTTAGGTGAGAATGTATTATGACAAGTTCTCTTTTATGGTCCTTTTACAGCTGTATTCCCTTTGATATAACTTAAAATCAAAATCTCGTTTGTTTTTTTCCTCACATTCCTTACCCTTTGCACATTAGGTGTCTAGTATTTCACACACTCTCCTCAATTATGCAATTCCCCACCACGCACACCCTACAACAACCTGTAACAATGTCTCCTAATACTTGTGTAACACTGTCACACACTAATGCTCAATAGTACATATTCACATTTGTGTAGGTGATGTGACCACTCTGCGCACATGCTACCTATGCAGGATGAAAGAAGTAAAGTGTTGAGTGCTGAGTGCATGTATAATATAATTTATAAATAGAGACATTTTAACAAAGACATTTACTAGCGATTTAAATATAAAAATATAGCATTGAAGATGTATGATAACTTTTGTATTTAATTTTTTAAAATAACTTTGTTTTTTTAATACAGTTTTTTCTTTTTAATTTATTAATAATATCTTTAGAGTATTTGTTAATTAGACTTAAATAAATATACTCTTTATACTATTTCTTCTGGTTTGGAATATAAACAAAAAAAATAGTTTTTCATAATTAAAAATATAAGAAACTTTATTATATTAAATATTATTTTTCCTATTATATTTTTAATTTAAATTTTTCTACTCCTATTTTCAATATCATGATTAATACATTTATGTTTATAAAATATTCTAAAAATAATTTTATAAGTTGATTTATTTATTTTTCAATACCAATAAAAATTGATTGATTCTTTAATATGTGTATCATCTTCTTTTTTTTTTTTTTTTTTTTTTTTTTTTTTTTTTTT
>JBBPBR010000003.1:49779133-49815870 GCA_037974775.1 Cicer pinnatifidum
TACTCCTTTAGGATTTAATACTTTCGATGATCTTCAACATTTCTCAAGCTGCCTTTATTGACATCAATTACATGTATGATTTTCTTCATATTTTCTAATATTTTGTCAACACTATTTGTATTTTATTAGCTAGAAATGACGATACACGAAATATGGTTGTAAAACATAGTTGTATTATATATTTTATTATATATTGTGGAATAAAATTTTCTCTAATTTAAAAAAGTAATTATTATTATAATAGTTTAAATATAAACATTTATCAATTGAATTAAAATTTTAAAAAAAATATTTCTCTTTTTTATTGGTAGTTTTTTAATAAGTGTGAATTCAGAATAGCACGTAAAAACTAAGATGTTGCCCAAAATATAATGCTCAAGTACATGATTATATACAAGTTACCTTTTCGAAAGATACAAATTAATTTGATTCGTTAAAGCGAAGTTGTCGACCACTAAACATAGTATTTGTGACTTTGAAGTAATACGGTTTCAACTCAAGTATTAGTCATTGGACTTAGACCTAATCAACCCTTTTTTGGAGCTTGCACATGATACTCATTTTTATTTGACTCATGCACATGAGACTCATGAGAGAGGCTGAAATCAATACGGCCCACAAACGTTTCATAGCAATATCATATAAAATTGACCCATCAAGGAAAACACTGCCCTATTAGAAGTAGCTTTCCAAGAAGTCATTCAAAAAATATATATTATCAATCATTTTCATTCTAGAGTGTCTTGAGGGTTGAAAGAGATTTGCGTGATGGAGCATTTACATGTCACTAACTAGCCTTCTACTTCTAAAACGACATTTATTCAACTTTTGAAATTTGAACAAAATTAGAGTTATATGAGATTGAATTGATAGATTGACCGGTCATACCTCCATTATTATAAAATTAGTTTCTTTACACAAAAACTCTCTATCTCTCTCATCGATCTATCTATTAAAATAACATGATTTTAAAAGAATAAAAAATGAATTTGCAAATAAAATCGCAAGATGTTTAATCACTAGGTTTGCAAAATGAACACATGTCTCCAACTATAGAATAATTGTAGTTCTATTTTATTCTTAGTAGTGAATTAGAGTTCACAATATTACAACAATACTCCACTCACTCCGCTCGCTACCCTCAACCTACTTGATATCACCTATGAGTTATACTCAACGATCCATCTCTCATTCGTACACATAATAGATAGTATCCCACTTTCTACTCCGTAGAATACTAGCCAACTTGCTACCATAATTACATGTGTTTTTTTTCTTCTTGTGTGATGCTCAACCAACTCCAAAAACATATCATTTTGTTATTTTTTAGTAAAATACACTATCATAAACTAGTTTTCGATACTCTTTTTAACATCATGTGAGTATTTGGATGGATTTGATATCATAAACTATCATCCTTTTTCTTTGGCTTATAGGATTTGATAAGCCCAAATTCATAAACTTGTAGGGTGGGCTTAACAACTTTTGGGAGATCATATGCTTAAATAAAATTTTGACCAAACATGTTTAATCAGTGCATATACTTCAAGAAAAATGAATTTTTTTAGCAACAGAAATTGAAGAAAATGTATCGAATTTTCTCTTCTCGAAAAATGTTGGTTTGAAACATTTTCCAAAAAAAGAAATTCTTCGAAAATAAATTCCAAGAAACAAAGTCCTCAGGAAGTTCTTATTATTTTCTACCACATTTTTTAACTCAATAACACATGTTTAAATCATACCCATGTATTTAAAACATCAAAAGTTTGAAAAAAATATAAAACATATCTCTAAAATAAAAAATTACTAAATCGGGCATACTGATTAAAAAAATATTATTTATTATAACAGTTTCTTTTATATTTATTAACAAATAATATTTAAATAATCAACACATATATTTAACTGAAAATAATTAATAAACATTTCTTTCGTCATAATATTACTAACACTAAAGTTATAAGAAATTTTATATTTATCATATAAAAAAAAAAGCAACATTAACTTTATATATTCATATAATCTTTAAGATAATCTATATATACTAACACATATTCATTTATTTGTTTTAATCTAAGAGATATAAATGATTAATCGGTAAATGAAATCATCTCACAATCATCTGCTAAAACATTTCATTTGCAATATATTGATAAACCAATTCTTAAACTCTCTTTCCCAAGATCTTAAAATACATTAAGGGTGCTAAAGGATAGGTGTAATTTATGATTACAAAGGACATACTTAGATAGTTGATTACTTAAATGTCAATTGGGAAGGCTCATCGATTGGTAGGCGATCATCTTGTAGGTGTTGTGTGTTTGTTGAAGAAAACTTGATAACATGAAAGAATAAGTGTTAACATTGATTTTTTTTTTTTGTTTGATAGGCAATAGACAATCTATCGAAAAAATCAACGAAATAAAAAATTAATCTTCAATATATATGCAGGGACTTCAAAGGACGAGTCAAATATTTGTCAGGAAATTATGTCAAATTACCAAGTGGAAAAAATTATATTAATGAGAAATGGATGAAATGCAATCAATTGAACATTAATGAATAAAAATGAGTAAATGATGAGACACACCAAGTCCCATGTGATGAAACTCAATAAACCCAACCCCAAAAGTTTAGAATTATTAAAAATTTATAACACCAACATAACCATATAGCATATAGGAAAATATAGAAATATATAAGCATAGGTTAATTTATAAATAAAAAATATAAGCATAAGTTAGACATGTGGCCTGATATCTATCTTGTGGTCGTCACCAAGTAGAACAAGGAGTCATCTACATAACCATATATAATCATCTACACATTGTATGAAGAATTAGTTGATATATAAAACATTCTATTAGAGGATGACACACTCACACAAGTCAAAATACTCAAAATTGACATATCTAAGTATGCTTATTTATATGTTAGTGTCAATTGTAACATTTTCGTTGGATCTTGGTCTTTGATGGTCCCAAAGTGTATTTTAACTACCTCCAGCTCCTTGAAGATATTGAAACCTTTGAAGTTACCCTACCTCCAATTCGTCGATCCCCGCTCTCACATCCTCTCTTAAAAACAACGCTTAATAGGGCGAATATTGCTGCCTATTTGACGAAAATGTGTCGACGACACATGATAAATCATCCTATGAGCTTTCCGAATGGAGTGGGATGGCAAATATTGCATAATCCTGAAGAGGCCTTTCAAATAGGCGTTATCTATGCACAAACACCTATATTTTTAGGCTATTGATCCAATGTAGGTCACCATCGTTCATTCGCATCAAACTTCCATTCGCTCGCGTTGTCTTATAGGATATCCAAATTACTCCATATAAAAAATCTGAAGTGTGTGATCAAATGCATCAAAGTTGAACCTGCCATCCTCCTATTGTAAATATATAATACAAGATATACACAAAATTACAAACACTTGAAAGAGCTAAGAAGCTTATGTTATCATAAAAATGAGAAATGTAATCGTAAAGTACATGATAGCAGGTCAAATATTTATTTCTTCGATCAATTCCTAACTAATTGTGATTGAATGTTAATGTAGACTCTGACCCTCACTCAAACTTACTACAAACACTCTCAAGTAATATTTAGGTGACTATTGTTTGATTTCTGTTTTGAGTCAAGACCTTATAAGTTGATCATAACAAAAACATGTCAAGATGACCTAACCATATCATCACCCATCCACGTGCACTAAATATAAATATTCCATTGGGATTTAGACCAAACATAAACCTCATGCACCCATACACACGACAGTGGACTTTACCACATTCATTAAATCAACAACATGATTCTTCACTCATTAATTTTTTTTTCAAGCCAAGACAATTTTGATTGTCGATCTGATCTTGTCTTTTACTATTATTTTCACCATAACAGAACTTCAGTTGTGTGTCACAATATTCATGGGTCGTAACTACACCAATTTCCAGTACGACCTAGTCTTTTACTATTTTTATCAATTCAAATAAAACTTTAGTCAATTGTCATTCTTTAGATCTAATCATTTTTAAATGTTCCTCACTCATGCACAACCATATCATTTATTTCTTTCTTGTATTAATCTATTATTGGTTAAAGTAATCTACCCGAATATAATAAAGAAATTAATCAAACATGAATATACACTTCAATTAAATACACTCATGCATATTCATATATCATATTCACATAACATATAGAAAAGATATATCCTAACAACACTTTAACAAACATCCTCAAAATCTATAATTGATCATCCAAAGTATAGAATGGTAAGGAACGACATAACCCTTACTCAATGTTGTGACACCTTTTACCTAAATTTGCGAAAGAAACATAAATAATAAAAAATGGTAAAAAATAATTTTTATTTATTTATTTCAAACATATCATACAACTTGTAAAGAGTATCACTTTAGCTTTTTTAAAAAATTTAATTACAAAAATACCTTAAACCCCTTGTCACTTGGTCAAAGTCTAATTTAACTAAAATATAAGGACTGCAAGCACTACGCGAAAAACTGCATTTTACAGCGCTTTTTTTAATCCATTTACAGCGCTTTTTCAAAAAAAAAAAAAAACGTTGTGGAATCGAGCGCTGTAAAAGATACAACAGCGCTTTTAAAAAAGCGCTATAAAACGGGTAAATATAACGCGCGCTTGTTATGCACATTTTACAGCGCTTTTAAAAACAAGCGTTGTAAAATGTGCATATAAAATTCGTATACTAGGTGTGGCTTTTACAGCGCTTGTTAAAATAAGCGCTGTAAAAGGCATACCAATAATTCATATATTTGGTGTACCTTTTACAGCGCTTTTTGTAAAAAGTGCTGTAAAAGGCATACCCATAATTCATATATTTGGTGTACTTTTCAGAGCGCTTTTTGTAAAAAGCGCTGTAAAAGACATACCCATAATTCATATTTTGATGTACCTTTTACAGCTTTTTAAAAAAAAACGCTCTAAAATGTCCACCCGTTGCACATTTTACAGCGCTTTTTCAAAAAAGCGCTGTAAAATGTGTATTTTTTTTTAAAGCCCTATATATATTTGAAAAGCGTTTTTTAGCTTTTTATGGCATTTTTTTTATAAAGCGCTGTCTTTTATCTTTTTATCCAAAATTATTTTGAACCAATTCACACAACACAACCAGAATCAGTTCACACAACACAACACAACCAGATACATATATATAACCCTGTAACACTGTAATTTACAATAAGCAGTTCACACAATCAGATACATATATATTACCCTGTAAAATAGTAATTTACAACCTAATTAACTACATATACATTGAACCTAATTTACAACATATTCATATGCATGTTTATATATTGTCCTATGATCATATACATATAATAACTAAAAAAATATACAGAATATGCACTATAGCTACCATATAATATTCAGATCCCTTGCCCAACAGCATGCTATTTTCCAGAAAATCAAATAATTTTCATTTCAAGCACATACTGACACCATTCTTCCTTTAATGCCATCAGATCTTGCTCAAAATATGATGGACTGGAATTGTCAAAGTACTGCAATATAAAAATTTAACATATTATATTAAGTTAGTATCAAATATATAGATAATTTATATATGAAAATCATATAATCAAAATACCGTACCGTTTCCCGGAATAATAGTTTTATTCTTGTCAACAATCTCCTTCATGAATCTCAATACGTAGTACCCACAGTCGATGTTGTTTGTTTGACGAGGGCACTTTATTGGGATCCATGTAATGTTATTAGACTTTTGCTTCGACACTGTAGCACCTCTTTGAGCTCGAAAAACTTTTAAGGCACTATCGAATAAATAAATGTGATTATTATAGTATGAACAAACACATTATTTATATATATATGTAAGAAATAAATGAATATTACTTACGTGTCGAGCATAGTCTTTATCTCGGAGTGATTGTTGTAATTGCCATGCACGAGATCCAAATAGTATATAACTTCAGAGACCGCATTGATTGCAAATAGCACCCAATGTGCCCTATAACAACAAAAAATTGTTTAAGCAATTTTGTTTATACACAACTAATAAATTAAATTCTCATCAATTAAAAAAGATAAAATTACGTACCCTGAATTATATGGTGCGAAGAACAATTTATCATTTTCTATATTTCCTAAAAACATATCTACAATGTATTTCTTTACATTGTCTGGATCGAGTTTCCACATCGACATCTTATGCGGAGACAAGAATGAGTATTTATTTGACAATTTCCTCGTGCACACGACCTTCTCATACAAAAACCTTCAATGAAAATTTTAAACTAGATTAATTACCAATATATTTAATTAATTACCAATAAATGCAATTAAAAGTATTTTTTACCTTATGTATAAGCTCATTACAGTAGCACTGAGCTCCTTATGTTCGAGAAGTTCGTATATGTGCTCCTTTCTGAGATATTCAACATACTCATCTCTGAATATATCTTTATTCATGTGTATGATGCGCGAATCGTCGCTGCTGCCCATATTCCTTTTTATTTCGATGTCAAGACACGCCCCGTATTTACCAAGGCATGGCTGACTTTTATTAGGAGCAGCAGCATCGGCGACCGATTTTCCCCGATCCAGTTTTTTTCTTGCTGCAAGTTTGGCAGCTTTATTACCTGGCAGCCTTTGTGATTTGGCAGCTCTATTAACCTCCAATTTTTGAGGTTTGCTGCCTTTTATTGGCTGCACGGTTGGTTTATTTATTTGGACCTACAAAAATGAGGTAAAATGTTAGTTTATTGAATATGAAAAAATGACAAACCTTATGCACTAAATGTGACAAACCTTTTCGGGAGATGTAACTGTTTCGTTTCTGGGAATCCTTTTTTCGAAGGCAACAAGGTTTGTGGGCCATGCGACGTAACTACCAATAGCGTCGCCTAATAACTGCATATCTCCATCGTTGTCCGGTATGGGCAACGGTGCAGTTGGTTCGAAAGCAACGGTAGGCGATACTTTGACATGGCCCGTAGGGATCGGAGTATTGTGCAATACTTCTCCCGAGTAGGCAATACTTCTCCCGAATATTTAAATACTCCAGCTATTGTCTTCCCACATAAATCCATATATTTCTTGTTTGGCATTAACAAATACCTTGCTTTTCCTGATATGAACTTCTTTAGATCCATAATTCCTAAGGCCCATTCTATGTCCAACACTATCCCTACTATTGGCTCTTCTTTTTCCACCCTTGCTTCCTTCTGCACTATTATTATTCCTTCTCCAGGTCTACCTTCTCAAGCTTCTCAGCATGTGAACGAAGACCCTCATCCTCCAAAATGCTCCAAGATAGAGAAAGACTCCTAAAAGACAAGAAATGATATCCCAAAGATATTTATAACTTTTCAAACTATCATTGATAAACAAGTCTATCAAGATAGGAAAAATGAAATCTTAAGGGATTGGATGGGTACTCCACTTTCTCCCAAGATGGTACTTGAACCACCTCTAATAAATATGCCTCCAACTTTTCTTAATCTTCCCAAATCCTCCATCTTTTTAACCTTTGATGGCTCTTGTCCATCTTTATCATTTTGAACTGCTTTGACTTTGGATTCATCCCACCTCTTTTTGCTATGACAAAAAGGGAGAAAAAAAAAATTAGATTTATGATTTAAAATAAGTATTTTTGAACTCCTTATGTACCTATTTGCTTTGCTTTGCTTTACTTTTCTATTTTCTTTTTCTTTGAATCATATGTATGAACTCTCTTGATATAATTAGTGAAGAAAAAATATTTTGGTTCACAAATATTTGTTAATAGATGCAAAAATTAATGGGGAGCTTTTTTAACAAATGCACTTTGTATAAAATCGTATTTAAATTATAATCAAAATTAAAATTTAATTGACACGTTTGTCTTCATCAAAAAGGAGGAGATTATTAAGGCAAAATTCCAAATCAAGTGTTTTCAAGATAAACAAACAAGTTATTTAATCTTTCATCATGATTCTGATTGTGTTGCTATTTAACTTGTGTTTTCGAGTGATTGATTCAAAGATAGGTGATCAAATACATTGATACAACAATCAAAGATCTCACTATGATATAAATCAAGGAACATCATGCCTTAATTGAACTAGAAATTGATTAAAAGATCATTTTGGTTCATCAAGATCATTCTTGTTTATCAAAAAGATCATTCTTATTTATCAATGGTTATTTCGTTTTAAGGACAGAAGTAAAACGAGTCATTCTCCATACTCCAAATCTTAGGATAAAAGAATATCAAAAATGCTCAAAACTATAATCAATCCTAAAAAACTAGCTGAAGGCCATAGGTAGCAAAACAACCTCCAAATTAATGATCAAATCAATCTCTAGATTGATGAGTTGTGAGAAGGAACAACTAGGACATCAAAGACACTATTGCTACTCCTTTTGCCAAAATCTCATCATGTTAATGAGACAAATGAATAAAACTAAATCACTCATCCACATTTTCCATTCAACACAAAACCAAGAACGTTCTGGTTACAAAGAATAATGTAAGACCCATAATTTTTAAGCATATTTTATGTATTTTAGTGTATTTTGGTATTGAACTCGGAGGCTTTTTAGCCAAAGTTATTAATATTTTGGGAGTTTAAAGGACCAAAAAGTTATATTGATGCTCGATTAAAATTAATCGTCGATCAATAAATTAAATTAACTGCGGTGGATCTTTTACGAAGAATTTAATTCTAGAGAGTTTCGTTAAAAATATCTTGGGCTGCTAAGAATCGCATCTGTCAATTAAGCTGCGACGAGAGTAGATATTTTTAACAAAAAAGTGGTTTGGGAAGTGATGGGTGAAATGGTAATTTTAATAAATATCTAAAAAATTTGAGATATTTGTTAATTATAATTAATATATATATATATATATATATATATATATATATATATATATATATATATATATATAAAGAAAAGGAAAGGAAGGAAATAGAAAGAAAAGAAATAGAAAGGAAGGAAAAAGAAAGAAAGGAAAAGGGAAAGAAAGAAAGAAAGCAAAATCCATCTTCTTCCTCTGCCTCGCGTGATCCCCTTCTTCCTCCTTCTTCCATTTTCGTTTTCTTTGCTTCCTTTTGTTCAAGAATAGAAACCCAAGGCTGGGTGGGTGATAGGACAAGGATTTCTCAACTTCACTCTTCCTCGTTGATTCGAAAACGAAGAAAAACAGTGTTAAGGATTTCAAAACCGTCAAACACAAACCTCCCCGTTTCATCTAGATCTAAGTTTCGTTTCGCGAAGAGATAGAAGGGAAAGTTGCTCACTACCACGCTACGGTGCTAGGGAACCAACTTTGGAAGCGACGTTCCGAGCGGAGATTTTACCAGATTTACTCGCGGTGCCGTAATCGCACGTTAAAGCTAACGTGAAGGTAAGGGCTCCTTCCAAACTTTTAGTTTGCATTTAGGGACTTATTTGTGCTGTGTGAAAAATAATTTTGTTAGGGTTGGAGTATTAATTTGGGGAAAATGAACCTAAGGCTTTATAGGTAAAATTTTAGAGTTAGGTTTTGGTGATATGGATGAATGTTTCGTGGGAAATGAATTTAACTCGTTTGTGTATGATTTTGAGTAAAGGTAATTTGATGTGTTTGAGTAGTATGATGTGATGATTTGTGTTCATCGTACTTGACGTGTTCATAATTAATGCTTATGAAATTTGATATGTGCATGGTTGGATTTTATGGAGAAATGATTTGATGTATTTTGGTGTGAATTGAGGATTGGATTTGATAATATGTTCGAGTTTATTTTGTGTGGAATTTGAAAACCATTAGAGTTAAACGAGTATTAAGAATGGGGAATCTCTTAATGTCTTGTTTACTTAATGTGTGTTTGTGAAAATCGTTTAAGTTAAATGAGTATTAAGAATGGGGAATCTCTTAATGTCTTGTTTACTTAATGTTTGTTTTGGAAAATCGTTTAAGTTAAAAGAGTATTAAGAATGAGGAATCTCTTAATATTTCTGTTTGCTTAATGTTTGTTGTGAAAATCGTTTAAGTTAAATGAGTATTAAGAATGGGGAATCTCTTAATGACTTGTTTACTTAATGTTGTTGTGAAAATCGTTTAAGTTAAATGAGTATTAAAAATGTGGAATCTTTTAATATCTGCATTTACTTAACGATTGTTGTGAATGGAGTCAGTGTATGCTCATGCATTTCATTTTGGTAAATTGTGCTGACCCGTGATAGGTGGCACCTCGGTAAACAATACTGACCCGTGATAGGTGGTACGTTTACAATTTACGTTTTTGGTAAATTATGCTGACCCGTGATAGGTGGCACCTCGGTAAATAGTACTTTGGCCTGTGATAGGCGGTATGTTTACGATTTACGCTTTTTCTTTTAGTAAATCGTGCTGACCCGTGATAGGTGGCACCTCGGTAAACAGTACTGACCCGTGATAGGTGGTACATTTACGATTTACGTTTTTTAGTAAATCGTGCTGACCCGTGATAGGTGGCACCTCGGTAATTGGTACTTTGGCCTGCGATAGGCGGTACAATTATGATTTACGGCCCTTCGAGGAGGGTTTTAGTTTGGAATTCCGAGTCCATGCATTTTGGTATATACGCATTGCATTAGGGTGCTTGGCACACGAGTCGTGTTTGATTCAAGTTTATGATTGAGTGTTTGAACTTGAGACGTCATTGTGATTGTGTTGAAATTGCTAAATGTTATGTATTGAATATCGTGTGTAAGTGTGATGGGTTGTAAAACTATTTCGAAACCCAATTTGTCATGGTGATTGTGAGGGAATTGTTAAGTGTTAAGATTTGGAGTTGTGTATGAATGTGATTGAGTTAGTTTATGTATTTTTGGAAGAATATGCAGGGAAATCGATTTCCCAATCGATTTGATGAGTTGCAGGGACTGCGCTAATTTGACAAAATTGATTTGCCAATCGATTGTACAATATGTTTTTCAAAACCATTTAAGAAATCGATTTGGCCAGCACAGGAGCTCAACAAAATTGACAAAATCGATTTGGAAATCGATTGGCTTTAATGCAGGGGCTCAGATATTCAATCAATCGATTGCCCAATCGATTGATTCAAGCCCAGAATTCAGTTTTCACTAATAACCTTCAGGAAATCGATTTCCCAATCGATTGGCTTAGTAGAAATTCTTATTTTGAGTTAGATAATCGATTGCTCAATTGATTTATCAATGTTTTGGTCAGTTATGTATTACTTGATGGATTGAGAACTTTATTTTGATTTCATTTTTATTGGGCAAGTATTATATGAACTTTTAGCATATGGAAAACCCTTTTAAGGTGCATGCTAAGTTGAAAAGGTATTTTGTGCATTTAAAAACTTAAATGTTATGTGTTAACTGTTAATTTCGGTTGGTGAACTTTTACAACTATTGTGGAAATCTGGGGTTTGCCCTCAGATGAGAGCCAGGACAATCCTACCGGTTCGTACCTTGCGGATGGGGATGTAGATGGGAATGCCTGACTGGAGCTATGTTAGGAGGATCTTACGGGGCGTGTGGAGATCACTCAGGGTGTTTAGTTTGTTTGGTAGAATGATCAGATTAGGTTGACATAGAGGGAACAAATGTCTTTATTTTGGATTGTGTTTATTTTATATTGGAAGATTGTATCTTTACTAATATTGTCAGCATGACATCTTATGTTAATGGATTCCATGTATCGCTTTTTGATGTGTAAATACTTTGGATTCATATTTCGAAAAACTTTTCCGCTGCTTGTAAATTATAATGACTTAAATATTTATCCAAAGGTATTTCCCTATTTGTTTCTCTGTTTTATTTTAATTTCTTTTGAAAAAAAAATACACCCTCGCTTTGTAAATCGGGATGTTACAAATGATTTGTAAGTATTGAAGTACGCCTAAGAGTAGGGGTGAATTAGGTGTTTAGAAATTTTCTTGTTTTTAGAGATTTAGTGTTTGATTTTTCAGATTTAAGATAGTGTATGGAAAAGATAAATGGCAGAAAAATAAAGAACACCAAGATATTATCCTGGTTCCCCTTATGACCAAGGGTACATCTAGTCCTCTTGCACACCACAAGAGATTTTCCACTATTGTTAGAATAGGTACAAGTCCCACCCTAGGACCTTTGTTACAAACTCCTAACAATCACCCTAAGATAGCACACCACTATCTTAGTTACAAAACTTGAAGAAAGAACACCACTTTCCTCAATTTACAACACTTTAATGGTTTAGCAATATTGATTTTGACTTAGATCAATATGATATAACAATTGATGTACAATGATAACAATCCAATATAATTTCAAGTACACTAGAGAACTTTTATCAATGATATGAAAATGTAAAATTTGTACTTGAAATATAAAAGTGAAACTTTGAATAAATCAAAACATTTTTAGAAAGTTTATTCAAAGTTTGTTCAAGGTTTGGTTGTAGGATCGGATTCCTGTTTGATATGAAGTTATGGGGTATTTATACTCGATAAACATCTCTTCAGATTCGTGACCATTGATCCAAGAGGTTTGATGAAAGAATACAATGATTTGGAACCATTCCAGATCTGAAAAATTGTATTGCTTCCAGTTGTATTCGAATACAGGATGTGTGTATTCGAATACACCTCTTTGTAACATTCAAAAATATTCAAAAATTACACCTTGTATTCGAATACACATTGGTGTAGTCGAATACAGATTAGTGAAAATTTGCTACTGACTTATAGTGTATTCGACTACACATAGTCGTAGTCGAATACAACTTTGAGATTTTTGCTTCTGACTTGCTTTGTATTCGAATACAAGATGTTGTATTCGAATACACTTATGCATTTTGTCAAAAACATGATTTTTAAGACTTTGTTAATGTTGTTTTGACTTTTGAAAATACTTTAAATGCATATGCTAAAATGAAAGGTTCTCATGTGCATTTGAAATATACGAATATTAGATTGCATCATGTACCTTTACATTATAAGACTTCTAGCATATTTGACCATAGTTATTCTTTGATGTTTGACTTCTTTTTGAGCTTGCAACTTGATCACTTTCCTTGGTCTTTGTCTTCATCAAAACATGTATTTTACATTAATGAGTGATTACCTAATTGATAGAATTTAAAATAAGAAATAATATTATTAATATAATAATAAAAAACAATATTAAATAAATAGGTTGGTCTGCTAGGCCTAATAGGCTTTTTTATAAGTCTGAGTCTGACCTATTTAAATAAATAGGCTTTAAAAATAGTCTAAGCCTAGTCTGAGCCTGACCTATTTAAATAAATAAACTTTAAAAACAGTCTGAGCTATAAGTAGGTCAGGCCATAAGCCCCTGACGGACGGCCTAACCTATTCCTATCTCTGACAGTAATAATTATAAGTGTAATTATGAAAAAATAATACAATCTTTTTTTAATTAATTTAATGCTACAATTATTTTTTTTAATACTTATTTTTTTTTAATACTTACTATTTAAATAAATTATTTTTTTTTTAATACCTATTCATCCAACAAATTTTTTTTTTGTTTAGTCGTTCTTAGCCATAATGGCATGGTTGGACACTTATCCTATTTGTCACATTGTTAAATTGGGCTATTCGATCCTAATGGAATACATATTTTTTTGGATCGGACAAAAAAATTTGTTTTAATATGAACTTATAAAATACTATTCGAGTCCGATCTTAGATGGGTTGCGGGTTGGGAGTGTAATCTTTTATGATATTTTTTTTGACTCATTATATTTTTAATTTTTTTGCGACCTTTTTAACTTGAAAATTTTCATTGATCCCCATTTAAAAAAAAAAATGGTATACTACTTATGCATTAAGTATGAATCAATTTTAATGTCCATTTTCTTTCATGCTCATTTAAAAAGTATTATGGTTTACTCTTTATACAAAGACTAAGTTTGAATTTTTCAATTAATACAAATTCAATTCAAAAATTTCAAAACAACATATATATTATCCAAACAACACACAAATTAAAATAAGTTCAAATTGTTCAAAAGATAGAGATATTATCTAGCATAGCACAAATGAATTTAGATTTGTCTAACATAACCTAAACTCAAACCAAATTCAAATAGAGTGTTAAATAGTTCTAATGTGACTTTATAATAAATGTTTTTAGAATTTTTTAGCAATGTTCACATTTTACAAAGTGTTGGATGATTGTCTAATTAAAAAAATAAAAAAAATTGATTGTTAAAAATATATAACCAACTAAAGATAATATTTTATTACAAAAAATAATATATATATATATATATATATATATATATATATATATATATATATATATAACCAACTAATTGGGTTGAATTTCTTTTGGATATTTTTTTATGTGTGCTAATTTTATTATTTTATTTTTTAAAAATTAGTTATGTGGATTGCGGGCTATCCGGTATTCATATGAACTAATATGGATAAGTAACGGGTTTATTCGGATCGGGCTTAAAAGCTCTATAAAAGTTCGAGCTAAAATTATTAGATTCAAACTTTATATTTTAACGATTGAACAGACTGTCTCATTCGGACTAACTCATTTTGACGACTCTAATTGTCAATCAAAAACCTTTTACTCCGAATCTGAATTGGTATTCTTGTCTTATTTTGTTAATCAAATGATATATCTTATTGTAAAAGATGATTTCATTCTCGCCGCCCATTGATTGTGAAACATGACAGTTGTTCAGTGTGCAAACTCTTTAGATTTTTTACTGCCTTAAAAGGTGAGTCTATGCTTCCTAAAATCTAAGCATCAATGACAACAAGAGGTCCCATATGATGTGGCTACATCAACTATATATGTTATGGAGTATTCCACATGATAAGTATCTTACTTTCTCCATTGTTTAAACACATCTTAAAATATATAATTATTAGAAGAAAAAAAAAAATCTTATTTTTCTAAACTATTGTATATATTTTTTCAAAATTATTTTTAAACTAAAAGTATAATAATATTTTGAAAATTATATACAAAATAATAATTAAAGAATAATAAAGAAAAATAATAATTAAAATTTGAGAATAGTATTTACTTTAAAATGATATTTTTTAAAAGTGATGTTCCGACACAAAAAAGGTAATTTGTATTTTAGATTTGTTTTAATGAATAGTTGGTTTCCTTCTAAAAAGCATGCCATAAAACAAGGTTAGGTTTTCCACCACAAATGACAAGACTAGTTGTTTGTGTTCACATTTTCACACTAATAATGACCAAAAATAATACCGTGTGCTTAAGTCAAATTCTAACAACATTTAATAATAGTAAAATAAATCTTGATTGAAACATGTTCATTAACATTGAGGGTGTCTTGTTTTAACCTTTATAATTTACTACAATATATTATATAATCTTGTTTTTCTTGTCGTGATTATGTAATTTCCATTCCAATGCATGTATCCTTTATTAGTATTATTGTAATATTATCATAGATTCCGTGTGATACAAACTAATTAAGGAAGCCGTCAAATACTAGTAAGAAGGTAAGACTCATGATGCCTTTATTTAAATTGAAAGTCAAACACTTCCATTAAAATATGCTAAACACTCCAATTAAAGGATGAAGAAGACTTGACAATCCTGTATTTAATTTTAATATGGGTCTAAGGAGAAAATCGTTTTCATACTTTAATTATGCTATACAGTTATTTATATGGACTATTTCATGTTTAATTAATGGTAAAATAATTTATAGTTAATTTATTGACTATAAAATTTAAACTTTTTTATTTCATATAAATAATTGAAATTAATTACTATGTGTAAATGTATGATATCTTTTTAGTAGGCAATTAAAATTTGTATAAGATTAGGTCAGACAAAGTCTAACTTAAGGTTTAGACGGTTGTCTATTATAAAGATGACTAATTTAAGGTTTAGACGGTTAGTTTATTATAAAGATGGCTAATTTAGTAACTTCATATCCATAAAGATGGCTAATTTAGTAACTTCACATCCATTTTGATACCTAAATAAATAGTATTGTATGAGCCATTTTTACTTTATTTTAGGTCTCATCTTACCCTAAATTAGAATTTCATTGTCTGAAATAACAATCCTATAACTAAATATTTTATAAGAAGGTCAAAATATACCTAAGTATAATAAGATTGTTTATAGAAATTATGTATTTAAATGAATGATGGCCTAATAAATACTTTATTTTAAATGAAGATTTTCCAGGACCACATAAATCCCATCGATGACCCAATATAATTTCTAAAGAAGACCACGTAAACCTTTTACCCAATCTAAAGAAGTGACAAATTGATTTGGCCATAATATTAAGAGAAATTATTTGTATACATCATATTGTGATGTGATACAGTATAATAATACAATTTTGAATTATTTAGTAATTTCTTCTTTCGTTGGATTTGTTTTTATAGTTTTATATATTAATGTTAAGGATAATTTAAAAATTTCACATTACTTCAAAAAGTGAAAATTGAACGACATATGATTCATAAATTCAAAGTCTTACTTGTGTGGTTGTTTTTAAATCAATTTAGATGATCATGCACTTATGACTCAATAGTGATATTACGTGATGTTCAATTCACTTATGTGTTTCTTCTTAGTCTAATATGGATAATCTTCGAGTACAATGTTCAACTCACTTGTGTGATTACTTTTGGTGAATGTGGATTATATTCGACTCCCTTCATAATCCAACCGTGTACACACTCACTCATCCTACTTGCATTTTATAATTTATGCACGATGTCGGCATATAGTGTCTTAAATCAAATATATAAATACACTATTCAAGTGGAGATGTGTCTAATTAGGGTTATAAAAGAGAGACTATTTTGAGAAAAAGATAGCCACCAAAAGAGAAAAGAGAAGAGTAAACTCAATTTCCAATTTTGTCAAACCAAACTTATAAAAATATCAATTGTGCATTTGTTAACAGTTGGATCGAGCTGAATTTTGGATAAAAGGCTCACAACATACATGTCTTCGCTTTCAACGGTCGAATTGACGAAATGCCTTCTGGAGAGGGAGAAACCATGCTCAAACAGTAGCAGGTTTTTGGGATGTTTTACTTCTTCTTGCTTTTCATGAGTAAACTTTAGTACTTTTTTATTTTGTTGGTTGTAAACACAATTTGTGGATTATTTTGAGACTCTCTTGTATCATTATTTGATTAAAGTTGAGCTATTTCTTTTGTTTGGACGACCCGTGGTTTTTACCTTACATTGAGGGAATTTTCCATGTTAAAATATCAGTGTCATTTACGCGCTTTTATTTGATTAATTTGTTGCCATATATTTGTTGTTGCTCCTCACGACTTCTTGTAAGTTAGGGGAATTTTATATACATTACGTATTGCTTGTTAGTGTGTTTTTGTGTTTATAACCATTAGAGTGACATTAGAGCTCTTGGTTAAAGGGCTATTTGACTTGCTTGAGTCATAGAGGAAAATATGAATATATAGATGGTATGCTTGAATGATACTAATTACCATTTTGGAAGGGCATGATGAAATATTTTTTATTTTTGAAGAAAACACACATACCAAAGAATGAGATTTTGAACATCAACAGATATGTGGTTTTGTTAGGCAATATGTAGAAGATAATGTTTATAATCATATTGCTAACGATACAAATGAAAAAACTATGTGGGATAAGATACATACTTTGTTTTTCTCTAAATTAGAGAATAATAAATTGTTTTTGTTGAATAGTTTCATATGTTTGAAGTACAAGGAGGGGACGTCTATTTAGAACTATTTGAGTGAACTTTAGAGGCTCCTTGATCAGATGTCAGGAATCGATATCAAGTTTGATGATGAACTCTCAAGACTATTTCTATTGTTATCTTTACCAGAGTATGGGGAGGCTTTTCAGGTTTCTATAACGAGTTCATCTCCTAAAAGTATTGTTTCCTTGGAAACAACTAAGGGTGTTTTGAATAGGGAGATGAGAAGGAAGGCACCTGGTTCTTCATCTCAATATGAAGTTCTTGTGACTGAAAATAGGGGAGAAGTCAGAAGAAAAAAAAGAACCGGAGGATGGTAAAGAAAATATCAAAAGCAATGCCAAGTATAAATACAAAAATATGGAGTATTATTATTGTCATAGAACAAGGCACATGAAAAAGAATTATTTTTCGTTGAAAAAGAAGAATAAAGGTAAAAAGGGTAAGTAGAAACAAAGAGGTCATGATGATGATGATGATGACTGTATTACTATTGTTGCTATTGATGATTTCGTTCTTTTCTGTGACTATGAGTCAGTTAATCTTGTATTTGATGAAAGCATGTTGATAATTGATAGTGGTGTTACACTACATGTTAGACAGAACAACGAGTTCTTCATATCTTATACTTCAGGTGACTTTGGCTAAATTGTTTAGCAAGAAAGGATATGCTTCCAGGATCAAATGTATATTTGGAGAAATATTATTATTGCATGGTTGATAAACAAACTAGAGTATCCTTCAGAAGGCATGATCCCTCTAGAAAGTCAAAGTTGCTTTAATTGATATATTCTTACGCTTGTGACCATTTAAAGGTAAAATCATTTAGTGGTACACTTTATTTTGTTACTTTTATTGATGATTGTTCTAGGAAACTATGGGTTTATGATTTGAAGATGAAAGACCAAGTGTCAGAGAAGTTCAAATAATTTCATGCTTTGGTTGAGAGGCATACAAGCAAGAGGTTGAAACATGTTCATACTACTACGATGGTGAGTATTATGGATCCTTTGATGTATATTGCAAACAACAGGGTATAGTACATGAAAAGACTCCTCATAAAAATCATCAGTTAAATGGTTTATAAGAGATGATGAATCGAACACTTGTTGAGAGAGTAGGGTGTATGCTCTTTGAAGCTAAGTTGCCTAAATGTTATTCGGGTGAGGCATTGTACACAAACAATACATGTTATTAATCTTACTCTTATTGTCGCTTTGAATAGTGAGGTGTCTGACAATACATGTCATTTGACAGTGTTTGATTGCAAGGCTTTGGTGCATGTTCTGAAGGATGAAAGATCCAAGGGGGATGCAAAGTTAAAGTAATGTATTTTCATTGGTTATGGTGAAGATGAATTTGGTTATAAGTTGTATGATCCTATAGAGAAAAAGGTTATCAGAAGTAATGATGTAGTAACACCTGAGAGAGATAACATCTTGGATGATGGTGATCCAGTTTAGTCACTTGTTCTTGATTTGGATACTACTGATGGTAATGTTCAGAATAATGAGCCACATGATTGTGTTAATGATCGTCAGCTTGAAGATGAGGTAAATATTCCAACAGGTGAAGATCTTGAGTTGTAACATGACGAGAATCTTAGTGATGTTTCTAAATCATCTTAAACCTAACTCAATAGGTCTAAGAGGAAGAGATAACCATTTACAAGGTATGTTTCTAACGAGTATGTAATTTTGACTGATGAAGGGGAACTTGAGTATTTTCGAAAGGCAATGGAGAGTGAAGAAAGTCAAAATGGTTGGATACAATGCATGATGAGATAAAATCCTTGCATGATAATCACACTAATGATCTGGTAAAGTTGCCAAAAGACAAAACGGATTTGGAAAATAGGTGCATCTATAGAGTGAAGCTTGAAAGTAACTCAAAGTTTCCGAGGTATAAAGCCAGATTAATGGTGAAAGGTTTCCATAAAGAAAATGTGTTGATTTTATGGAGATTTTCATACCTATGGTAAAGTGTCATTGATTAGAACCATGTTGAGTTTCAAAACTACTCTTGACTTAGGGCTAGAGTAAATAGATATAGAAACGACTTTCCTTCATGGTGATTTGGAGGAAGAGATTTACACAAAGAAACTTGATGGTTTCCTTGTTGAAGGCGAGGAAGACTATGTGTGTAGACTGAGAAAAATTCTATACAATTTGAAGCAAGCTCCAAGGTAGTGGTACAAAAAGTTTGAGTTTGTTATGTGTGACCAAGGATACATGAAAACTACTTCTTATCATTGTGTATTTGTTAGAAAGTTTTTTAACGATGATTTCATTATCCTGTTATTATATGACGATGACATACTTATAGTTGGAAAAAATATTTCCAACATTAACAGGTTAAAAAGTAGTTGGGTGAGTCATTTGCCACGAAAGACATGGAAGTAGCTAAAAAAATTATTGACATACGAATCATGCGGGACAGGAAGGAGAAAAAACTTTGGATTTCACAAGAACAATATATTGAGAGTGTTGCAAATATTTCAGATGAAAAACTCTAAGGTTGTAAGTACTTCTCTTGCTACTTAATTTAAATTGAGTTCTAAACAAAGTCGTTCTAATGAAGATGAGAAAATAGACATGAAACGAGTTCCTTATGCGTCTGATATGAGTAATTTGATGTATGCAATGGTGTATACAAGGTCAAATATGTGCATGTTGTTGGAACAGTCAGTAGATTTTTGTAAAAAAATCCAAGTAGAGAGCATTAGAATTATGTAAACTAGATTTTGAGGTATCTTTGTGGTACTACATGTATGAGGCTTTGTTTTGGAGGTGACAAACCTATTTTGGTGGGGTACTCCGATTCATATATGGCTGGAATTGACTAGAGGAAGTCCACTTCATGTTACATGATTAAATTTGCAAAGAGAGTTGTGGCTTGATAGTCCACTTCATGTTACATGTTACATGATTAAATTTGCATAGTAGGTTCACAACATTCAGGTCTTCGTCGAAATGAAGTCTGGAGAGGGAGAAAACATGCTCGCACAAGTTTTTTGGACTTTTTTCTTCTTCTTACTTTTCATTTGTAAGCTTTAGTGTTTTTTTTGTTTTTTTTTTGCTAGTTGTAGGCACAATTTGTGCACCATTTTACAGTAAAAACTATTTATTTGTTCTGGACATCTCGTAATTTTTACCTTTCATTTAAGAATTTTTTACGTTAAAATAGTGGTGTTCTTTACACGCTTTTATGTGATTAATTTATTGTGAAATATTTATTCTTACTTATCAAGAGTTCTTGCAAATTTTGAAAATTTCAATCATTAAAGATGCATAATTTCTCATAGGACCAAGGTTTAAAACATATTATATTATTATTAGTATTAGAAATCATTTATAAGATCATTAACTATATTATCAAGTCTAAAAGTAGTCTATAAAAGTAATCTAAAAGAAAGAGACATGTGACACACTATAACTAATTTTTTAAGGATGAATCAGAAGAAATTCAAAATCTAATAAAGTATTTAAAAAAATTTATTTATTAAATAAAAAGTGTAATGAAAAAAGTTGCCCTTTAAAAATTAGAAAAGAAAAAAAAAAGTATACACAAGAGAATCACACAAATTACTTGTCCAATAGTTTGGTACTTAAGATTCGACATAATAGCTGCAGCAGTACAATGTAGTAGTGCATACGTAAGTAAACCTATGTGTTCCATTTGTTTCTAACAATTTCCTTCTTCTTTCCTATTCTATATGAGAGAGAGGTCCCTACACAACCAATCAATGGTTAGAGCCATAGTCACAACCAAGAACAAATGAACAAGTCTTCACGTGTCTCATGGACCAACACATGTCCCACCAATTAACTTCATGTCTTAGTTCAATAGTAGCACAAAGCCTAATTGATAAAAAAAAAACCTTACTCAAATTATAAATTATTGTTAATTTAGTTCATGTGTTAAATTTTGGTAGTAAATATTTTAAATTAATATGCCTTTAAAATTTTTATTTTGATCAAATTTGTCTTTAAGGTTAAATACTTAAAATCAAAAAACTCTATATTAAAAATTAGACTTCAACCTGATCCGTCAAAATTATGTTTTTGAAATATAATATCTTGTTTCATTTAATTTATCATGATTTCAATGGTCCTTTTTAATCAATAAGCGTCTATCACGATGAGAGATTTGTTAAAGTTTCAACATTTATAGTTGTCAACTTCAAATTTTAACCATAAATAACATTATTATGACAGAATTAAGGTAGGCAACTTTTTTTCAAAACGTCAAACTCATTTCTCAATCACTTACTGATTTGAGCGTAAGAGTATTTGCAAATAACATATAAATAAGGAGACTAAATACTCCCTAATTATATCAAATTAGGCATTAATTACATTTGTTATGTAAAACTCAAAATGCTACTCTCAATAGCATGTGAATAAAATGATGAAAACTTTACAAGTTAAGAGATGACGACACATCATGAATAATGACTTAAATAGTGTAAATCGAACATTTGTTGTATGATTGGATCAAGGAAGTCCAAGAAGAAGAGTATTTGAAATTCACTCTCTCTTGAATCCAAAGGCCATGAGTCCTTCTCATCCAATCTAATAGCAGGATACGTGATGTTTACATTCCAACAATAGTGGATTCCAACATTTTCAACATACGTGTAAGCTAGATAGAAGTGATTATTGAGGGGTACCATACCATTCAAAATGGTAAATAATAAATATGCAATGTAGCTGAAGCAAAAGGACCTATTTCTAAATCTAGAAAAAGTATCCTTAAATTGGTTAATGAACAAAAACAAAATTCAAAGTACACGTCTTTCCTTCGTGTTACTACTATATGTAAATGTGGTCACAACTGTTTGGAGACAAAAAAAGTTAAAAGATTTGTGAGATCTCTTTTTGTTGTTACTTTTGCTCTTCAACTTGGCTTCTAAATGATGGCTATTGTTCTTCTCTTTTAAAACAAGCTAGCTAATACCGGCTTAAAACAAATTTTAATATAAAATATTTTAAAGTCATAATAGTATTTAAATATAATTATTAAATATTTAGATATTTTAAAATATAAAATCATTTATTGAATTAAAATAATCAAATTGGTATAATATTTTTTAATTGATAATAAAGCCAATTAATTTAATATTTATTGAAACAATATTTTGATGACTTTACTTTTAAATCAGTCTTCAGTAAACCTAAAACAAAAATAATTTTACGACTCATATTTTTTTTTTTTAATTATACTCAAATAGATTATTGTTTACCTATGAAGTAAATTATATTTATGTATAAATGAAACCAAAAGAAAAAAAAAAGTTAACTAACAAAACTAAACAAAAATCCTAAAACTCTTCTTCTTAAGTAGACAGTCCTCATACGCATTCTCACGAGTTAAAACTTAGGAATAGTTGACTTAGCCACTCAAAAACTTCTTTAAATTCTGTCCAAAACCTTAAGTTCCACCACACTCAATCACTTTATAATTTTTTTATTTGTGCTTACAAACAAACAATCCAACACAAAAAATGAAACACCACCCAATTAGCCTATTTGGACAACACAACATTTTTTTCCTCAAATTCTTCATTATCTTGTTCCTTAGTTGTATAGCCACAAGATTCAACTTTTGTCTTTCCAACATCCCTTCATCATTAAAAACACTTCCACTTGTAGGACATTTGAGTTTTGATGAACTTAGCCTTGCCAAAGCATCAAGAGATTTTGGCAATAGGTACCAATATCATCCAATGGCAATTTTGTATCCAAATTCAGTTTCTGACATTTCAAACACAATAAAACATATATGGAACATGGGACATAGCTCTCATCTTACTATTGCAGCAAGAGGACATGGACATTCACTTTCAGGACAAGCACAAACTCATGGAGGAATTGTGATTAACATGGAATCACTTAAGGTTTATGAAATGAATGTGAATGTTATAGGGAATGATTCTCCTTATATTGATGTCTCAGGTGGTGAGTTGTGGATAAATATCTTGCATGAGAGTTTAAGATATGGATTGGCACCTAGATCATGGACAGATTATTTGCATTTAACAGTTGGTGGTACTCTTTCAAATGCTGGTGTAAGTGGACAAGCTTTTAAGCATGGTCCTCAAATAAGTAATGTTCAGCAACTAGAGATTGTTACAGGTTTGTATATAAAACCATCTTTTTTATTTGTCTTTATTTTTGAAAAAATTTGAGTATGTTATGTTTTTTTTTTTGGAAAGAGAGAAAATTATTATTAAGAATAGTAATATTGTTGTTCCTAATTTGAACTCCGTCACTTGAATATACAATGTCAAACTCTTACCACTAAATTGACATCTGAAAGACAGTACGTCAGTAAATTAGTGACTTATGTTAGAACTCACCGGTTGAGTTGTCTGCTAATGCCTACTATTTTGTCTTTTTGTGAAATGATAATTGATTAAAACATGAAAGAGTAGTTTCTCAAGATTCCTTGTTGATAACTTAACCTTGGTGACATAGAAAATGTGAATCTAATTATTGGTTGCAAATTAATTTTCATTTTGATTAATAAAAGGTGGTTAATAATGAGTGCAGGAACAGGGGAAGTGGTAAACTGTTCTAAGGATCAGAATGGAGAACTCTTTCACAGTGTTCTTGGAGGGCTTGGTCAATTTGGCATTATAACAAGGGCAAGAATTCTCCTTGAACCAGCACCTTCAATGGTACTAATGAATTAATGCATACAATTATGAAGCTCTTTTAATCTTGATTACTGCTTTGTAAGCATCAAGTACTCGGTAGCACCGTCCAAAGCGGGTTCCAATATATGTCACGGATTAGTGTCCAATACCGATACGACACATAAATCTTAATTATATTTAATTAGTTCATTTTCTCAAATTACTATCAGTATCAACATATTAATGTTTGTTTCATGTTTAATTAGTTGATTTATTGTTTGCAACAGGTAAAATGGATTAGAGTGCTATATTCAGATTTTACAGCATTTACTAATGATCAAGAGAGATTAATATCTGAAGAAAATGCATTTGATTACATTGAAGGATTTGTAATAATAAATAGAACTGGTCTACTAAATAACTGGAGATCATCTTTCAACCCACAAGACCCTGTTCAAGCAACACATTTTAAGTCAGATGGAAAAACTCTCTTCTGCCTTGAATTGGCCAAATACTTCAATTTCCAAGAAATGGATATAGAAAATCAGGTAAGTGTGAAACTTCTCAATTTATTTTTTTATGAAAATATATATAGATATTTAAATCATTAATACTTATTTTGTCAACTTTAACTAAAACTATGTTTCTATTTTTTAATGCAGGAAGTAGAGAGACATTTGTCACATTTAAAGTATATACAATCAACCCTTTTTGAAACAGAAGTTACATATGTAGAGTTCTTAGAGAGAGTGCATGTATCTGAGGTGAAATTGCGTTCAAAAGGATTGTGGGATGTTCCACATCCATGGCTCAATCTATTTATACCAAAAAGCAAAATACACAGTTTTGCACAACTCGTCTTTCGGAATATCCTAACACAAACAAGCAATGGCCCTGTCCTTATCTACCCACTAAATAAATCAAAGTATATATCTTTTACCTTTTTGTATTTTTTGAAAAAATTTATTCAAATTAGAAACTGTTTTTAATAGTTAATCAAAAATATTATTTTTTGTAATTATTTTTTCTTTAAAAGTGATTTTAATTACAGCAGACTAACACAAAACAACTTTTATTGTTTCTTTAAATTATTGAAATTATCAAAATTACTTTTTTTTTATAATATGTAACAAACACTAGTTATTTTCAATTATATATCTATTTTAAATAAATTAGTATTATATGATACTATCACTATGATGAAATATAATTAGAAGTTAGTATGCACTGATTGTGTAAAATTTTTTATATTATTGATACATCACAACCATTCATGTTCATTATTTTAGAAGTAGTTATCATACAAGATAAAAAAAAAAATTAAATATCAATAATTGTAATTTAGTGTATGTGTAAAAACTCTTTACGCTGAAGTTTGTATAAACTAAATCCAAAACATTATAAGTTTTATAGTGTAGCATAGTTATGAAACAACAATTCGGAATTGAATTTTTAATGTATAAATTTTGTATGCAGGTGGGACAATAGAACATCTGTTGTTATTCCAGATGAAGATATTTTCTACTTAGTGGCATTTCTTTCCTCTGCAGATACTTCTTCCAATGGAACCGATAGCTTAGAACATATATTAAGTCAGAACAAAAGAATTTTAGAGGTTTGTGAAAGAGCTAATCTTGGAGTGAAGCAATATTTGCCCCAATACAATACACAAGAGGAATGGAGGGTCCATTTTGGTACACATTGGGAGGCTTTTAGACAAAGAAAATTTGTTTATGACCCATTTGCAATACTTGCTCCTGGCCAAAGAATATTTCAAAAAACAATAATCTCAACATGACTTCAGCCATCCACCACATTTTATTGTGATTATTAGTTTATTAAAATGAAAATGTCCCTTTTGGCACATGTGACACATGAAAAATGTTATTTGATTAGACATATTTGGATACGGACCACACATATTGTAAAGGAGAACCGTTGATAGTGTACAGTTAAAAGGGAGAAAGAGAGATTTAGAAAATTTGAATGGTCATGTTTTTATGTCTGCCAAGTAAATTAGGAATTTTGTCTATGTATATCATCATTATTGAATTGAATATTGATGCAAAAATTACTAAACATGGTTTTTTTTTTTTTTTTTATAATTAAAGATAATAATATTTTATCGGAGTATAAAGAGTACTTGAATCTAAATTATAAGTCTTCCTACATATTCACTAACGACTAGATAAACAACTCTATAGGTTAGGAGCAAAAATGACCAGATAAACAACTCAATGAGTTAGGAATTAGAAATCTGATTAATGTTGATCAAATATATCCTTTCGTCAATGGACGTGTAAGATGACGTAAACACTAACACTATAAGAAAACATGAATTTTGTGAGGGGCAAAAGCCCTCACAAAGGGAAAAAAAACAGCCACAATGGTGGATTTTGTGAGGGCTTTTGGCAGCCACAAAGAAGCTGGTCTACAAAAGACAGGCATTTGTGAGGGCTTTTGCAGCCACAAAAGTCTGCCTTTGTGAGGGCATAGGCCGCCACAAAGGACAGGCTGAATTTGCCTGATTGGACCTTTGTGAGGGCTTTTGGCCGCCACAAAGGACAGGCTGAATTTCCTGACTGGACCTTTGTGAGGGCTTTTGGCCGCCACAAATGCCAACGTAATTAAAAAATAATATATTTTGTGAGGGTTTAGGCCGCAACAAAATAATTCGTATTTAATAAATTAATTTTTAAATTCAAAATTAATAGTTTATTATAATATTATATATAATAAATTAATATAAATATAAAATTTAAATTTAAATTATAATTATATTAAAATTTAAATTAAATTTAAAATATAATGTAATTATAAATTAAATTTAATATATAATAAACTAATCTTAATTTAATTAAAAATTTAAAATAAAATATTTAAATTAAAATTAAAATTATAGATTATAGATTAATAATTAAATTAAAGATTAATTTAAATAATAAAATATTAATAATAAAATATTTAAATTAATAACAAAATATTTTTGTGTAGAGAGAAAGAGGAGAGAATAGTTAGAATGAAGTTTTAGAGAGAAGTTGGATGTGAAAAAATGAAGGAGGAGGGGAGAAAAATATATATAGTGTTACCTTGAGCATTTGTGGCGGCCAAAGCAACCACAAAGTCCACGTAGGTTTAAAATTTTGTGGCGGCCTTTGCAGCCACAAAGTCCACGTGCGCATTCCTTTGTGGCGGCCTTTGCAGCCACAAATGCCACTGGTCACGTCAGTCCTTTGTGACGGATTTGGCCCTCACAAAAAAAAATGGATTTAATAGCGCTTCAATATAAAAGTGTTATAATATAGTGTGCGGTGGTGGTTAATAGTTGTGCTTCTTTGATTATGTGCTATAAAATGGTGTGTATTTAATAACATATATTGTGAAAACGATATAATTAAAATATTTATAAAAAAAAAAAATTTGGTAGTTTTTTATTGTGTGACTCGTGAGCTCCTACATTAAAAACAAAATGAATAAAATAAAACTCTAGAGTACTATTTGAAACCCTTGTCCACCTTATTCTTCAGTTTTACCAAAATACATATTTCGTTCATAAAATTGTCGTTTATAATATCTCACCACCATCGTCATCGACCAAGTGAACTATGTCTCTGCCACATCTCTTGAGACCAATACACCAAAATAATAAAAAAAAAATATAAAAAAAAAAAAAAACCATCCCCTTATGAGAAACACCTTTTGAAACCATAGTTCTTGTTTTAGTGATCTCTCAACACTTGACCAATTGGAAACAAGTTGGTTTTGTACTTAGAATTTTGATTATAACAAAAGTATTTTATGAGAACTATATATATGACTTCACAAAGTATGAAACAAGATTCGTATTTTTGAAGAAAATCTAAAATAAGATTTAATTTAAATTTATAATAAAAGAAAAACTAAAATAAGATTCAATTCAAATTTATAATTAAAGAAAATCTTTGACCAAGTCGAAAAGAAGATGTGATCAAGATGTATCTACAACAAAATATGAACACTATCAATCTGAAGAATTTACAAAGTCAATCTGAACAAAATACGAACACAATCAATCGAAAGAATTTACAAACTCAATCTAAATAAAATATTAACATAATCAATCTAAACAATTTACAAACTCAATCTAAACAAAATCAATCTAGAAGAACTAATCATGTTGGATTCAGAACTAAAGAATTGGTTAAAGAACATATTATCAAAAAGCATCTTGTACATAATTATTTTTTAATAAGATCACTATTGACCATGCTAGGAATGAAGATATAATTTAGAATTAAACAAGGACTAAATTGAAACCCTAATTTTATCTATAAATAGATATTCAAGGTTGAAGAAGAAGATCATCGAAAAATTAGAAAAGATTATAAGAATGCAAGCTTAAACTTCCAAATTCATCTTAAAGTTTAAAGAGATAAACACTTGTTCGAATGACAAATATTTTATAAGTGTTCTTCTTAGAGTGTGAGAGTCATTGTTATAATCAAGTTCCAAACCTTTGTAATCAAACTCGATAGTGATTTTAGTGTGCCTTCAACCATTTGAGATTGTCAGGTTGTGTGGAGAAAACTTAGCTAGAGTTAAGGTGTTTGTGTTCCCCAAAATTCTGGGGTTGTCGGGCTATTTGGGATGATTGGCTTGGAGGGTCAGGTGCTTTGTAATTCAATTTATTTGAATTTGTGGATTAAAGTCTTTTGAATGAGGGAATTGGATGTAGCCAAGTTAGTGGTGAACCAGGATAAATCAGTGTCTAATTATGTATGCTTTCATTGTTTGTTGCTTTTGAATCTGATTGCTTTTTATCTAAATAATTCATAAAAACCAACTAGCCTTCATCGAATTAGCAAAAATTATCAACTTTATCAAACACAATTCAATTTCTCATTTTTGTGTTTGCACCTTCATGAGCTATCAACATGTGATGTGACATTGTATCCCTCCAACACCCAACCCTCTCCGACGTATAACTAACGTTGCTGATGGTTGTCGTAGCAACTTTTCGGTCATTGTTGTAGGAGTAACCTTGTCGTTGGAGTAAAATCAGTAACCTTCATTGCGTGATAATATGTCGTCACTTGCATTGAGTAGCCCTTTCTTTCTTGACATACTTAATAGCTCTAGAAACATCCATGCAATATTTGTTGCCGCACTCAACTACAAGCAAATCGTGGACCTCAAAGGCATTACTTCCATTTTTTCCACTATTATGAAAGGTGCCATGCATCAAGATATTTTTCCATTGCTTAGGCTTTTGAATTTTGATTGGTTAGATTAATGTTATAATGGTTGTGTTTTATGACTTTTGCCGCTAAAGGTGGGAATTCAAATCAAGACATCTTATTGTGTGTGTAGGGTTGTTCCCCTTCTATTAGTTAATATTTATGATGCTTCTCATAGTATAGGTGAAATTGAGAAGGCTCTTTAGGTACATTAGTAAAAGAATGCCTTAAAAATCATCTTGCTTCTTTTTTGTTTTTATCGTAGTTGTATGCTATTTATGAGATAGTTAGTTTAGCCTCACTAATTGGTTGAAACATTCAGTTTTATTTAACGAATTTTAAGAAATTTTTTGTGTTTATATCATAGGTTTTTACTCTTCTAATCATTTGTTATATTCCACATTTTTGTTATTCTTGAGCAAATAAGCACTTTACTTGTAGCAGAGATCGTAAGATATGTGTTTTAATTGTATGTTTGTAGATGTCAATTGAAAATTTGTGGAATTAATTGTAGACATATACTTTTAGGATGAAAGCATCATTCTTGTTTTTATTCTTCCATGTCATCAAAATTCTTATAAATACGATAGTTGATTGCTATGTTTTGGATATGGTTTAGGATGCAACGATTAATGGAAATATGATTGAAATTGCTTGACGAAGAAATGAAATTGCTTGAAAGATTGATGCCTACACAAGGACAAGATGTTACTACTCAACCTGAACAAGTTCCTTCTGCACTGTTCCTACTACTGGTCACTTAGTTCCTTCTTATCCCAACTACTACTCAACCTGTTGCATTGTTCCTACTACATAGGCAATGAACCTACACATGTTTTTGCATGTATTGCATAACCATTAAAGAGTAACAAAGGGAATAAAAAGGCAACCCGACAATCAAAGAGTAACGAAAAGACAACAAGCCAACCAACAAAGAGAAACAATGAGAAGGAAATGGAATCTTATTAGCAAAGAGTAACAAAGGGAAGCAAAAGATAGTCTAATAATCAAAGGGAACAAAAATGCAGCAATCCAGCCAACAAAGAGAAACAATGGGAAGAAAATGGCATCCCAATCCGCAAGGAGTAACAAAGGAAAATAAGTGGCATCCCAACCAACAAAGAGAAAAAGGAAAACTAGAAAAATTTATAGTATTAGTAGTATGGAATGGTCTTCTTAACCAATTCAATTTGATTCATCAAGTGAAGATAGTTAAGATGATTACGATTTTGACGTACAATATATGTCGGGGCACCGAGATAATTATTCTGAAACTCATGATTCATCATGTGATGAAGATATACCAATGCATATACAAGATCAAGTTGATAGTGATGAAACCTATGATACTTATCACTCTGAAGAATTGAGAAGTCCACTTAGTAGTGACGATGAGAGTGAGTAAAGTGGTAATATATTTCCTCAATTTAAAGAAACTATTGGTTTTGGTAATATTAATTTGGAATTGGAATGGATTTCAATATTTTGTCAACTTTCAAATTTATAGTGAAAGATTATATCATTCATTTAGGAAGACAGAAAAAGTAGATGAAAAATGATAAGATAAGAGCAAGAGCCAAATGTGTCAAAAAATAGTGCAAATGGACAATCTATTGTGTTTAGAAAGAGAAGACAAGAAGTTTCCAAGTTAAAAATTTTGTCCGAGAACACTTTGGCTAAAGAGTGTTCAAGAACAAACAATCTAATAGAAAGTGGGTGGTGAAAGTCATGGAAAGTAAGCTAAGAATACATCCAAATATTACTCATGGAATCATGGTGAAGCCTTTGACCATTTGAAAATGGATTATGGAATCATTATTGACTACTACATAAATTTTAGAAAAATTAAGGAAACAATGCTATTGGTGGAAATTAGTGAAAGGCAATAAAATGGTCTACACAACTTATTAGGAGTAACCAATACACTACTTCAAAAATAAATATATTTCCTATTCTAAACTCACCACTACAATTTCAAAGGTTCTATGTCTATCTTGATGCATGTATAAAAAGAATTCAAAGTTGGTTGTAGGTCTTCTATTGATTTAATTGGACATTTCCTAACATGTTACTCTGGTGAAAAACTTTTATTTGTTGTAGGACAAGATGGAAAAACCAAATATTTGTCATAACATATGCAGTTCTAGAAGCGGAAAACAAAGGATTTAGGCCCTCTAAATTGAAAAGTTAGTAAAGTGAGTATATCAATGACCAACGTTATAACTACCCATAATAGGTCATACATGTGCATATGATCTCAACTATTGATTTTTTTATCAACGATTAATATTACTCAATTTATTCTCTAAAGTGAGTAGCTCGCTTTAGAGAAGTCTAATCCAATTGGAGTGGTTTTTCACTTTTTAACATGAAAACCTTTGAGATTACGTTCAACATCGTTGGAATTTAATGTCTAACATGCACAAAGTACATAATAAACTTAAGGACTATATTGATAATATGTATTTTAATTTAGGGACTAATTGGATGGTAAGATATATAATTCAAGGATAATATGTATTTAAACATATTGAATATATTGATATGAATTTGTTTGTGGTTGAAGTTGATACATGTCACGCAGAAAGTGATGCCATGAGTGCCATATAGATATTTTGTCATGCACTTAATGAGAAACATTACAAAACAATGGAAAGATAAAGAGTTGAGGATTGTGGTATATCCACTATAGTATCATAAATCAACCATTACATGGATAAAATGAAAAGGTTGAATGACAAGGCTTTAGAAGGTATTAACAAGTGGTCTAACGAAGTTTGGACAAATGCATATTTTAATAAAAAATTATAAGGGGGATAACATAGTGATCAATGTTGAGGCAAAAAACTTTTTTGATATATGTTTTAATGACAACAAACCTTATGAAATAAAAGATTAAGTTTTATGAATGATGGTCTACTAATAATTGCACTTAAGTGTTGTTTAAGGAATATGAATTGCATAAGTCCACAAGTTAGAAGTCATTCATTTCATCAAAGGGCACAAGTATCCACTCAATAACAAAGTAATCTCAAAAGGAATATATCATATATCAATCATTCAAGAGAATGGTTATTACATCTTTAAGATAACATCTTCATGAAAAATATGATCAAATACAACAAATCAATGATCACACTATGCTATATATCAGAAGTAAGATCATTTGAAAAGGAAGCAAAAATAAAAAAGACAAAACAAAGAACGTTATAGACAAAAGTCTGGAAAATGGAGAACATTTCCCACAATTCTAAAATTTCAAGAACAAATTATCTCCTCAGTTGAAGAAGAAATTGCTCTTAAATTTCAAAATCATTGCTCCTGAATTTCACAATCATGTCATCAGTATTCCACATGGGATATATAAGATTCATATCAACAAACAATCAATCCAAAATGCAAAGAAGAAAATCTTGGTAAACAACTGTCAAAGATCAAAAACCAACACTAATACAAACAGGACGGAGAACATTCTTGACAAAAGACTAGAAAACAGAGAACATTCTCCACAGCTTCATTACAAAATGCTTAAGTCATTTAATGAAAAGAAATCCCCTATGATTTGCAAGTATATTTCCAGTATTCTACAAGGAATTAGGGATGACAATTTAATTCGCACCCGCAGATACCCACCCAAACCCATTTGATTTAGGCGGAGAAAACCCGCTTTGATTGGGTGCAGATGCAGGTGCAGATTTTCCACGAAATTAAATTTCGGGGGGGGGGGGGGGGGGGGGGGGGGGGGGGGGGGGGCAGGTTTGGGGGTGATGATATCCACTCCGCACCCACACCCGAACCCGCCCCGCAAGTAATATTATAGTAATTTTTGAATTTTTTTTACATATACATATTAAATATACTTAATATTTTTTTAAATATTAAAAATTATAATCTTATCTCTATAGAAAATAATTTTTTATTTTATTATTATCTAATGATAATTATTTTATTATATTAATTATAATAGATATAATTTTATATATATAAATGGATGCAGGTGTGGACGGAGAAACCTGAACCCTATTACGGGCGGGGGTGGGGGTTTAAAATCACACCCGTTATGAAACGGGTGCGGGGGTGGAGGAGGAAAAATCTGCCCCACCCGCCCCGTTGCCATGCCTACAAGGAATATACAAAGCTCACAACTAAAATAGAATCACTCCAAAAAGAATAAAGGATAAAAGGCACAACTCATGATAAGGCAAACAAGATTATCTTCCAAGTTTAAGAATGATAATTCTCCAGCATGTTAACATGAATCAAGATCATTCTCTAGCATGTTAACATGAATCTCCAGTATATTAACACCATTCTCCAGAATGTTAAACATCAATCTACAGAAAGTTCTCATCAGATTTGTCTCCAAAATGATCATATCAGTCTCCAGAAAAATATTAGACCAGTCTCTAGAATTATCATCAATCTCCAGAATGATTAAACAGTCTCCAGAATGTTCAACAATCATTCTACAGCATATTGACATCATTATCCAGTCTCTTTTGTGTGAATCAAGACAGTGTCTTGAATTGAATTTATCAACCATATATCTAAGAATCAAAGGATCATTAAGCACAATTAAATATATCCAAGAATGAGAAGCTTCAGACCAGCCATTCCCATCACAGAGACATAACGCATAATGTTCAAAGACATGAACATTTTTTAATTAATAAAGTATGGTCTTTGGTCAAAATTTGACACATTACATCAAAGCACTTTCCAACAAATCTTTTGGCTATCATCAGCCTTCTTAAAGCCTATAAAATGAAGGTCAAGCTCAAAGGAAAATCAGAACTTCAAGTGCTAAGAAAACCAATCACTTACTTACAATCATACTTGAAAGTCTCTCACTCACATACATAGAATCACTTCTAATTTTTCTAATTTGATTCCTATAATCATTCTATTGTACTTATGTGTCAAAAGAATCAAAACTCAAACAATTGTTGAGCTTTCTCATATTTTGACAAAACACTTTAAATCATAATTGTGTAAACTTAAGACTATAATTGTTGAGTATAGTTTGTTGACAATTCTTTTATGGTTAAAAGGTGTAGCGTAAACTCCTATCTAAAGATTGATAGGCGGCCTGTTTGAACTCCTTTCTGGGTGGAAAGGTTTAACTTTGTAACAGATCAAGGTTGATCTGAATTGGTGGTGTAAAATCGAGATTGTTCTCCGTTTGAACGTTTAGTGGAACATCTCACAATTGTAAGGACTTGATGTAGCCTGAGTTAGGTGAACAAGGATATACTTGTGTGGTATCTCTTTCCTTATCTATTTAATTTCAGCCTATTTGATTATTAACTTAAATAGATAAGTTAAATTATTGATTTTAATTAACCAAAAACGTTATCTATTTTCTGGTAAAAAACCAAGAACGTTCTTCGTTTTCTGTTTTCACAACAAGGATCAATCTTGAGTTATTTTCTTAAGTTTTTGCAGGAAATTTTAAATAGGAACATTTACAATTCAAACTCCTTTTCCTTGTAAATTGACATTTCTATTTCAAACAACACTTGTGAAGTGTTTGATGCAAAAATCATGAATTATCGAGGAAAACCAATATTGACTATGGATGGGGTGATTAGTTGTTATATGATAAGGACAGTTATTTCAAACAAGTTGAAGCTTGTAGGGAGAACAAGCCTTTTATGTCTTTGGCAGAAAAGTAGGTTGGAGAAAGAAAAGATTGCTAGTAATTGGTGGAGACCATACTATACAGGCGACACTCCTATGCAGAGGTGTCAAGTAGAAGATAATTACATAACCAAATTGGATGTTGATCTTTTAACACATTCCTACATATTCATATTTTGACAATTTACAAGTATAAGTCTATTTTAATATGTTTGTTGTACATAGATAGTCATATTTAATGGATCATGTTCCATAATTATGCACAAATTACATAGATATTCATATTTGTGGCTTCATTAGTCGAACATGGGTGCCTTGCATGCATACATGTGCAGCACTAGCACATAGATGCGTAAGGCTAGAGGATTATTGTCATGCATGGTTAAAACTTGGTTCATATAATGCTACTTATGAATACTTTGTTCAAACAAAAAATTTCCAACAATTTTGGAACCATCTTAGTGTATCAAACTCGTATCGCTCAAAGTGAGAAGAATAATAGGCTGACCAAAAAAATAAAGAAGGAAATATGGGAATGAGGAACCTGTTAATGGATCAAGGATGAAGTGTTCTTTTAAGGATGGAAAATATAGTAGGTGTGGTTTGTTAGGGTACAATAGTAAAAGATGCATGAAACAACATGGAGAGTCACAAGGACAACCACAAGAGAAACCATAAGAACAAGGTCAAGAGGAGCAACATGGAGATCAACAAGGTCAAGATGCATGAAACAACATGGAGAGTCACACCTTGTCCCATAATGGAGCTTTAGGATTTTACCTCTATTGACCCTAGAGCTTGATGAAGAGCTTGTTGTTTGGTTTGTCTAACCTTGGAAAATGATGAACCCGTCACCCATCATCTTTACTTCTCTAATTTTAGTTAGATGGAGTTTTTAAAGTTTTTAAATTTTGAGAATTTTACATTTAAGGTTTTTTGAATTAATAATGGGGGTTGAGTTGAAGAGGAAATGATAATATGAACATTGGAGATGAAATAGTCAATTTTTATTGTAAAAAATCATGAAAAAGTAAATTTTCAATTTTTACTTTTATGTCGATCTCGTGTCTGCATACGTGGAGGCTTTTTAAAACTAATGTAGATTGTCACTCTATAAATTAACGACTCACGTCAGCATAAATAATGTTGAACTTAACAAGAGGATTAACATGATTGACCCAAAACATATTGAGGGATTAATTAGCTATTTCACTAAATTGGAGGACTAACTTGTTAAATGGCTACATATTTAGGGACGAATTAGTGTATCCACTCCATATTTTATTGATGTTTGTAATTACTAAATATCAATGTTTTACTTCCAATTTTCTATATATTTTTTAAGTTTCATAATACACTTATTTATATTTTAAATTCAGTTTACCAATTTTAAAATGTTTTAATTCATTATTTCTCTGTTTTTGTTTTTCCAGTTATGAATATATATATATATATATATATATATATATATATATATATATATATATATATATATATATATATATATATATATATATTTTTTTT
>JBBPBR010000003.1:49823691-49874123 GCA_037974775.1 Cicer pinnatifidum
GTGATTATGTTATTATTTATATTTTATCTAACTTACTTAATTTTACAATTTAATGATAGTATTAAGAATGTCAAAATATTTCAAAATTTGAGTTTGGGACTTTTGACATTTCGGAAAAGAATAACTTGTCTTGGATTTTGTTTAATTTAAAAAACTGATTATGGGATAAAGACAAAATAGGGAGTAAGGAATTGGATAAAAATAAGAATTTGTGTTCCTGGTTAAATAATTAGATTACTTTCTTGTCTTGAGTACAAGCTATCAAACATATAAAAATATATTTTGTATTTTTTATTAAAAATTTATTCTCTCTTTTATCTCTTTCTATTGTCTCATATCTCTCTCCTTTTTATCTCTATCTATTCTCTCTATTTTTCTCTCTTATATTTCTTTATCACTTTCTTCTATCTCTCTCTATTTTTCTCTCTTATATTTCTTTATCACGTTCTTGTATCTCTCTCGTGCTCTTCCGCTTATCTCTCTACTCTCTCCCCCTCTCTTTCTTTTATCTTTCTATCTATACTCTTATATGACTCTCACATTTCGATCATTTTTATCGTCCTCTTATCATTCTCTCATTTTTCTCTCTAATATCTCTTTTTCATCTTTCTCTCATATATATATTTATAATTCAATAAAGGATATTATAGTAAAATCTATATTATTTTATCTGATATATAGACATATCAAATAAGGTTCAGTGTAAGTTTTTTGTCTTGTACATTGATTAAACACAATGGAGTATAAAAAACTATTATGTACAGTTCTATATTGTCATGTTGTTTTTTCAATACTTATTGTTTTACGAATCAAATACATTCTATATTATTTTATTTTAATTACTTTAATTATTCATAGCTTTAAGAAATTTTATGAGCTACAAGTGACTACGTTTATTAGTTCTATTTTATCTAACTTGCGATTTGATGGTATTATTAAGAACGTCAAATATTTCAAAAGGCTCTTGACATTTCGGAAAAAAATTACTTGTCTTGGATTTCGGATGCTGAAATTTATTTAGATGCACAAGGCAATGTATCAACAATGTGTTTTGAATTCCCCATGTTATTTACATTGAAGTCTTATGTTTAAATGTGTTTAAATCATAATGCTCTCTTTTAAAATTTATCCTTATTCTTCTTTTTATCTTTTTTTTTTTTTTTGTGTGTGTAAATTTTGTTAGAATGAAAATTAATATTATCATCAATCGAGATATGTGTCACACTAATAGTGCAAGTATCCACTCAATTCTCAAAGATAAAATATATTTTTCTTATTTAACAATGCGAAAAAGTGTTGTTAATGGAAGGATAATTGAAGGCTTTGGAAGGGCTCATCCATGTGGAGGAACAAAGTTACATATTGAGTTTAGTACCTCAATTTTGACCGACCAATAAAAAAAAATTCAAAAAATAATTAAGTAATAATTAGTTAGTAAATATTTTGCAATTATTATTATTATTAAATATAAAAAAATCATCATTTTATAAATTTGACTCAATTTTGAATACATATTTATCTAAGTTTTCATTACATTATATTTAGTACCAAAAATAAAATTAAAATATTTTTTTTTCTTTCCTCTTGCCAACGCCTCCCTCCCATTCTTTTCAGGTTTTTTTTCTTCTCTTTTCACTACGCCAAAAATTGCCTTTTACAGTGCTTTTTTTAAGCCATTTACAACACTTTTTCAAAAAATTAAGCGATGTAGTATCCAGCGCTGTAAAAAGATACAAGAGCGCTCTTTAAAATAAATAAAAAAGCGATGTAAATCTCTTCTAAAAACGCGCTGCTTGTTGTATTAGTTTTACAACGTTTTTTAAAAAAAACGCTGTAATAGGTGCATTCCTTTATTTCAATTAGATCTCTTTCTGGGATTATATCAACAATCTCCTTCGTAAATCGCAATATACAGTATCAGCAGTCCATGTTGTTAGTTTGATGAGAGCACTATAAAATAAAACATATAAGTCAATAAATATTTGTGCATTGATTGTTAATGAAATTTTAAAGGCAATATATTTCAAACCTTTATTGGAATCCATGTGATTTATTTGATTTTTGCTTCGACACTGTAGCACCCATTTGAGCTCGGAAAACTTGTAAAGCACTATCAAATAAATGTGATTATTAGTATTAACAAACACATTATATATATATATATATGTATGCAAGAAATAAATGAATAAATGAGTACAATACCTGAAGAGTGCGAAGAAATATGTAGGGTTCATAGAGTTACAATTTCGTTTAAGAAGGAACGGCGAGAATGCGCAGAAATACGAACGGTTCGTAGGACAGAGTAGGGTTCGCAATGAGAAGAGTACGTAATAATGTTCGTAGGGATAGTAACAAATATGGAGATGATTTACAATGAAGATGGCTAACAATATTGTTCGTAAAGACAGTAGGGTTCGCAATGAGAAGGATAATGAAGAGGGGAAGGACACTGAAACATAGTGAAGTTTATATAATAAAGAGGAAACTGAAACGATTTACCTTTTATAGCGCTTTTTTTACAGCGCTTTTTCAAAAAGCGCTCTAATAGGTCCTTTCCAAAAAGCCTTTTACAACGCTTTTTTTACAGCGCTTGTGAAAAAAGCGCTGTAAAAGGCCTTCTTATTTTTTTTTTAAAAGCCTTTTACAGCGCTTTTCCAAAAAGCGCTCTAATAGTTCATTTCCAAAAAGCGCTCTAATAGGTCATTTCCAAAAAGCCTTTTACAGCGCTTTTTTTACAGCGCTTGTGAAAAAAACGTTGTAAAAGACCTTCTTTTTTTTTTTAAAAGCCTTTTACAGCGCTTTTTCAAAAAGCGCTCTAATAGTTCCTTTCCAAAAAGCCTTTTACAACGTTTTTTTTACAGCGCTGTAAAAGGCCTTCTTATTTTTTTTTAAAAGCCTTTTACAACGCTTTTCCAAAAAGCGCTCTAATAGGTCATTTCCAAAAAGCCTTTTACAGCGCTTTTTTTACAGCGCTTGTGAAAAAACGCTGTAAAAGGCCTTCTTATTTTTTTTAAAAGCCTTTTATAGCGCTTTTTTGAAAATCGCTCTAATAGATCCTTTCCAAAAAACCTTTTACAGCGTTTTTTTACAGCGCTTGTGAAAAAAGCGTTGTTGTATCCTCCGTTATTTTTAAAATATCATACAATGGCGCTTTATTTAATAAACGCTATAAAAGACGCGCTATAAAATGTCATTTTTGGCGTAGTGTTTTTTTACTAATAACGCTATAATATTTACTAAGAATACACACACACAAAAAATATATAAAATTTATTTTCCTGGATGCAAACTTAGTTTTCCTGGAGGATGTGGTTCCCTCTCTCACATTTGCTTTTGTGATTGTCGAACTTTTTTTATGTCTAAAAGAAATATTATCCAATATCATATAAATGAAGTTTTCCATTTAATATAAATGATTATGGATGTGGATAGCTAGTAAGTAACATCATTTATTTCATTTTTAGTGTTAACATATTTACTTTTAGCTCTTGGGTCGTGTTATTTAATATTAAAACGAGTTTTGTTTCTATTATTTAATTAAAATGAATGAAGTTGTGTTCTATAATATTAAAATAAATTTTGTTTATATTATTTATTTAACTTAATTGTGTTTTGAAAAAAGTTGCAATTTGTATATAATATTTTTATTTTATTATTTAATTACAATGTGTTTTGTTTACTTAACAGATCGAGCTAGAGACTCGTCTATCTCTTTTACTATTGTTTTGTGTTTCTCTTTATTGCTAGTTTTATTTTATAGGATCGTCTAAATTTGTTTAATATTCAACATCAAATTTTAATTCTTAAAGAGAAATCAAATATAAAGATATAATTAAATATTTAAGGGTTAATTAGATGTGACATTTTTAAATCTTTGAGTTATTTGAACACAAGTTGTGACAGTTTGGTCATTTTAAAATTCATATATATATATAAAAAAATTAATCAAAGAAACAAATTTAATGGTTAACTAGATGTGACATCTTTTTAGTCTTTGAGTTTTTTTAAGACACAAGTTGTGCAACTTGTAGTTTTAAAACTCATTAGAACCAAAATAATAAAACTATTCTTAAATGGATTAATTAGATGTGACATATTTTTAATCATTGAGTTTTTAAGATACAAGTTGTACCATCTGATACTCTTTCAACTCACATTTTTAAATCATTATTCAAATCAAATAATCCCCTTAAAAACAATCAACACATCTACATTTTTTTCCCAAGAACTACGTAGCCTTGATTTCTCTATCGCACCTTGAGATACGTAGGAGCAAGATCACTCTATTGTCAAGCACAATAAAAAATAATTTTTTTCCATATTTAAGCATCATTTTATTTCAATATCACGTTCATAAGAAAATAATTTATATTTTTATTAATTAATAAGAAGAAAGTAAATATTTTTTAAGTTAACTTAAATTCTGCACAATTAATTACAGATAACTGTTTGTTTTAGGGATGTCGCAGGGTGCTAATACATTCCCTATGTATAATCGATTCTTGAACTCTAAATTTAGTTTCAAAGTCCACTACTTTTTGTTATTAAGGGTTTCCCAGTTTCCCCCTATTTTAAATAAATTTTTGTGGGACTCCAATAAATTCGGGAAACATTCAAAATTTTAGATAGCAACATTGATAATATTTTACATTCCTATAAGTTTCATAGAAATTTATTAAGTTTCAAAGATATTGTCAAAATATATATCATCTTAAAACAATAAAGGAATGAGGTATTGACTATATTTGTATCACAAAACATGATTTGGATTAAACATATGTATTCAAAAGGTACCCATTTTTTCTTCTAGTTTGTGTTAAATGTATATTAGTACATTTGCATCACGCATAATTGTAAACTAGAAGTTTACAAATCATAATATTTTTTTTGTAACATGTTTGTTTGTTGTCAACTCACAACTAGACATTTGCGAGATTGCTAGCTCAATTAATTGGGATAAAAGCTCACTTCCTTGATTACAGTGTCAAAAAAATACGTCTTGATAATGCAACTGAGTTTTCATCTAAAGTGTTAAATGAGTATTATATGTCTAGTGGAATTGGCATAGAACATCATGTAGCACATGTTCAAACATAAAATGGATTAGCAGAATCATTTATCAAACGTATAAAGTTAATTGCAAAATCACTTCTCATGAGATGAAATTCTGCATGTTGTAACATTAATTCGCATCAGGTCAATCAATTGTCATAATTATTCCCCTTTAAAATTGGTTTTTAGTTAAGAATCTAATATTTCTCATGTAAGAATTTTTATATGTGAGGTGTATGTTCTAATTTCTCCATCATATAGCACTAAGATGGGTCATCAAAGAAGGTTGAGAATATATATTGGATATGAATCTAAATTTATTATAAAGTATGTTGAACCAACAATAAGAGATTTATGTATAGCTCGATTTGTTGATCGTCATTTTGATGAATTAAATTTCTCAACATTAGGAGAATAGATTAATTAGCTGAAATAACTAAACAAAATGAACTTGAAGTTTAAAAAATAATTCATTGATCCAAATTACCAAATACATTCATTGATCCAAAAGGTATGAGAAAATCATATATATCAGCTACTAATGCTCCAATAAAAATGCATGTCCATGTTGATTCCATTTGTCCATGTATATTTATGAAAAAACCAAGAAATGAATTTTCTATAATTGACTTATTTATTTGTTGATGACATTGAAGAGTGAAAAATAAAAGAAAGGAGGTTTGAATTGTGCTTTGCTAAAATAAAAATATTTTCTTAAAACAAATATTGATTGAAAAGCAAGATATAACACATGAAAGTAAAAAGATTGAGAAGAGAAACATTTAGCTTGATTAACAACCAATAAGGTAGCTACGTCCTATCCCTTCACTTTGAAGGATTTAATTCACTAATTCAAATGATTTATCACAAGTCCACTAGAAAACCTACTAGTCAAACTAACTGTGTTCAAGTATTTCAACCTTCTAGCTTAGTAAAATCAAGTTGTTGAAGGCAGCAACCCCTACTAGGCTTGGTTATAAGAAAGTGGTTTTAGGTCTGGAAAGATCTCACAAGAGAATATTACACTAGACTATAAAGTACAAAATTCATCAAAGTTGTTGTGTGTATATCTGAAGTTTTTTTTTTTTTTTTTTTCGTATATTTACTTGTGTCTTTTGCATTCATACGCCTTTATATAAGCAAACTTCAACAACAATTAGGGTTTTGACTATTGTAGTGATTTGCATAAATAATGTATGTAAAATATGGATCTTATCAATATTCAGAATTATTGAATCAACATTCCATACTTGTATATATTTGTCATCAGAATTAATTCAACATATGATTTGTTAGAGGATGTCATTAGATTTCTTCAATCTAAGGATAAGTTTAACTTTGATGAGTAGAAGATGTTGAGTTGTTGACTTCTTCAAAGTTTTGGCCTCAAAGAATTGACTTGTAGATCGTTGGCTTTGGAGATCAAACTTAGTTGCTAGATTTTTAAGATGTGGATGTATCAGAGTGAGATGAATAGTAACATAGGTGAGTTGAGAGCGTGTTGATCAAAATCAGATGAATAGTAACATATATCTAAGTCACATATCTTTGCCTTTAACTTGAAGATTTTATTTCTTTGTACAACGGATGATCCAATTTGGTTTCTTTAAAAGCATATATTATAGAGTCTACACACTAAAAAAAATTCATTAAAATATAAATTATTGTTGCAAAATAATTTTGTTATCATCAAAGCAATTGAGAGCAATTGTTCTTCTAACACACTTGGTTCTAACAAATAAATATTATTGGAACTTCTAAAGAGCTTTCAAAAGTCATAAATTGCTTAAAGAAAGTTCAAAATGAAAGATTTGGGAGAGACAAAAGTGTTAAAACGTTTCTATATGGACAAATCTCATTTGTTGTTAGATCATTAGATGTGGGGAAAGATGTTTTCAAACCTTGAGAAAAGGATGAAGAACTACTCGATCCTCAGTATCATATCTTAGTGCAATTAGAGCAATGATGTAGCTCGCTAATTATACACATCTTGGTATATCGTTTTCTGTCTATATTATCACGTTATAGTTTTTCACCTACACCAAGACATTAGAATAGAGTTACACCTATATTTTGTTACCTTAGAGGTATATGGATATGAGTCTGTTCTACGCTAAAGTTCCCAAACTAGAATTAATTGGTTATGAAGATGCATATTATTTGTCAAATCCTAATATTGGTATATCCAAAATAGGATATTGTTTACAAGGGGACATACAAACATTTCATGGAGATTTATAAAACAGACCATAACAAAAACGTTACTAATTCATGCAAAAAAATTTGCACTACGCGAGACAATTAGAGAATGTTTGGTTAAGGTCCTTTATTCAACACATACAAATGAATTTTTATTTATATTTTGAAAGAATGGATGGAACAATCATTTATGAAGATAATATTGCAAGTACTTATCAGTGAAAGAGAGGTACATTAAAGGAGACAAAATAAAACATATTTCTCCCAAATTCTTTTTCACTTTTGGTCTACAAAAGAATGGTGATATAAGTTTTCAACAAATTCATTAGTGTGATAATCTTGCATATATTTTCACAAAGTCACTTCCAAATAGAATTTTTGAGCAACTGGTACAAAAGATTGGTCTTCGCTCTCAGAGATAATGGTTTATTTGAGGAGGAGAAATAAATATATCATGTAATTTATAAAATGATATTGTGCTCTTTTTTCTTTACTATAATTTTTTTCCACTGAGTTTTTTCTTGTAAGATTTTAACGATGCATAACCTCGATAGATATCCAAAGGGGAGTGTGATGAATATTAGATTATTAACGAATGTCTATTAATGATCAGAATCTCCACTTATTTACTTGTACCTTATTAATAGGGCTCACACTATAATAGAAAATATACAATAAAAGAATAATATTATTACCTCTCTCTTCTCCTTTTTACTCTTTTTCTCTCTATTCTCCTATATATTGCTCTTGATTTGATTAGTTTCACAATATTTTTCCTTTTAATAATCTTTTTTGTTGTATTATTTTTTTTTTTTTACAACTTTTTTGTTGTATTATTATATTTCAATTCTATAGTTTATTTTAGTTTTTATTAGTAACCCTCATCGTTTCTAAGGATTTGGTTCATGTTAGCATTAATTGATTCTTGATCTAACTCTTATATACAATTAGAAGAGTTTTTTCTTTCAGTGTTAAGTACATATAAAAATACTCTTCATGAGATCAATCTAAGAGATGTATGATCAACAATTGTTTTCTTTCCCTTTTCGTTATGTGTGTTCACATTAACATGGTATCAAAAAAAAAGTAATGGTTTCCTTCATTTATCTCTTGCATCTATCCTTCTCACTTTTGATATTTCTACTTTTTCGTATCTACTTTGATGTCATTTGGTCCGATCAATCCCAATTCACCACTGTATAACGATTGTATTTCTTCCATCATTGATCTTGTCCTTGTTAATTATGGTTCTTCCAATTGGAGCTTTTAAAACGGCATGCTCTATTTGACTGAGTCATGTGTTTGATATATGTTTCAAGAAGCATGGTGTGCCACCGATCCTCAAAGAAAACAATGGAGGTTAGGTCAATAATTTATCAAATGACATTGAAGATGATGATGAGAATACATTGTCCAATCCAAGTGATGGATTCTACTTTAGAGAATGAATTACTCTATGAACTTGAAATGCAATTATATTTACATGGATGACAAGTGTAATGATGCTTTGGTTAATGATGGTCGTAGTATTCATGATTTCTTTTGGTGGGATTATTTATCTAATTTCATTAGGAATGAATTATTTAGGGATAATTTTGGTTTACCAAACCATCGTTTTTCTTAATTGTTTTATTGAATTTGGTCTATTCCGCTAGTTTTGTGTTCCTTTATTTATTTATTTTAATAATAATAATACATATGAGTGTGCTCCAAATGATTGTTAGGGAGTTTGAGGTGCAAACCTAGTTGCGATATCATTCTTCTATAATGATGCTTTTGCATACTCTTAGTTGAAAATAATATTGATTAGCACGAGCGAATGCATTATTTGAAAATACCCTAGACAAACTTAACCAATACAAAATATCGTACCACACAAGCCCAAATCAAAGACAATAAAAAAAAAATGACAAACTGATTCAACTTCACCACACCCTACCACACAAAGTTCTAACTCGTTTAGAATAACTCCTCAACATAACAAGTTATCTTTTGCATGAAAGCTGTTTTAAAACAGCCTACAAGTAAATAGAACACCTTTAATGGTACATATGGATGTCAAACTAGAGCAAAAAATTGAGATAACAACACACCAATAACCAACTCTTACCACAACCCCCACATATAAGCCTCATACTGAATACAACCTTCCTCGGACATTCCACGACCTTATATCAACAACATTAACTTGCAAATTTATGTTAGTCAAAAGAGTTGTATATCCCTCAAATAAGCCTTCCTCCCACGTAAATAAACTTTTTCTCCATCTTCACCTTTGAACACCCTCACTATTAAATAACTTACCAAACCTCACGCTCAAAATCCCACCCACCACCCAAGGGTCCTCCCAAAAAAATGACTTTCTCATATCCCCTACAACTTTAAATAAATAATTATTAAACCAATCTTTGACAAAACACTATATGTCTCATGGATAGTATGAATATCTTTCCACTACTGACATCTCCTCACTAAACCCCCTCTAACTCTACCAATATTCACACCATATTTATCAACCAAACCTTATGCCAAAGACCCTCTGACTTTGTTTCAATCACCAACACACACTTATCCAATAGAGTTAAATTAAAAGCTTCCAAATCTTGTACACCCATGCCTCCTTTTTTTTTTAAACAAACACACCTTCTTGCATTTAATCCAATGAACCATACGCGTTACCTCACTCCCACCCCAATGAAAAGATTTAAAATAGACTCAATTTGAGAAATGATACCCAAAAGAATTTTGAAGAACGAAATGATAAATAAATATATATTTCCACCCTAACAACCTATTCTAGTTTGACATCAATCCTACTCGTTATCATATGTACTTGAATGGGTTCGAATTAAACTTATCGAAATTCAACTTATTTAAATTTTGTTTTTATAAAAAATAGACACTACACTCATTTTTATATATAAGAATTCGTTGATTAAATTACAAAAATTAAAAAAGTTAATTGTAATATTAAATTATTATACTAATTTATTTTTAAAAAGATGAATAAATAATACAGTTGAAAAAATAGTATAATCTAATAAAAAGAAAATACATAAATCTTAAGAGAATTATATATAGGTGTATGGGTTCACAAAAATAATCTCCAAATATTGGCTTGCTGGCCGGTTAAGTAACAGCGTGATATCAGCACGTTATCATCACGACTTCAACCTTACTAAGCTATACGACTACGCCGTTTTGGACAAAACGACAACACCCATAGCAGCTTTTTCTGTTTTTTTCTTTCTTGGCAAAGATATAGTTTTATAGTTGATTTTTGTTTACATTTTTTTAACTTCTTTTTAAGTTATATTAGTTTACACGATAACCTTTAAAATATAAAATTATTTAATATTTAAAAATTTTCTCAAATCAATGAAATATTAAATTTTGAATGAAATATTAAACTAAATTGACTACAAATGAAGATAAAGACATTTATAATATAAATAAATTATTATTATTTTATTTGTAAGAATATTATTACTTTTTTTTTTTTAAGACTATACATGTTACATAAGTTTAAATTCTTATAAAGAAAATCAACAAATATATATGACGAATATCTTAGGAAAGTAAATAGATTCAGCTGCCAAGAAGTTCAACTTCACGCTTTGGACGACACGCTTATACACGTTGCTTCTTCCGCTTTCCATTGTCGTTTAATGGTTTGTTTGAATTTGATTAGGTTGCCAAACTTATAAACCCTTTTTTGTTCTTTATTGCATGTTGATTACTTGTATTACAAAACCAATTAGTAATTGTAAAAATAACCTCACAAGCTTATTGATTTCCTTTCCTTATTTTCTTTGAATTAATGGGGTTTGTTTTGTTAGTTCGAATTTGATTTCTTTTTGAAGACTTTGGTTTTTGAGTATCAAATTGTTCTTATAAAGGTTTAAACTTGAATGGGATTTTCAACTATTTGTGGGTATTCAAGTTCAAGATCTTTAGAATTTGATTACTTTTGGATGACTTTGGTTTTTAGGGTGTCAATTGTTCTTATGAAGGTTCAAACTTGAATGAGATTTCAACTATTTGAGGATATTCAAGTTCAAGATCTTTAGTTGATAACAACGCCAAGCATTTCTACTTGTTTTTATTGGTGTCATTTTGGGCTCAAAGATGGTTGAAACTAATAATGCATACTCTAATGGTTCTCTTCATGGTAATTTTGAAGAGAAACTCGATGAGCTTCGTCACTTAATGGGAAAAGTGGATGGTGATCCATTAAGAATAGTTGGTGTAGGAGCTGGTGCTTGGGGCAGTGTATTTACAGCTATGTTGCAAGAGGCTTATGGTAGTTTAAGAGATAAGATTCTGATTCGGATATGGAGAAGACCGGGAAGGACCGTCGATAGGGCCACAGCTAAGCATTTGTTTGAGGTGATCAATTCGAGGGAGGATGTATTGAGGAGGCTGATTAGACGGTGTGCGTATTTGAAATACGTCGAGGGAAGATTGGGTGATAGGGTTCTTCATGCAGATGAGATTTTGAAAGATGGGTTTTGTTTGAATATGGTTGATACACCTCTTTGTCCTCTCAAGGTTGTGACAAACTTGCAGGAGGCTGTTTGGGATGCTGACATTGTGATTAATGGTTTGCCTTCGACGGAAACCAGTGAGGTGTTTGAGGAAATTAGTAAGTACTGGAAAGAGAGAATCACAGTTCCTGTCATTATTTCTTTGGCAAAGGGTGTCGAGGCTGAATTGGTTCCTGAACCACGGATAATAACACCTACTCTAATGATCAGTCGAGCAAGTAAGATACATTTGTGTTTATTCTGAGTAAACAATAATTTTGGTCCTTAATTGTGCAAAGCACTGTCACAATAGTCTTTGAATGTGAGATTATAGAAACATAAATAAATGCATGTTTCGTTAGTCAGTTTGGTCTTTGAATGTGACATCTATTAGTTAATTTGGTTCAACTTAAAGATGTATTTGTATGTTTTTCGATTCATTCAGAGACTATAGTGATATTGATTATTGTCTCACATTTAGGGATCAAAATTAATGTTTACTCTTTTATTTCATTACTTTATGTGGTGGTCTATGTTGTTCAAGTTTTCTGCACACTGAATTTTACTGGTTTTCAATCGTTACATACATTCCCTGGATTATTTGAATGCATCTTTAGTGCTGAGTTAGTCCTCTTTAGTCTAATTTGAATATTTTTAATTTTATAATATGTCTTTATAGTTCTGACTTAGCCCTTGACTTGAAAATTTAATTTAGTTCGATGTCAGTGGCATCTTTCATAGTTCTGAATTCTGATTATCGTTGTTTGATATTATGCTTTGCAGCTGGAGTTCCAATTGAAAATATCCTCTATCTCGGAGGTCCTAACATTGCCTCTGAAATATACAACAAAGAATATGCAAATGCTCGAATATGTGGAGCAGAAAAGTGGAGGAAACCATTGGCAAAGTTTTTGAGGCAGCCCCACTTTATAGTGTGGGATAATGGTGATCTTGTTACTCATGAAGTCATGGGTGGATTAAAGAATGTATATGCTATTGGAGCAGGTAAAATAAGTTTACTTTTTGCATTGCTCTTGATAAATGATTGATTCGTCGACATCCTTCTTATTAGATATAGTTGCTCTTTTTTATATTCTTTCAGTTATTTGTTTTGTTTTTAAATAAATTTACAAATCTACCCTATTGTATTTTATTTTTCCAAATATATTTGGGAGGCCTAAAATATTAGAGATGAAAAGTATTTACTGAATTTCTACTTGCCTAGCTCTGTTCTATTATAATCTCCTTTTTTTTCTTACAAGAATAAAGTTTATTTGTTTTTCTAAAATATCATGTGTGGGCTGTTAGAGATTAGGGATGAGTTGTATACTGTTTACAGTTGTAGGGTAGGGACTTACTGGTTTGGTGAATCCCTACTTTTCAGGAAATTTGCTTTTTTGTATAAGATAAAAGACATTTGTAGAAGAACTAGACGAGAAAGGACTAGAAATGATTGCATTAGAGAGAGTTGGGGTCCTAGCACCTATTGACTATTATACAAAAAATGCTTAAATCTCAGCTTGGGTGGTTTGGGTATGTATGGACTCATGTAGATTCTCTATTACAGGGAGTAGATCAATGATAAGAGAAACTATCATGAAAGACTTAGACTAAGAGATCAATGATTTGAATAAAAATATGATCTATGACAGAGCATTATGACGCCATTTGATCCATGTAACGGACTCCACCTAGTGGGATAAGGCTGACTTTGGTTGTTTTATTTTATAAGTTCGTTTGTTGTCACTGAAGAAGCTTGTTCAATTTATTTTCTTCTGGAACATATAACTGAGAGATCTTAGAGATTAGGAATGATTTATTAGCCTATAGTAACAAAATCTGTTTCTTCATTTGTTACAACTTAATCTCAATATTAATTGTCAGAAAGGAGCACTATAATCCGTGTGTTGGGCCAATTAGAATTTGATCAAATGGTTTCTCATTTCTTCATTTAAAAAATGTTGATTATTTCAGTCAACGAGTTTAGCTTTAGTAACATTCAGAAGGAGTAATTCTTTCACATTGATTCTATATTCCTAGCTTCAATGATTGGTTTGTACTGACGTGACTTTATCTGGTTCAGAAACCCTCATTTTTTAAATAAATTTTTAATTTTCTATAATAATTTTGCATCACGATGAGATAGAATGGATTTAATATCAGTTGAAAATTTGATGTATGCTTTTATGTCAGGAGTTGGAAGGTGCCTCTTGATGTTATTTATGTTTGTTCTTTGATGTTCTTTTCTTTGAATTCTTTTTCTGTTATAGGACGCTAAAATGGACTCTTGTATAGTAATATTTTCAAATCATGTAACTTTCTATTCATCATGATCAACATAACAGGGATGGTAGCTGCTTTAACAAACGAAAGTGCGACCAGCAAATCAGTGTACTTTGCTCACTGTACATCAGAAATGATTTTTATCACTCATCTATTGGCAGAAGAACCAGAGAAACTTGCGGGCCCTCTCTTGGCCGATACTTATGTAACATTGTTGAAAGGTCGTAACGCATGGTATGGACATAAGTTGGCCAAAGGTGAATTGACCCTTGAAATGGGTGACAGCATCAAGGGCAAGGGGATGATTCAAGTAAAGATTTTGGTCACTTCATTTATACAGTATATTTCATTTGGTTTTCTATTTTTCTGCTTATCGATATATTTTGCCTTGCATGTTGTAGGGAGTCTCTGCTGTTAAAGCATTCTATGAGCTATTGAGTCAGTCCAGCTTAAATGTCCTAAATCCCGAAGAAAATGAGCTTGTTGCCCCTGTCGAGCTTTGCCCCATCTTGAAGATGTTATATAAAATACTAATACTAAGGTAATAAATTATTGCTTCTTTACTGTTCGGTCACACCCTCTAGGAATCCTTTCATAAACTTATGTATTAAGTTCAAAGGAAGCTTCTATATCTGAAGCATCAACACTGGAAACGGCATTGAAACGTCGACATTGATAATATAATTTGAAAAATGGAACTTATTTAAACGTAACTACATGTGTCGGTGTCGTATCGGTGTTGGACACCTGACACACATTCAATTCGAAGTATTGGTGCTACATAGGCTTCTGTAATCTTAACTATTAAACTCCTCCCCCAAATGGAAATATTATTGAAATCAATTGTTTATTTTTCCAGCACCATCTAACAAAATTATGTCACTATATTGTATTCATGTTACATTTGCAGGGTTATTATACATAGAGATCCTATATAGAATTATCCGCTGCAAAAAATAAAAACTGGATCCAGTTTTGAAACTAACTTTTTCTGTGGTTTTGCTGACCTCTAATCTTCAGGGAATCTCCAGTACAGGCCATTCTTCAAGCGTTGCGAGATGAGACCATGAATGATCCTCGAGACCGTATTAAGATCGCACAAAGCCATGTTTTTTACAAGCCATCTCTTCTTGGTCAGCAGCCTTAGTATCCTAGTCTCTGATGGCTAGTTTGGCAGATGATTTTGACAATTGATGAATGTAAATTCACGAATCTTTATGCTGCATCATACTCACCTTCCCAAAATCTACAGTCATTAAAGTGAGTATATGTTTCATGAGCCTATAGATACAACCAATAAAAAGTTCAAGATATATTAAAACAATATTAAAAGGACATCAAAGATTGCAAAAGAGCTATTTTATTAATTTTTTGAATTTCTTAGTTGGTTGTGTTTATAGGTACTGGATTCACACAAGAATTACTCCAACAAAGTTGTGTTTGAACTCTGTTATTCAGTTCAAGCAAGTATCAGGAAAGGAACTTATTGTATCTTATGGTCCTTACTACCGACATTAGTTGTTCAGTTTGTGTGTTAGTTTTTTGTTATCAAATTCGGTCAGAGATAGTTTATAGTTGAGCAGTTGTTTGCTATCTTGTAATTGTAACTTTGTTTTCATTTTGCAATTAATCAAGAAATGAGGATAAAAGTTTCTCACATTTTCTTAGGACTAATATGGTGTAAGTTTATCCTCCGTCGTCAATAGCGGCGGGATAGCGTGCGATAGCGGAATCGCGGTGCGCCGGATGTCGTCGCCGCGTCGCGTCTGGCCGTGAAACCGCCGCCGTCCGACCCGTTACCATGACCCGCGACTCTGGTTTTACCGTGTTTTTGAATTTTTTAAATTTCATTAAGAGTATTTGAGTCTTTTTGCACTCAAAACTCTGTTATTTTATTATTTCTTGATCTTTCTTCTTCTCCTCTTCTGATAAATAGTGAAACACACAACCCTCTTCCTCTTCCTAAAAAATAGAAACAATAAAAAACACAAAAATCAAGGGATAATTATACTTCATATTTCATAACTAAAATGTAACATCAAAATTAAGATTTACTATTTGTATTTTATGTTTAGTTTATATACTGTTTTTTGGTCTTCATGATAGTGGTCATCTTGCTATCTCATTTTCGGGGTTGGGCGCTCCATGCCACTGTGTTTGACTGACTACATAAAGTTTTATCTTCATATTCTTTAGCATAATATGGTTTAAGTTGCATTTCTCACATCATTTAAGCATATCAATTTCTCTGTTTTCTCATTTTGTGTGTAATCTTTCTACAGAAGAGTCTTCCATTTTGGATTGCTGTAGTATGATTCTTGATTGATCCTTTAGATCTAACCTTCACCAAGGATTATTAGCACAATCTTTTTCATATCGGCATTGCAGATAAACTTGTTCTTGTTCTCGCAACACACCCATTAATCGACGAGAGCAATTATAGTTATTGGAAAAAGTAAAAGACAAAATACTTTTATATCTTATTATTACGGTCATAAGCTGTTTATATAGAAAAAAATTACAATAGTAACAATGACATAATCATAAAATAAGAATAAACAAAATAATATAAAATATAAGAGAATCAAATTTGATTACTCATGATTCTTCAACACTCCCCTTTAAGTTAGTGCATTAATATTTATCGTGTCCAACTTGACTATAAGTCGCTCAACATTGAGCCTTGCCAAACTTTTTGTCATTATATCAACAACTTGTTGATTAGAAGTCACAAATGGCAAATATAAAATTCCAATATCCATTTTTTTCTTTTATGAAGTGACGATCAATCTCAAAGTGTTTGAACCTATCATGTTGCACATGGTTGTGAGTGTTAAGACAAAATCTCAAATTAATATTTTGATGATAATTAAACAAAAGTTAATTAGGACTTCTAATTAGGATTCTAAGTATTTTGGTTTTTAACATGTTCGTTTGAGTGTGTTAATCAAAGATAGGTACTAAGCATTTCAAGCAGGATTATATTAAAAAGAAGCAAAGTCATTCAGATAAATGAATAACGGTCTTCACAAAATTCTGTAAAACGAAGAACGTTCTTCACAGTTCTAAGATAACAAGAATGATCAGATTCTTAAAGAAAATACTAGTTCTATTATTTACAATTTGTTTCCATAATTTCACAAGAAATATACAAAAATCATATAAGTAAAAGAATCAATCCAAAGAACAAAGGAAAATATTGTGATTCATGATCTATCATGACAGATCAATCTCCGAGTTGAGCAAGCATCAAGTACGAATTTGACACTTCAAATGTACTTTTGCATAGCCTACACACGTGATAAAAAGCAAGGAATCACTTCAAGATAACTGTCAATGAAGCTTAAACCTCAGCACCCCTCAAAGCAGAAACAAAGATTGTTCTTGCTTTGCAAGAACATTCCTGCTTTAAGGCAAATCTTATCCATTACCTGACACGTGATAGCTAGACCATCCTCAATGGACAAATGAGTTGTCATATACCTCAAGATGAAAGGTAAGGCAGTGCTTCAAGAGTAAATCAATACATCACTGATACAATCATATTCAAAATCTCTTAAGCTTCTCAATCATCTCAAAAGAGTAAGTTTTGTTCTTAACTAGATATCAAAATCATTTTTGCTAAGTTCTAATTCAATAATCTAAACCCAAACTAGAGTTGCGCTTACTCAGATTTTACCAACTTCTTTAAATCATCACTTGCAACACAAGACTATCGTGTTGAAATAGTTTGAGTATATTGTAAAAATCATTTTATGATTAAAAGATAATGTGTAAAAATCCTCTCGAAAGGTTGAAAGGTAACATGTGGAAATCCTTTCTAGTCAATACTTTGTAACAGATCAAGATTGATCTTGAAAGACTATGTGAAAACCAAGAACGATTTTGCTTTGAACACTTAGTGGAAAATCTCACAATTGTGAGCACTGGATGTAACTCGTTTTGGGTGAACCAAGATACATCTCTATGTGATATCTCTATTTAATTTTTATCTTTTAATCGTATATTATATTGATAAGTTAAATTTGTGTGTTCTTACTAACCAAGAAAGTTCTTCATTTATTACTGGTAAATGACATTGTTACTTCCATTGGTATCAGAGTTAGTCTATAAGGATTAACACTTAAAAGTTCTAGAGTAAAAGATTGAGGAACAAAATGTCAAAAGCCAAGTACATTACTGAAGGAGGGTCATCAAACAAACCACCTGACTTTGTTGGCACAAACTTTTATTTCTGGAAAAGAAAAATGCAACTATTTCTAAAATAACAACACACAGATATGTGACGCATCATTACAGATGAAGATTTCATACCAAGAGTCAACCAAACTGATGCAACATCTGTTGAAAAGAAAGAAGCATATTAGACAGTAGAAGATAAAACTAAGCTCCTTCCAAATTAAAAATGGATTTTACAGAGGAAAAATTGGCCCAACACTTTTTAAGAAGATTGATAAAAATGATTTACTTATAATTCAAGTATATGTTGATGACATCATTTTTGGATCAACAAAATAAAAAATGTGTAAGAATTTTTTAAATCTTATACAAAGCGAACTTGAAATGAGCATGATGGGTGAGTTGAGATACTTTCTTGGTTTACAAATTAAACAACATGAAGACGAAATCTTTATATGTCAAGAAAAATATATAAAATATCTCTCAACAAAATATAAAATGAATGAAGCCAAAATAATGTCAACCCTCATGCATCCATCCTCCATTTTAGACAAAGATGAACAAGGAAAATCCATTTCTGAAAAAGAATAAGAGGAATGATAGGATCGTTACTCTACTTAACCGCAAGTAGACCATATATCATGTTTGCAATAGGATTATATACTAGGTTTCAATCCTCATCAAAAGAATCTCATTTAACTATTGTAAAAGGAATTTTCGTTATCTTGTTGGTACTATTGATCTTGGCCTTTGGTATAGCAAAGGTTCTCATTTTGATCTTGTAACCTACTGGGATGCTGATTATGTCGGAGATAAGATTGAAAGAAAAAATACAAGTGGTGCACGTCAGTTCCAAGGAGAAACATTAATAAGCTAGTCATGTAGAAAGCAAAATACAATTGATTTATCAACAACTGAAGTTGAATATGTCTCAGCAGCAAATTGCTGCTCCCAAGTTCTATGGATTAATAACCAATTTGAAGATTTTTCAATAAGTTATTCTAATATTTCAATTTACTATGATAATACAAGTGCTATCAATCTCTCTAAAAATCCCATTCAACACTCTAGGTCTAAACACATTGAAATAAAACCTCATTTTATTAGAGATCATGTGAATAAAAAAGAAATTGAATTAATCTTTGTTTATACAAAAAAATCAACTAGCAGACATATTTACAAAGCCTCTTGTTGAAGAAAATTTTGATTTCATCAAAGAAAAATTAAAAAAAAAATCCAATTATAAATTGTTGAAAACAGAAACCAGAACATTCTGATCATAACAAAGAACGTTCTTCGCTCAAAACTGTCTTTAACACAAGGCTCTAGATTATTCTTTGTTTCTTTATCATAAAGAAGTTCAAAAATCAGATTTTGAAATTGTACTTTATGTTACTCATCAAAAAGTAACTGCTACCCATGCCTATTACTGTCACCTCATCTCCAATGTCCTCCTTCCCAATAACTTTTGTCCCCTATCAATCACCTCCAACGCGTGGCACTCTCTTTTCTCACAAACATCTACAAAACTTCAATCGTTCATCTCTTCTCACTAAAAAAATAACTACTCATTTTTTTGCAAAAACTAAGGTTGCTGCATGCAAGAATGTGAATCAAGAACTCCATCACCATCACTGACTCGTTCATCGTCACCCCCACCCAGACCAACACCCCCACACTCTTCATCAGATAGAACCTTCTCTGACTACTTGTCATCATCCCAGGAGTCCAACCCTTCATCTATTACACTCGCTCATCTCTCCACCATTCTTCCACCCTTATTCCAATGTGCAACTCCCTTGTTAAGTCAGGCTCCACCCCATCTCCAAAAATCATTCAACACTCGCTCGAGTACTTTATCTTCTAAACGAAGATCAATGAGAATCTTGACAAATATTGACACCTCAAAAACCAAGACCACAGACTCAACAATCTATATAATTTATGATGATGATTCAGACCCTATGTCATCACCACTAATTCCCAAACAAAAATCAACACCTTCATCAAAACCCTTTATTTCCTTAAAACCCCCAACATCCCAAAAATTCACTCCCAAAGTGATTCAATCCAAATTCATCCTTTCATAAACTAAATTGAAGACTACTCAACCCAAATCCTCTTCCACACTTTCCCAATTTTTGGATTCTCGAAAATTGAAAAGTTCTAAAAATCTACTAAGCAAACTCCAAACCCATAACGTTCTCCTTCAATATTGTCACCTCAAGAACGTTCTCCTTCAAAATTGTCATCCCAAGAACGTTCTCCACCAAAATCTTCAAACCCAACAACCAAAAAATCCTCAAAACCAGCAACCATAATGTAGACCAAACCACCCTTTTCGAAGATTCTCATTCCTCCACTTATTCCATCAAAACTTCAGCAAGTCTACAACGAAAAATGGGCTCAAAGACCAATAGGCATTGGTAGGGTTTTCATGTTTGAAAAGCTCCAATATTAAGGCACCTCCATCAAGCATCATATTGATGCTCTTGGATGGACTAATTTCCTTCAAATCTCATACTCCTTTTATCCTGATGTAATCCATGCCTTTTACTACAAAGCTCAAGCCGTTGCACATAAATATCTCATTGTTTCAAAACTGAAAGGTATTAAAATATGCTTAATTCCTTTTATTCTTGTTGATATCCTTCAACTTCCATCTAAAGGACCCATAATTTTGCGTAAGACTGGTATTCAACTCTAAACATTACCAAAGATGAAGTGTTTCAAGTGATGTTCATTGATGGGTCCACAAATTTCTTTTCAGAAAATCTTAAACCACTTCCAAAGATTTTCAATAGTATCACTCAACATTCCATACTATCCCATTGTGGTAGTCATGAATATGTTTCTAATAATGATGTTTTAGTCATCTATCATCTCCTCAACTGCAAGAAACTGAATCTTTCCATCTTATCATCCACCGCATGATTGTTGCAATCAACAAAGACTACAAGAGAAACAATGTTCCATATGGTATGGTTTTCTAAAACATAATTAAATATTTTAATATCCCTCTAATGACAAAATCATCCCACATTAAAATATCAAAATTCTCCTCCAAAAACATTTCTTATAAGAAACAAGTACCATCCATCCCACCTTCTCCTAAAGCTACCTTCGACTACTAAACGCAAGAGATATACCCCCCATTCTGCAAATAAATCTAATGTTGAACAGCCCATCAGCCAAGAACGTTCTCCTCCTTGTTGGAACATTCCCCATTCTCCTACTACTCCAAATTTTTTTAATTCATTCCTTGACCAGGTAACCACTGAAGTTCCTCTTTCTCAAAATTTAAACAGTCCCACACTAAAAAATAATCCTTGTCCTCTGCTTCAAGTTCAACACAAGTCTCTTATGTCACCAGCTTTCTCAAAATTAATACACCACGTAGCCAAAGCAAAAGCCAAGACCAAGGTTGGGCCGAGCCGGGCCAGGCGGACATCAACGGCGTGCGTGCGTGTGTGGTGGTCTATTTGCTTGCGTTCTCTCTCCTTCACAAAATTGGGGTACCCCTTGGGGCCCTCTCCAAGTCTCATACCTCCACCTTATATATCGTACTAGTGAGTGATATCCCCCATATGTGGGACTTCTTCATTTTTTCAATTCACAACAACACTAGCTCATAAATGCCATCATTATTTCCAATAAATTTCCATTAAAGCATAATCATTTCCAACAATCCCCCACTTGAATTTAAAAAATAGGTTTTTGATGAATAGCGTCAAACGCTTCTATAATATTATGCATAAACATAGGTGTCTCTCGACTTGAACCTTTGCATAGCAAGTAAGGTTCATATTCAACAAGAGTGACTCGTAGTCTTGAACTCTATCTCTAACATCAAACTCACACACAACCTTTTCATCGGGTGTATTCTCAAAATCCCGTGCATTTAGGGCCATGCACGTGATTCCCAGTATAGTGAACACTCTAGGAATTCTGCCTCAAAATTCCATAGGAAGCGGCCCCCACTTCCACATTCACATAGGTGAGTCTATCACGAGTACTCCTGTAGCTGGGTACTCCACTCTACATAGAGTATAGATCTCATTATGAGTTTCTATTATCTCATCCTTTTATCGCTTCAGGAATCATGTTTCTCTCATATATTATATAGCATGTTCATCCTTTTATTGTTATTACCCATTGAACCTAATTCTTGGGATCTCCAGTCTTTTAGGTCGGGTTACCATCATAAGTGACTCATTAATCTATATGCAATAGTCCCATCCCTTTGGATGTATTTAGGACTTTCTTTCTAGCTAACCCTTTCGTCAAAGGATCTGCTAAATTTTCATCAGTGCGTACATGATCCACTATAACATCTCTTTTAGAAAGTAATTCTCTAAATGTGATGTGCTTACGATGAATTTGTCTTATTTTACCGTTGTAATAATGATTCTCAATTTTTACAATAGTCGCGGTACTATCGTAGTGGATCAACACAGCTGACAATGGCTTTTCTAACAAAGGGATCTCTGCTAGCAAGCATCTCAACCAGCTTGCTTCTTCACTAGCATTAACTAGTGCTATCATTTCAGATTCCATAGTGGATTGAGCCAATATCGTCTGTTTCTTCGATTTCCATGACACAACACCACTGGCTATATTGAAAACATAGCCACTAGTTGCTTTGGAGTCATCTGATAAGGTGTTCCAATCAACATCATTGTATCCTTCAAGGAAGGCAGGAAACCCTTGATAGTGTAATCCGAGATTCATGGTCCTTTTAAGGTATCTCATGACTCTTTCGATAGCGTGCCAATGCTCCATACTAGGTCTGCTAGTAAACATGCACAACAATCTCACGGCGTAGGCTATGTCAGGTCTAGTGCAATAAGTGGCATACCTGAGGCTGCCAATGATGATCGCATATTCAGTTTGTCTAACACCTTCACCATAGTTCTTGAAAAGTTTCACACTTGGATCATATGGTGTGCAAATAGGTTTACAGTCAAAGTAATTATATTTCTTTAGGATCTTTTTAACATAGTGAGATTGATCCAAAGAGATCCCCTTTTATGACCTAGTAATCTTGATTCCAAGGATTACACTTGCTTCTCCGAGGTCTTTCATATCAAAGTGGTTACTCAACAATGATTTCAGTTTATTTACATTAAGAATGTCTGAACCAAATATGAGTAAGTCGCCTACATAAAGACATATGATAGTGCAAATTCTATTTTCATATTTGTAATAAATACATTTGTCACTTTCATTCACTTTAAACTCATTCGACATAATCAAGTTACCAAATTTTTCATGTCATTGCTTAGGAGCTTGTTTAAGACCATACATAGATTTATCTAACTTACAGACCTTGTTTTCTTGTCCATGAATTACAAAACTTTCAGGTTGTTCCATATAAATTTCTTCTTCCAAGTCACCATTTAAAAAAGTTGTTTTAACATCCATCTGGTGTATCACCAGGTTATGAATAGCCGCAATTGATATAAGCACCCTAATGGATGTTAGTCATGTGACTGGTGAAAAAGTGTCGAAGAAATCTATATTTTCTCTTTGTCTAAAACCTTTGGCTACAAGGCGTGCCTTGTATTTATCAACAAATCCATCAGGTGTTAGTTTCTTTTTCAAAATCCATTTACAACCTATTGGTTTGCAACCAAGAGGCAAATCTACTAAATGCTAGGTCTTGTTAGACTGTAGAGAATCCATTTCATCGTTTATAGCTGTAACGCCCCAAATTTTTTTATCAAAAAAAATTACTTAAAAATATTTATTTTCTTTTAGAAACAACTATAATTTTTTTTTTATGAATAATTCATCATGTAAAAATTTGGAGATGCGTTAGAAAATGACTTGATAATTTTTTTTTTTTGTAAAAGAACATAATGCAATTTGCTAAAATATTATTCATTCATTTACTTGCAAAATTAATATTCCAATTGTTAGATCAATATTCATTTATGCTCCAAAATAAAATAAATTCTCTTTAAGTGAAATTCAAAAGAAACAATGTTGACTGAAATTAAGGACATTCAATTGGAATAAAATTTCACTTCTGCATTTTTATTAAAAGTTAATGATGACGAGTAAATAACTTTACAAATGTACCACAAAATTTTAGTAATATAAAACATTATTTTTAAATAAAAGGCCTATTTTCCCACGCACGTGCACCAATCAAACATCAGTCATGCAACTCAATTCTTTGAGATCATTAGTACTTAAATGTTGGTGTAAGGGGTCAGTTCATCCCACAACAAAAATTAAACCAAATAATAAAATAACAACCATAAAATATGAATATAAAATCCTTTTGTAATAAAAGATTTAAAGAAATTGATTATTTAATAGTTCTCAAATATATATCAAACGTCATAAAATATATCTAAGTAAGTAACAACCGTAGAGCAAATAATTAAATCAAAATAAAAATAACAATAAAATGTATATAAGTTATGCATGCTCCTAAACGTATATGATCCAGATATAACCAGCCACAAAGGCGTCCACACAAAAGTCACCCATACCAATGGGGAAAAATTAAACCAGCCACACAGGCGTCCACAAAGATGCATATGATATGTTATGAAATGATAATGATGCTCAAAAAGTACATGACACCACTCAGTTAAATAATCACACAAATCATCAGCCACTTAGACAACTACAAGGATAACAATATTTAAAACACAAATCACCAACCACTTAAGCATCCACAAAGATAACAATATTTAAAACTCAATTCACCAGCCACCTAGGCAACCACAAAGATAATGATATTTAAAACACAAGTCACCAGCCACTTAGGCCACCACAAAGATAACAATATTTAAAATACAAATAATCAGCCACTTAGACAATCACAAAGAAAACCATATTTAAAACACAAATCACCAGCCACTTAGGCAACCACAAGGACAAAATATTTTACATTAAATTTTTTAATCACACAAAACATCAAATTCATATTCTCATGGATGTTCGTAGTTATAGCTCGATAACTTCAACACATAAAATATGCACGTGAACAAGTATCTCAAAATCACCACTTTCATTTTAATAATCCATAAGATTCGATTTGACTACGTATTATTGATAACAATTAAAACTCATATCACCAAGACTACAATAGCAACATAAATCTCATTCCCTTCACTGTAAAGTTTTCCGCATTCTAAAAATGGACTATTCATTAATGCATTTAATAATCAATTTTCTCATATTATTAAAATTAAAGAAATATAAAATTCTCATCAATTTCTTCAAGACACATATATTGTTCATAAAAGTCAAGTTTTAATTTTAAAATACTCAAAAGTCCATACTTAAAATCAAATACATCATAATAAACATATTACTAATTACATCATTATAAAAATTATAACTTTATAATTAAGTACTCTAAAACATGTAAAGCACTAAATATTTTTACTACAAACATATTTATCAAGGTATAATAATAACAATATAACTCTATAATTAATTTAATCAAGATAGAGGTATATAAAAATAAAATAAAACAATCAAAGAATTATAGTTAATTTCTTTACGACGAAAATAAAATCAATCTTTTTCTTTTAAGACATCCAGACATCATATCAATATTTTACGAATCACTAATTTAATATCTAGTCTAACTCTGCATGGGGAAAAGCCCTTACCTTAGGCGCTTTCTTTCTTAACATCTCTAAATTCGCACGAGAAATAGCTCATGAGGCAATGATGAATTCAACACCATTAGATATTGTGATTTATGACTTAGAAAATTATTTTAGGATTGTACAAATAACAAATAGGTGTGACAACAAGAGGTCTATTGGAAATGTATGAACATCGTATCTATTTACATTGCAATATTATGATTGAGTTCTTGTCTGAAATTGAAGTGTACTTAATTCCCAAAATTATGCTACCAATAATTACTATTTATTTAACTTTATTAAGTTGTTACAAAGTCAATTGAAATCATGTGTATGACTTAATTAGGATTAACTAATAAGGTTCACTATATATTGCAGGGTATCACACTATTCATTTTAATTAAATAAATAAATTAGAGGATGTCACATCACTCTTTTAATTTTTATCTAATAGTTACGAAATCAAAAATAACATAAAATTATTTTTGTAGATAATTAAAATAAAATTATAATTTTAGTTTAAAAGAGATGAATGCACGAGATACAGAAAGAAGACTAGTCATCTTTTAATTGCACCAAAAAAGAAATTTATAATTAAATTTACAATCTTCCCTTAGAAAATAAATTAAAGGTGTTAAAAATGAGTTAATGCACATTACGTCACACAATGAATCGTCATAAAAATCTTGTCATAAAGGAGAGTAAAAGAATGAGTCAAGTCACTATTTTTTTTTATGATGAACCAAAAATATTTTCAAAACACTTATACATAAAGGTTGGATTTTACTAACTCTATAATATCTCTAAAATGAGTACTTATTTGGTCGTAAATAAAATTAACAAACAATATAAATTTTATAAATTCCAATTTAATTTAATAATTCAACTAATATTTTATCAACTAAAATAAATCAAGCAAGACAAAAATACCACTCACACATAGCAAAATAAAACAAACATATCTAACACATCAATTTCATGATTATAGAAACTAATCAATAAAACAAAATACACAATTGTCCATGTAGAAATTAATTATGCCATAAACCGTTCTAATGTAATTGTCACACCAAAATAACTAAGTAAAAATAAAGGTTATAATTATTCTAGTAAAATAGGGAGTGGTAAATTTTAATTTAATTTATTTACATGTAGAATAAATTATTAATTAAATAATAAATTACAAAAATTACTAAAAGACGCATATATAATATATATAAAAATATTGGGGTGTTACAATAGCTTCTTGCCATAGATCTGCATCCGATGATGACAGAGCTTCTTTAAGATTTGCATGATCCTCTTCTAAATTATATGCCGTATATTATGGTCCATAATCTTTAGCAACTCTTACTCTTTTACTCCTTCAAGTTTTTGTTTCGTCTTGTTTGCTGCTTTTAGTGCTTCTTATCACAGGAACTTGACTAGGTTAGCTGCCCCTACTATTTCTCGATTTGAAAGGGAATTTATTTTCATAGAAGTCAACATCATTTGACTCCACGATCACTTTCGCATTTAGGTCATAAAACCTATACGCTTTATTGTTTACAACATACCCTATGAATACACACTCATAGGCTCTACTTGCGAGTTTAATTCGCTTGGGATCGAGGATTCTGACATAGGCCAGACAACCCCATATTCGAAGATAAGATAAGTTGGGTTGTCTTTTCTTCATTATCTCATAAGGAGATGTTTTGCTTTTAGGTTTTGTAACTCTATTCAAAAGATAGCAAACAGTCAAAATAATTTCCTCCCCACCAGTGAGATGCAGCACCAGAGTTAAGCATAATAGCAACAATTAGTTCAGTAAGAGTTCTATTATTTCTTTCAGCTTTACCATTTATTTCAAGTAAATACGGTGAAGTAGTTTCATATATAATTCCTTGGGTTTTATAAAACTCATTAAACAAATTTGAATCATACTCTGTTTCTCTATCACTATGAAACCTCTTAATGTTTTTACTAAATTGATTTTCAATTTCAGTTACAAAGATCTTAAACATGTCAAGCGCTTCACTTTTATTTTTCATCAAATATACAAAAGTAAAGTCAGAGCAATCATAAATAAAAGTTATGAAATAACGTTTTCCATTTCTGGTTAGCGTTCCATCAAGTTCACATATATTAGAGTGTATTAATTCTAGGGGTTCAGATTCTCTAACTATTGATTTATGTGATTTCTTTGTTATTTCAGTTTGACTGCAAAAATCACATTTTTTGAAATCCTTTAGAGATAACTTTGGAATTAAGCCTAAGTTACTTAAGTTTGAAATCACATGTTTGTTCATATGACAGAGTCTAACATGCCAAATATTAAAATCACACAACATGTAAGAAGAATGAAACATTTTATTCATTTCAACATTCAATTAAAACATGCCATCAGTGGCGTACCCTTTCCCAACAAAAATACTATTTTTAGAAATAGTGTATAAATCTGCCCCTATAGACTGAGTAAACCCTGCCTTATTGAGAACAAATCAAGAAACCAGATTCTTTCTTATTTCTGGAGTTTGCATGACATCCTTCGGAATTAAGGTTTTTCCATATGTGAATATTAGTTCCACATCTCCTATACCAGCAATATTAGTGGTGTAGGAATCTCTCAACAACAGTTTCTTATCTTCAGCAGCCTTGTATGTTTTAAACATAGCACGATCATAACAGACATGGCGTGAGGTGCCAGTGTCTATCCACCACCCATATGATCCACCAACAAGGTTGATCTCGGTTATCATAACAATGAATTGCTCTTCTGTCAAGTTAGCCTGATTAGTAGGGCTTTACTTGTTCCTGCACTTGCGTGTCATATGACCTTCTTTCCCACAGTGGAAACAGAGAAAGGGGAGAGGGCCATTTCTAGGAGGTGGGTGTTGTCTAGCAATTGGGACCTTTGGAGGGTTCCCATTCTTGTTGTTGTTCTTTGAAAAACGATTATGATTCTTTAGTTGTTTGTCGTTTGGCTTTAGAACTACTCCGATGAATTTCTTTTTCTTGTTATTTGCCACAAGAAGAACTTCATCTTTCTGGTCTTGTTTACGAGATTTCTCCTCAATTCTAAGGCGAGTTATCAAGCTTTCTAGAGAAAATTCTTTTGTTTTATGCCTAAGAGAATTTTTAAATCTTTCCAAGCAGAGACCAGTTTGTCAATAATAACACCAATCTGAAACTGTTCATTTAGGGACATACCTTCAGAGATGATCTCGTGAGCAATTTTCTGGATTTCATGAGACTGAGCTTCCACTTATCTGTCATCTGTCATATGATATTTGAGGTAGCGGCTAACAACATATTTTTTCGCTCCATCTTCTTCCTGAGTATCATATTTCTTCTTTAGAGCATCCCAAACTTGTTTAGTAGTATTGCTGTCGGAACTGTAGTAATCATACAGATCATTAGCAAGTCCATTAAGAATATAATTCTCATAAGTAATCATTATGTTCCCATTGAGTTAATTCAGCAGCTATCTTATCCATTTCTGTTTGTTCAGCTTGTTCTGGAACAACAGGAATGTCATCCTTCAGAATGTTGGCAATTTTTTTCGTGGTTAGAAAAAATAACATCTTTTGTTGCCATCGTTTAAAATGAATGCCCTCAAACCGAAACGGTTTGTTGAAGTCAGAAGCAGAAGAACCTCTCCTAGTAATTTCGTCGGTAGACATAACAGTTCGAAAAACGTCTTAAAATTGTTGTTTCAGAAGTTTAAAAACCTTTAGAAAAATAACAATGTCCCCAAGATAAAACAACCCAGATACTCTATATCGGAGTTCTACTGCACAGTAGAAAACCGTTCTAGAATTACACTCTCAGTATGATAGTCGAATGACTGCCACTCGTAATATAGCACTATGACCACTCGAAAGAAATAGAAGAAAAAATAAGAAGGGGGGAACCACGACATTAAAGCATCAACATTTCCAACAGTTTTGCATTGAACCAATTACCCAACCGATTCCTAGTTAACTGGTTTGGATTTTGAAATTATGTTATGGACAACCACAACATATGAAGAGAGAATTAGATTTCGTGTTGTAACTATGTGACATAATTAGAACTCTCATTCGTCAAATGTTATCATTTCATTACGTGGAATTGACTGTGTGATATGAACTATCCGATATTAAATTAATGGCCATAATTAATTACAACATATATGTGTGATTGTTTTACTACTACCAATCTATGAAGGGTACGAAGAATGCCATTCAATGTGATTATTTACTCTGTAGGTTTAAATGTCATAGGAAAGTAGGGATCCATAAAACTTGATCTGTCCCACAAACCCGTCTTGCTCCATAAGCGATAGGATAACCAAGTCTCAAATAAAAGGACAAGACAAGGTAGAAAAATGATCGAGTTTAGGTTATCCATCGGGATACCCGTCCCAAATTTCTTTAAAGATAAATGATTAGTTTTTGTTATTATTTTATGTTATTACCGATTCATTCGCCGTAAAAAAATTACCAGTTAGATAACTAACTTAATAATTTATAGTTTGTAAAATAATATTATGAGTTACTATTCTTAAATGAATTGACAAGTGGTGACCATGTGACTTGTTATAAGTTACTTTATGTTTAATTATTTTTCTATGAAAAAATGTTTAAGAATACTAGTTATTCCTCTTGTACTTAGTGAATCCGCAACTCATATGTTTAACCGAATTAAAGAACATGTTAAAATTTAACTCAATCAAATACTAAAATCAAATAAGAACATACCACATCCAACTTTATGTGCAAGTTGTGAATCAGTGTAGGAAAATATACCGTACAAATAACACAAAAGAGAAAAATATTTTACTAAACATCATAAATAGGGAAAACAAGGTAAAAAGAAAATAGATAAAACAATAATCTTAAACGAAAATAGTAATTTCAGTAAAGTACCATCACATTTACAAATTATTACAATTTTAGTAAACACAGAAAATGACCAAAAAACATGCTGAATTGTACAAGAAATATTCTTTATGTTCTTAATTCTCTCGCATATAGACCACAAGAACGTCTAGTCACTAGTGGCACTCACAGTTTTCTCTTTCTGTTCCCGCCATTTTAGGAGACGCTTGAAAGTTTCTTCATGTCCTTCTTATTATTTTTTTCATTATTTTTATAGTAATGAAAACAAAAAGAAATGAAATAATAAAATAATAATAATAATGTTGGAAAGAAGAGTGAGTGTGTAGAGAGCAATGGAGAGATACCTGAGAGAGAACTTTTACGTGCAGCCAAAGCGCCCCACGGCGGACAATCTTCGGAGATGGAGATCCGCCGTCTCCGTCGTCAAGAATCCTCGCCGCCGTTTCCGATGGGTTGCCAATCTCGCCCAACGCGCCGAAGCCGAACAAAAGCGCAAAAAGCTCCAGGTCATCATTTTCCCTTTTTATGAAATAATAATATCACTTTTTTATATCTAATCTCATTTTTCATTTTTCGATCCAATTAATCACCGTTTTCACTCTCCAAACTTGTTTCCGTTAGAGATCAAAATGTTAACGACTTTTGTTCATAATAGATAGCAATTAAACTCTAAAAACACTATGCTAGTGGGCGACCCTTGTTATTAGAAATAGTGAAGTAATTTATCCAATCGATTTTCAATACTATAAAGAAATAACTTTTTGACACAAATATTGACATCAACTTCTTAATTGTATATATTTTTTGTTTTTATATTAATTTTTCACTCTTTTGTTGTTTTTGTTAATTAACCTCGATTCCAACATCTACACTTATAAGTATAGGATGTTTAAATATGATGGCGATTTTGATTTGTTCAAATAATAAATCTGAAAATATAATGACATAGATTATACATCAATTTTCAAAGGCTCTTACTAAGAATCCTTTCGTCTCATAACAATTATACATCAATTTATTTTAATAATATAATTTCATTCATTATAAATAATTTTTACATGTCGTATATGTCACTGGAAATATTTTTTATACTATCAATCACAATGTTAGATAATTGAAGATTAATTTTTACTATAACTACCTTTAAAATGATGATTATTAATGATTGTGATGCGAATAAGTGTAAATTTTTTGACCATGCAAGACAATTACTTCACTTGTTTTAAAATGAGTGTCACTTTAAAATAAAAATAATTATTTTAAATGAATGTTGATTTCGATTTTCAAAAGTAACTTTAATTTTTTTTCTTTCTAATTCCACCCTTCAATCATTATTATGTACACTATTTTCAAAACAACGATTTCACTTTATATTTATAATAATGAAAAACCAACCAATAGTTTTGTTTTCAAAAAGCCAAAATATATTAAAAATGATGCGAAACATAATGTATGCCTCACTAAAAAATCCGACACTAGGTTAAATTGCTAGTCCGTATGTCCCATATCTAAGGGGTGAATAGGTACAATGTATTTTAATGCGTAACAAAAGCACTTTTAGTATTTTTTTTTTTATAAATTCATGATCGAATAATTTTACTCAAAAACCTTTTGTGGTTAATGTAAATAACATATATCGAATTAATGGATAACTAAACAATCAACGGTGAAATTTATCTTAACAATCAATTAATTATTGCTTATTTGAATTGTTAGTACCCAAACTATATTTAGAACCTCTAAAGTAAAATTCAATTACCAAGCTTAGAACAAATAATTAATTTGAATTGAGATAAATTGACAAATTATATAATTCTATAATTTTTTTATGATTCCTTGGATTTGTAATATTTTAGTTATGCTTTTGAAAACAATTTAAATTTCAGAAAATTCTTTTACCAAGAAATTTAGATTTCTTGAACAAAAATTTAAACACAAATTGAATGAAGTAATTTAATTGTAAGAGATAAGGTAAGAGAATTAGTACCCCAATTTATTTTGGTCCAATCACAGTCGTCTTTGCTTTATGATCTACATCCAGTCCTCCAATAAATTGATAGAAGATTTTCTTCCACTAATGAGAAATGAAAATTGATATGTTTACATCAATAAACTCATTTGAGACAAAAAAAAAAAAAAACCACTGCTAAAATGTTTTCACTTCTTATGAATCTAAGAGTTCTACAATTCTTGAAACCCACTTCAAAAATCACCATGAATTTCAAGTGATACAACTGCAATTCCAACCTCTATGAAGCCTTCAACCTTGAATCTTCGCCTATTGTAGATTCAACTTCTTCATTCTTGGAAATTCAAAGAGAAACCTAACAAATATGTTTTCTATTGTGCTTAATAAACAAGATTGTGTCAATCTTTCCTCTTGAGAATCTGGTTTCAATAAATAAATAAAAATGAAAATAAAAACTTACGTATGCACTCATACCAAGCTCTAGGAGTTTGTTTAAGTTTGTATAAGACTCATTTTAATTTAAAAACATAGTTTGGATTTTCAAAGTTTTCAAATCTGGGTGGTTCAGATACATAAGCCTCCTCATTTATAACCATTTAGAAAAACACTCTTGATATCCATTTCATATAGTTTAAAATCCATGCAACATGCAAAAGTTAAAAGATGACGTATAGCCTCGAGTTGGGCGAGCCGACACATAAGTTTTCTCATAGTTGATTCCTTCATCTTGGTTATATCCTTTTGCCACCAATCTAACTATGTTTCATGTTATTTTTCCATTTTCATCCAATTTGATTTCAATTACTTGATGGCCTTTAGGTAGAGGAACTAAATGATATACCTTATTTCTTTCAAATTGGTTCATTTCTTCTTGCATTGCCATGAGTCAATGCTCCTCTTTTGTCGTTTTAGGCTCAAATTGAGATTAAAAAAAAAGGCAAAATGATGACAAAAATTACTTAATTGGAACCTTGTGCTTACACCTTTATCTATATCCCCTAATATGTTTTATCAAGGGTGATCCTTGAATATCCTCCAACTCGGATAATTATTTTCTTCCTTGGTGTTATTATTTTGAGTCTCGTCCCCAATGATGATATTAGTATTTGTACCTAAAGCAACAAGAGAATAAGTTATTTTCCCTTTCTTTTGTGGATTAGTTTTGTCAAAAGAAACATGCACAAATAGAGTTATCTTATTAATCATTCTTTATGTTTTACTAGATGATGAGTACTCAAGAAAGATACTCTCATCCGCCTTCGCATCAAATTTACCAAGGTCATCCTTCTTCTGTTAAATAATTCATAGGGGGTTTTCTTCAATATAGGTCATATCAGGATCCTATTAAGAACATAGCATGCAGTGTTAATCACGTCCACCTAGAAATATATAGGTAGGATACCCTCACTAATCATGGTCCTAGCTAATTCTTCTAAAATTCTATTTTTCCTCTCCACAAAGCTATTTTGTTATGGAGTTCTAGGAGCAGAAAAATTAAGATGTATCCCATTTGTCATGCCATAGTTATCAAATAGATAATTTTCAAATTTTCCTCCATGACTTCTTATTGAAATTATATTAGTATCCTTTTTTATTTTGAATAACCTTATCGAAATTTTCAAAAATGGAATAAGTTTCATCCTTGCTAGATAAAAGTCCATGTGAAACTAGATTAATTATCCACAATTACAAAACCATAATAGTTGCCTCCTAAATTTTGTGTTCTTGAAGGATCAAACAAGTTTGTATGAAAAAGTTTGTGGGGTCTTAAAGTTGAAATAATATTTTTAGATTTAAAAGTGATCATAATTTGCTTCGCCATTTGATAAACATCACACATTCGGTCGTTTGAGAAATTTAGCTTAGGAAGACCTACTATAAGATCCTTGGGAACTATCTTATTTAGCAAATCAAAGAGAACATGAGCTAAACGTCGATGCCTAGTTTGCTTCCCCATTTGACAAATGTCACACATTCGATCGTTTGAGAATTTTAGATTTGAAAGACCTATTAATAGATCCTTGGAAAGTATCTTATAGCAAATCAAAGTAAATATTAGCTAAATGTTGATGTCATAACCAAGAGTCTCTACTCTTAGATATGAGATATTTAGTTCCTATTGATGAAACATCATCAAAGTCTAATATATATGTATTCTCAACTTTTATTCCCTTAAACACCTTTTACTTTATATCCCTTGTGCTTAAGTCCTCCAATTGGCAAAACATTTTCTATTGTGATTGTGGAGGGATTTCCTACAACACCTCTGTCAAGCATCTTACACCTATTTTTCTCTCAATAGATGACATGTCGTCATTTCTTTGCGTGTAGCTCAATAAACTCGGACTTGCCTCTTGTCATATGTCTTGGACAACCACTATCAAGGAACCATTTCCTATCCATTTTTCGTAGGCACACCTTATCTTCATCATGACTATGAGTCATGAGACATAGGTTCGATATTTCATTATCATACGAGCTATTTGATGATGAGTCTTTCTCATCATCCTCCCAAGCAATGTATGCTCTTCAACCCTTGTCATCCGAATTTTTGCTTGCTTGGAGGTCTAATCTTCTTCTTCACAAGATCGGGGCAATCATTCTTCATGTGCCCGATTTTACCATATTCCGTACAAGTCATCTTATTTCCTTCCTTCTTTAGTGATCCTTCCTTTTTACTTGATCTTCGGAATTTCACTAGATTTTTGTCATTATGTTGAGCCCCCTTGTGTTTTAGATACTTATTGTATCTTTTCACAAAGAAACTCATTTCCTCATCACACGAGACATTGTCTTTACTTTAATCACTTTCCAATTGCTCTTCCACTTAAGCCTTAGATAAAAAGGCTTTTAGGGCTATGCTCTTTTAATCTTTCTCATTTTCCTTCCCCTTATACTTATCCTTCTTTTTCAATTTCTCTTCATGCTTGGTAAAACTTATAAGCTCTTATTCATACTCTTCTAACTTTCCAAAAAGAGAAGCAATTGATAAAGTGTTGAGATTTTGTTATTCTTAAATAACAGTAACCTTTAGTTTCCATTCCCTAGTTAAACATCTCAACAACGTATTAGTAACATCTTTGTTTGGAATTGTTTTACCAAGACCATCTAGTTTGTTCACAATGAGTGAACCTCTTTTGCATGTTGTCAATTGTTTCCCTTTCCTCGTGTGAAAGAGTTCATACTCTTGTGTCAAAATATTCATTCATGCTTGTTTTAGCTCGTTCGTCCCCTCATAGGTTTCTTGCAAGGTGTCCCACATTGCCTTTGTAATTTTGCAATGGGAGACATGGTAATATTCGTCAACTCCTAAGGCATAGATTATAATGTTGCATGCCTTCCAATCACATTAAAGTATCTTATTTTTTAGTCTTGTCCATTGATTTTTAGGTTTGTCTACATTAAAATCGTCAACAACCTTAGTAGGCGTAAAAGACCTAATTTTGACAGACTCCCCTACTTCCATATAAATCATGATATGGACCAGAATGCAATCTTCCCAATAAGCATAGTTTTTACCCTTGAAAATGGATGCTCTATTATAGGCCCCTTAGGTTTCGAATATGCCATGCCACAAACTTTTGAAGTTGTTAAGCTTTAATCAATAGAATCGGCTCTTGATGCAACTTGTTAGTCGTTATGGCACCATATCTACATAAGGGTGACTAGTTACAACATATTTCAATGCATAACAATAACATTTTTAATATTTTTTTTGATAAATACCTAATCAAATGATTGAAGTCAATAACCTATTGTGATTGATGTGAATAACAAATATCAAATTAGGAGATAGTCAAACAGTCTATGGTGAAATTGATCTTGACAATCAATTAACTATTGCTTGTTTGAATTGTCGATATCCAAACTAGATTTAGCAACTCTTAAGTAAAATTCAATTATCAAATGAAGACCAAAGAATTAATTTGAATTGAGATGAATTGACATATTACTTAATTCTTATATTTGTTTGTGATTTCTTGGACTCGGTATTTTCTTACATACTTTTGAAAACAATTTAAATTTCAGAAAATTCTTTCACCAAGAAGTTTAGGTTTCTTGAACAAAAGTCTAAAAACAAATGGAATGAAGTAATCTAATAGTAAGAGATAAGGTAAAAGAATCAAGACCACAATTGATCCTGGTTCGATCACGTTCGTCCTTACTTTGTGATCTACATCCAGTCCTCCAATCAATTGATGAGATTTTCTTCCATTAATGAGAAATGTTAATTGTTATATTTACAACAATAAATTCCTATGAGACAAATGAAAAAAACATCTTTGCTACAATGTCTTCACTCCTTGTGAATCTAAGAGTTCTTCAATTATTGAAATCCACTTCAAGAATCACCATGAATTCCAAGTGATAGAGCTACAAATCCAACCTCTATAAAGCCTTCAACCTCGAATCTTCACCTATTGTTGATTCAACTCCTTCAATCTTGGTAATTCAATGAGAAACCTAAAAATCCCAATTATTCCCAAATGGGGTGAAAAGAAACCCCTTCTTTTCCAATTTACTTTGATTGTAGATGACGATAAACCTAATCACTCACTCTTACAATCAATTGAACACTCAACTCTTCTAACAATGTTATCCTAACACTTATATCACTCAAGAATCATTCTCCACGAAAAATAGTTCTAAGAGCTTCCAAAGATATATTTTTGGACGAGTGAGATGATGAGAGAAGAGAGTAAAAGTGTTCCATATATGACAAAAATGAGGTAAAAAGATTTATACATCAAAGGCAAAGAATGTGTGAAAGCAAAACAAGATAAAACAATAAAATGAAGTATTTATACATCAAAGCCAAAGAATGTGTGAAAGCAAAACAAGATAAAACAATAAACTGAAATTTTTATCGTGTAATTCACATTAGCTTAATGTATAATTCAAATTGCATTTCACATAGAATAAATGAAAGGTTGATTCTAAATAGGTAATTCAAATTACAAACACGGATAATTCGAATTACATTATTTTTATGCACAATTAGAATTATGTATAAGTGTAATTCGAATTTTAATTGTAGAATCGAAATCCTATTTTTCAAATAGGTGTAATTTAAATTACACTTAGTACAATTTGAATTACATGAGTTTCTTTTTATGTTGTAAAAATTGTGTTTTCAAAGAAAAGCTTTCAAATAATAAACGATATAAAAATAGTTTAACATAAAACAACATTTTTATCAGATAAATTTTTGTGGCATCCTTGTACAATAATTCTTAGCTAACATAGTTTTGACATCTAAAGCACTCGTATAAGTCACCACTAATTACAAATTACAACATAAAACAAAACTACCAACCTCACCCCAAGAACCCATGCCATATTCACCCACTCCTACCGGCAATTACTCTATTAAACCCAAACATCCACAAGGAGAAGAGCACCATTGATTAAAATCATATAGAAAATCTCAAAATTTACCTCGCAACCACCACTACGACCAAAGTTGAACTCGATCAATCAACTGAGATGTTAAAAATTGATTTCGTTCAAATAACATGTCATTCATAACTTCCAAATGCTCCATATGCCTGCTAACCAGAAAATACCAAACTTATCCTTCAACCGTTTGGCCCCCCGAAGCAACCCACAAAAATATTGAACATGTAATAATGGTGAAAAAGGAACTACAATTTGGTAACATGATTATTCACTTTGTTGTAATCATAGTGTGCAAAAAAATTAAACTACACTGTTTTGAAACGAAGGAAGTAAACTCTTAATAAAAATATATTAATAAATGAATTTTATTTTATCATTGAAATTAACACAACCAATTAATTATGAATAATGTTACTAACACACTATTTAACTCACACTTTTCAACACACCATTTTTTAATTATTAAAATTCATTGAGTCTCATCAAATTCATACGAAACTCGCCTAATACGGTGGAATTTATGTGAATTTTAATCAATTAAAAAAAGTTTTGATAGCACTCTTAATTGGTTATTTAAGAATTGTCCATAACTCAAACAAGATATTTATATATTGGAGCGACTAACATTTCATTAAAAAGTGGGTTTTTTTTTTTTTTTGCTTTAATTTGTTTCACGGTCGATGTTGAAGTCAAACATAATTGATGTTTGCTACATACTTGGTGAAATATCAATATTTCAAAAATAAATAAATAAATTGTTCACATGCCATACAGGAATATACTATTATCAATTGATACATTCTACAATATTAATGATACCTTCTATTTTACTACTATCAATATGTTTTCTTTGTCAACAACAAAATAATCAATCTGTGTTCTGAGTCACATGGTTCTTTTAGCTGAAAAGTGAAGACTGAAGACGATAAAAAGCATGAACAAATGTTACAGTCATAAGTCATTAAATATATTTAATTGGTAAAAAACTGTCCATATTAAATTTTGGGTCAACTCATTTTAATAAATTTTTATAACAACTTGATGTCAGTCCAAGCAATTTAAAATTTTAAGCTAGCCGCTACCAAGATAAATTTTAATAAAAGCATTATGGCAATTTGTTTTATTTATCAGTCACATTCAATTGTGTTTTACTAGAAGATATATTTCAGAGAAAATATAAACTAATCTTCTGTTGAATTAAATTAACCACATTTTTCACAGGATTAACCACTTACATTACATATATGTTATACTCTTGTAAACGTTGCATGACATTTATTTATTATCTGTTTCTCTAACACACTTTATATATGCTCTAACTATCTTGACCAGGAAAAGATACGAGTTGCTCTTTATGTACAAAAAGCAGCGTTGCAATTTATAAACGGTAAATCTACATTCAATACCTTTGATTCACATTTTTAATCTTTTCACTGTTTTATTGTATTAATCTGTTACACTTTTTGTTTTTGTTGTTTTTGATTTCAGCTGCAAACCGCAGTGGCAATTACATGCTCTCCAAACAAGTTCAAGAAGCAGGTTTCGGAATCGAACCGGACGAATTAGCCTCCATAGTGAGATCACACGACACTAAATGCTTAGAACATCATGAAGGAGTTGAAGGATTAGCGAAAGCAGTCCGAGTATCGTTCCAAGAAGGCGTTAGTTCGAGCGACATAAAACATCGACAAAATATCTATGGAACTAACCGCCATAACGAGAAACCAGCAAGGAGTTTTTGGATGTTTGTTTGGGATGCAATGCAAGATTTAACACTAATGATCCTTATTGTATGTGCTGTTGTTTCAATTGGTGTTGGAATTTCAACTGAAGGTTTTCCTAAAGGTATGTATGATGGAGTTGGAATCATACTATGTATTATTTTAGTTGTGTTAGTCACTTCAATAAGTGATTATAAACAGTCTTTGCAATTTAAGGATTTAGATAAAGAAAAGAAAAATGTGAGCATTCAAGTTACAAGAGATAGTAGAAGACAAAAAGTTTCAATTCATGATTTGGTTGTTGGTGACATAATTCATCTTTCAATTGGAAATATAGTACCTGCTGATGGATTATTCATATCAGGTTTTAGTTTATTGATTGATGAATCAAGTTTATCAGGTGAAAGTGAAGCTGTGAATGTTGATAAACAAAAACCTTTTCTGTTATCTGGAACAACAGTTCAAGATGGTTCTGCTAAAATGCTTGTAACTTCTGTTGGTATGAGAACTGAATGGGGAAGATTAATGGAAACTTTGAACGAAGGAGGCGACGACGAGACGCCTCTTCAGGTTAAACTAAACGGCGTTGCTACGCTTATTGGAAAGATAGGATTAGTATTTGCATTGTTAACATTTTTGGTTCTTACTGGTAGGTTTTTGTTGGTGAAAATAATGCACAATGAAATTTCTAAATGGTCTTTAAATGATGTTTCTAAGCTTTTAAATTTCTTTGCAACTGCTGTTATTATAATTGTTGTTGCTGTTCCTGAGGGTTTACCTTTAGCAGTTACATTAAGTCTTGCATTTGCAATGAAGAAATTGATGAATGATAAGGCATTGGTTAGACACTTATCTGCATGTGAAACAATGGGTTCTGCTGGTTGTATTTGCACTGATAAAACTGGAACTTTGACAACAAATAAAATGGTTGTTGACAAAGTATGGATCTGCGAACAAACTAAGGCGATTAAAACTGGAAATCGCGATGATAATGTGTTGAAGAATTTGGTTTCTGAGGAGATTTATGATCTACTTTTACAGTCTATATTTCAGAATACTGCTTCGGAGGTTGTAAAAGGCGAAGACGGGAAAAACAAGGTGATGGGGACTCCAACAGAATCAGCATTGCTTGGATTTGGTTTGATTTTAGGAGGTGATTCAAAGTTCTACAATGAAAAGTATAAGATTGTTAAGGTTGAACCTTTTAATTCAGTCAGAAAAAAGATGTCAGTTCTTGTTTCTCTTCCTGATAGCAGCAACAAAACTAGAGCATTTTGTAAAGGGGCATCAGAAATAGTTGTCAAAATGTGTGATAAAGTTGTTAATGCAGAAGGCAAAGTTGTTGATTTGAATGAACAACAAAGAAAAAGTATCACAGAAGTTATTGATGGTTTTGCTTCTGAGGCACTGAGAACACTGTGCATAGCCTTTAAGGATATTGAAGGGTCCTCTGAAAACATTCCTGAGGATAAATATGTTTTGATTGCTATTATTGGAATTAAGGATCCAGTGAGGCCTGGAGTTAAAGAAGCTGTTAAGACTTGTTTACAAGCTGGAATTACTGTTAGAATGGTAACTGGTGATAATATAAACACTGCTAAAGCTATAGCTAGAGAATGTGGTATTTTGACAGATGGATTGGCCATTGAAGGACCAGATTTCAGGAATAAGACTCAGCAAGAAATGGAACAGATAATACCTAAATTACAGGTTGCGTTACTCTTCCCGGATATACTATACTCTTTTAAAACTAAATATAAATAAAAATGGTATTTATCTGATCTTTATTTTAAATCAGATATATGGATTTTTTAAATATCATTTTTGTTTATATTTTATTTCGAAAGAAGTATTTAATTTTTGGACCAGAGATCCATTTTAGTCATTGAAAAAAAATGACGAAGCACAATTTTGTTTCTATACAAATAGTTCTTGAGAATTATTAACTTGAGACATAATAGTGACTAACAAAAATTGAAACATTTGTTGGAAGAACAAATATACTGATTTTGTAATTTTGAAGGTCTATTTATGTGAAATTTTGTTCTGAAAAAATAAATTGAAATTTTTTGAATGTTGATTGTACTTATGAAGGTTCGTTTATATAGTGGTTGGTTAATGTGTTTAGGTGATGGCTCGATCGTTGCCACTTGATAAGCACACTTTAGTGACACATTTGAGGAATGACTTTAATGAAGTTGTGGCAGTAACAGGTGATGGGACCAATGATGCTCCAGCTTTGCATGAGGCTGATATTGGATTCGCTATGGGTATTGCTGGAACTGAGGTTTGTCGCATGCATAATCTATATACTCATCTTATTTGTGTTTTCTTATGATACAATAAATTTTATTTATTTAAATATTTTTATTAATTTGAGTTAATTAAGAAGTTTGATAAATTATGATATAATAATTAAAATTATATTAATGAAAAAATAATTAATATTATATTAAAATTATAAAATAACAAACAAATAAAAATAATAAAAATAGCAAATAAGACTTATTACAAAGAATGGCATATATCTCGTATGACCTAACTTTTATGGTTATTTTGAAGAATAGTGTCGGAGTTGGACCACCTCACTCTCTGCTTTAGATCACACTTTGCATGTGATTCTAGTGATGCTTTGGTCAAAAAAATTAGATTATTAACCAATTTATATAAAGGATCTTTATAGCGTTTGTTAAGAAAAAAAAAAAGAAAAAAAATGCTTTATATAAAAAGATATTTTAAGACATTAAATAAATACACACATCTCTAGATTTTATTTATTTTTTATTATTTAATAACCTTTTTTAAAAATTTAATTATTATTTATAAAACATCAACACAAATATCGAAGATTATATTAAAGTAAAGATATAAATAATAATTTTAATTTGTGGTGTATAAATGTAATTGTAACTATAATATTATAAATTTTAATGTTTTTAACGATGGTGTTGTAACTGTAATTTCGACTACATTATTTTATATTTTAGTATAACATAAAAATTTATAATGTAACTGCAACTAATAACTATAATCACAATTTAAAAGCATAATAAAGATGATACTTAAAAAAACTAGAAATTACTGATATATATATATCGTTGTGGTGTCTTGATATCCAACAGTAAACATGTGTTTAATTAGAAATGTATACATATGTAAAATATATTTAGTAATCAACTTATTTTAATGTATACAGATGTAAACTATGAACGGAGGTTTGTCATATGCATATAATGCATATCTCCTAGATGACTTCAATGGCACACCTATCTTTTATTGTTCTTTATAAGTATAGTGTCGGAATAGGACCACCCCACCTCTACTTTAGAGCACATTTTGCACTTGATTCTAGAAGGGCTTTGGTTAAAATTTTGGGTCAAAAAACAACTACTGATTTATTTAGTAGGCAACTTCAATTATAATTGCAATATATGAAATGAAACACTTATAGAGACTAAGAGACATTGACACGCAAAAAACGATAATAATTTTTAAAAAAGAGATTGAATGTGTTGGTGTCGAACAACAGATACAAATTTAAAATGAAGTGTCCGTATTATATGGATTATAATGCCTAGGCACATGAAAAATAAATTTGATAAACAACTTATTTTAATATTCTATGAAGCAATATTGGTTGAGCATAATTAAACTTAGTCTTCTCCAGGTTGCAAAAGAGAATGCGGATGTAATTGTAATGGATGATAATTTTGCCACCATAGTGAATGTTACAAGATGGGGCCGTTCTGTTTATATCAACATACAAAAGTTTGTCCAGTTCCAGTTAACAGTTAATGTTGTAGCTCTCATGCTGAATTTTGTTTCAGCTTGTGTTTCAGGTAATATTTAAGGCAACATAATTTCAAAATAGGCAACATTACATGTGAAGTCTTTCTTCATCGATCTTATTATTTTTTTTTTTTAATGATCTTTATTTTATCTTTCGTATATAAATATTTTATTTTAACACAATAAAAAATTATCACACATAGACAAAACTGACTATTTTAAAATTTTGGCCCACACAAAATTACGACATAGTATATCATGAGTGAATAGATTTGGTCACTAAAATGGTAAGCGTGGTCAATGTAATTGAAAATAGTTCCTCGGTAAACTTTTACCGTTAGATATTTTGATGTGATAATGTAATTGAATATGTAGTTTATCCATTTTGACCTCACATCAATGTCATCTTCTCGATTACAATTTTTTCAATAAATTTTTTTTATCTCATAAATAAATTTGTTAGTAATTTTAATTAGTCCATGAATGATTTAAAATTCAAAAGAAAACCAGTCCAAGTTGTGATTACATTGATATGAGATCAACTTGGACAAACAAAATATTCAATTAACATATCACAACATAATTTTTATATAAAAGTTTAAATATGAACTATTTTAACTACTACTTTATAATTTTAAGGATGTATTTGTCAATTTATAATGTTTATAAATTAATTTGACTGACGCTTACAATTTAAATGATCAATATCTATTTACTCTATATATTACACACAATAAAAAAAGAGTGAACAATCTCCGAAAAAAAAATCATGTAAAGCCACATTATTATTTTAAATTTAATTGAATTTTGATGATACCTAAGAATTTACCTAAAAAAATAACAATATATATTGCCACCACCATTCAAATTTTCGAGTCCATTGCTACTTGTATCTTCTTCTTCTTTTTTTTTTCCACATAGATGATTTATCATTATAAATATTTACAATTTGATATTAGACACGTAATATTTTTATAAAAAAAATAGGCAAGATGGTTGAATTTAGATGAACATTTGCCTTCAAAAAATTTTGGTGAATTTAGATGATTAACCACATTAGTAATAAATGAGTCACAGGTTCTGCTCCTCTTACTGCTGTACAAATGCTTTGGGTAAACATGATTATGGACACACTTGGTGCATTGGCATTGGCTACAGAACCCCCTAATGATGGGTTAATGAAGAGGCCACCAATTGGAAGAAATGCAAGTTTCATTACAGGTGTCATGTGGAGGAACATAATTGGTCAAAGCATATATCAAACCATTGTCCTTTTGATTCTTAAATTTCGTGGGGAACATATTCTCAAACTCAATGGTCCTGATGCTGCCTCTATTTTGAATACTGTTATATTCAACACCTTTGTGTTTTGCCAGGTATTACATTTGTTAACTTCATCTTTGCATTTTTTAGATCATCAAATATGATTCTCTAAAGCTATTTATTGCTCACTTGAAAATTGTTATTTTATTTTTCATATTCCACTTCATCTTATTGCAATGTCAGACGCAAGAACTTTAAATTTTAAAATATTGCAATGACAATTACAGTTGCAGACTGCAATTTAAAACTATGTCTAAAATGTACCTTATTTAGTCTGCAAAATTATTAATAGAAGACACATGAAAATGTTTTTGTAATTTGATTCATTCGAAGCCGACATCATCTCACATTAAACCAAAATGATTGTATCACAAATCACTCAACTTCTATCATTTAATACTTATATTTTTTAATTCCATCTTGGAAAATAATAGGTATTCAACGAGGTAAACAGCAGAGACATGGAGAAGATTAATGTTTTCCAAGGCCTATTCAGTAGCTGGATTTTTCTGATGGTAATGGCTGCAACAATATGCTTTCAAGTCATAATAGTTGAATTTCTTGGTGCATTTGCTCAAACAGTGCCACTGAGTCGAGACTTGTGGTTAACCAGTATCATGATTGGTGCGTTAAGTTTAGTAGTAGCTGTTGTTCTAAAATGCATTCCAGTTCCTGTCAGAAATTACGTCTCAACTCATCATGATGGTTACGAGCCACTCCCCACTGGACCAGAGCTGGCATGAACATCATAGATATTTCGTTCACTATAACTATGGTTTTAAATTGCGATTACAATCTTTATATTACAGACAAATGCAGCCGCATCAAACTTTATTACAGTTGCGATACTGTTGCAGAAACTTCAAAATCAATAATATTGCGGCCGTATTGCAATTTAAAACCATGACCATAATCTTAAATTCTTTTAAATGCGAAACCTTTTTGCTGTAGTCTAACATTAGTTTGGTAGCAAACATTATATAGAAGAGCCAAATCAGACAGTTAATTGGAAAATAAGTTTGATATATGGTGCATGTTTGATTTTACGAATAAATTGACAAAATCATATTGAATTAATGGATTTTGTAATATATTATATATATAAACATTACTTGATCCTTTCATTATCAATAAAATTGTCTCAAAAGCAGCGTCACCCCTTCCCTTTAATTATAATCATTTTTTAAAAATTATTTTTAATTTTATTTATTAATTAAGTTAGTGTGCAAATTAGGCAATTTAAATGCACAAAATGATAATGTAGAAGTTTTTTTTTAAAAAAAGTTAATAAAAAAGAAAAGTAAATTTATCTCTCAAGTGCATAGTACTTACGACATTATTTAGACAACTGATTTTGTTATGTCTCACTGTTTGGAATAACGTACATATTTTTTTGTTGATCTTTTTTGCAACTAAATTTTGAAAGACACTTGAGAGTAGGGGTAGACATTGGGTCGATTCGGGCTCAATAACAATAACCGGCCCAAACCACGGATGATGAAAACAGACCCAATGCAATCCGCTCAATGACTTGGTTTGAACGGGTTGCGGGTTCCATGGTTTTCGGGTAAAACGGGTGGGTAAATTCGGTTTGGGCCAATCATTGAGCCATTAAAAATATCCAGCCCAAATTGCATTTTTTTCCTGTGATACCCAATATTTAGGTCATTGTTCATTAAAAATATCCAGCCCAAATTGCATTTTCTTTTATTTTTTCTGTGATACCTAATTTTTGGGCCATTGTTTTTACCCATTTTGAAGGCAATTATTCCACCCATTTCATAAACTTTGAATGTTTTTTTCATTCCTTTTTGTTTATTTATTTTTTTATTTCTGGATTCACCATTTCTATTTCTGGGTTCTCCAATCCAATTTGGTCATTATATATGAATCAGCTACAAATTCAAATTTCCAGATGTTATTAATCATACAACAATAGCCTTGCCTTTTATATGACAAATCAATACAGATGACAGGGATGAAATTATAATTTCTTTTCAAATGACTATGATAATATTATAAATCAATAAAAATTATTAATAACAAATAATATTACAAATAAAAATTGATGAAATTGTAATTTCCGTGAATCAATTTTGTTGATGCCGAAACCTGAGAGACAAATAACAAATGTAAGTCTATAATTATTAATAATAATAATCAAATTATACTTTTCTAAACATATTATCCTGTTTTCCTAAATATATCATCATGCTTTTCTCTTCCATGCTCATAAAAACCTAATATTAACTAAAATCTTTTAAAATATATACTCAAATGAAAAATAAAACCTTTAAAACACATAAAAAATAAAACCTTAAAAAATCCCTAAACACATTTATTTAACCAAACTTAACAATAATGTACAGAAATCATAAAATACCAAAAAGGGAAAAAGATAAAGTTGATGAGAAGAAAAAGGGAAAAAGAAAGAGGGCATTACCGTCAACGAAACCAGTGGCTGAGTTTTTGTTTAGTTAGAAACAAAAATGATAGAGCTAGGTTGAGGCTTTGCACATGAGGAAACGGTGGTGGTGGTCAAAACAGAAACGATGGAGATGGTGGCTTCGAAACAAAAAAACGGTGGAAGTCATGGCTTCAAAACAGAAACGGCGGAAGTGATGGCTTTGAAACAGAAACGGTGAAGATGGTGGCTTCAAAACAGAGACGGTGGAAGTGGTGGCTTCAAAACAAGAACGGGAGGTGGTGGCATTGAAGAAGAAACAATGGAGCCGTCAGAGTTTGAGTTAGAATGATGATTGAAAATATTAGGGTTTGATTTTAGTTAAATGAGATTCTGGATTTGGGCCTCTCTTTTATTGGACTGGGTATAGTTAGATAATTTTTTTTTTATAATTTGAGTTGGGCGGGTTTGGGTATCCGCGGTCCAAAAAATCTTAACCGAACCCGCCCGTTAAAAACCACATGAACCCATTTTTATTTATTCGCGGACCCGTCTACCCGCTTTTGACCCGCCCGTTATACAAATTGGGCTACGGGCTGCTCGGTTTTATATGGTGGAAGTGGTGGCTTCAAAACAGGAACGGGAGGTGGTGGCATTGAAGAAGAAACAATGAAACCGTCAGAGTTTGAGTTAGAATGATGGATTGAAAATATTAGGGTTTGGTTTTAGTTAAATGAGATTCTGGATTTGTACCTCTCTTTTATTGGACTGGGTATAGTTAGATAATTTTTTTTTTAATTTGAGTCGGGCGGGTTCAGGTATCCGCGGTCCAAAAAATCTTAACCGAACCCGCCCGTTAAAAACCACATGAACCCATTTTTATTTATCTGCAGACCCGTCTACCCGCTTTTGACCCGCCCGTTATACAAATTGGGCTATGGGCTGCTCGGTTTTATACGGGTCGCGGGTGGTTGTCCACCCCTACTTGAGAGTTCTCTTTATTTTTTTAGTTGCACATTGTATCTCCTTCGTAGAGAAGCAAATATAATTTATCTTATACTACCGCGAATCGATGATGATAGACATTGAATACAATATATTATATATATTTAAAACAGACTTCCGATGTCACCTCATTATATTTTGCCACTTCATCATATTTCATCCACATCAGTCAAAAAGCTGACGTGTACATCTTGAAAATATGTCTTTCTCATTCAACAACTTCTTTTATCTCTTGAATCCATATTTCTATTTCTCCTCTTCTTTCCACAATTTCTTTAATACCTCTAAAATCTATTTGATAATATTATTTTATGATAAATATATAAATTATAAAATTATTTTACAATTATTTATAATAAATGTATAATTTATAAATTATTTTACAATTTGATAATAATTTATAATTTATATTATTATCAAATTATTTTATAAATTATTTTATAATATTATAAGTCATTTACCAATTGTAATAATTTATATTATTAGTTATTAAATTCAATGGAAAAAAATCACCTAATTACTCATAAATATCGACATAAATGTTATTTATCTAATCCTCTTTACAATTATATTATTCCACTTATGGTGGGTATTGATTTTATACGTCAATCCATTTAAAATTACCAATTTATGTTAATCCATTTTTAGTAATGTAACACTCTCATTTTTAACAGCGCGAGTGTATTTTTTTTTTTTAAAGAAAGAAATACTTTTGGATAAATATTTAAGTCGTAACACAACGTCAAAATTCAACAATATTTACAAACAGCGGAAATAGTTTTTGAAACAAAATCCAAAGTATTTAAATAGAAAAATACAACGGGGCTATGAGACCTATCAGACATAGCTCATACCCTTGGAGTATTCTCGGCAGACACCTGCATAAAAGCACTGCCCCAAGAATCTCTACTTTCCCCACATCACATCAAAATGTGGAACATGGACCCATTAAAAGAAAAAGTCATCAGACAGTTTAAGCATAGATACAATCTTCCAAAATGAAATAAATACAATCCCAAGAGAAAGACATCTAGTCCTTATACAACCACCTAATCTGATCATGCTACAAAACTACACCACGCTGGTGATCTCCACGCGCCCCGCAAGATCCTCCTGACACAGCTTTGGTCAAGTATGACTAACTATTTTCCCATCTCCAGGGTACTAACCGGTAGGATGATCCTGGTTCTTATCTGAGGGCAAAGCCTAGATTTACACAATAATTAGAAAGGTCACCAACCGAAATTAACAAACATCACATAACAAAATTCGTATATTTTCAAATGCTCAAAAGAACATTTCGCCTTAGCATACTCCTCGAAAGGGTTTTCATATGTCCAAAAATGCATAAACAATGTTGAAAAATGAAGTTTTGACAAACTGCATTGTCGTAGCCAAATACAATTGAGAAAATGCAGATTTTCAAACTGCATCGCAACTATATTACAGTTGCGATACTGTTGCAGAAACTTCAAAATCAATAATATTGCGGCCGCATTGCAATTTAAAACCATGACCATAATCTTAAATTCTTTTAAATGCGAAACCTTTTTGTTGTAGTCTAACATTAGTTTGGTAGCAAACATTATATAGAAGAGTCAAATCAGACAGTTAAATGGAAAATAAGTTTGATATGGTGCATGTTTGATTTTATGAATAAATTGACGAAATCATATTGAATTAATGCGATTTTGTAATATATTATATATATAAACATTACTTTATCTTTCGATTATCAATAAAATTGTCTCAAAAGCAGCGTTACATCTCCCCTTTTATTATAATCACTTTTAAAAAATTACATTTTTAGTTTTATTTATCAATTAAGTTACTGTGCAAATTAGGCAATTTAAATGCACAAAATGATAATGTAGAGGATTTTTTTTCTTTTTAAAAAAAGAGAGTTAATAAAAATGAAAAGTAAATTTATCTCTCAAGTGCATAGTACTTACCACATTATTTAGACAACTGATTTTGTTATGTCTCATTGTTTGGGATAGTGTACATATTTTAAATTCTCAAATTCTATTTGACAGAAAATTCTCAAATTTATTAAAAATCATCATAAAATACAAGTATATGAAAAATTATTAAAAAAGTT
>JBBPBR010000003.1:49874458-49889556 GCA_037974775.1 Cicer pinnatifidum
CTCTTGATGAAATATATTCAACAATTTTTTCTTACAACAACTTCTCATGCTCGCAATTAAAACATCATACTAATAAAACAAATAAATTTAGACTACACTACAATATAATTCAACATTAACATTTTTTTAAATAAAAAATATTAAATAGTCAATCATATTTTTAAATTTTTACATCTTATTTTTGGATTTGTATTTTACATTTTGTTTCATCAAATAAATACAAATACCATTATATGTTGAAAAATAAATTAACAATCAAAGTACAATGAGTCAAACAATTATCCTATATAATAAGTTATCATACGAATTTTACAAAATATTTTAAAAATTAAATGATAATTGTGATAAACATAATTTTCTGTCATTTTAATTTTCCTAATCATATTCAATTATTACAAATTAATAAATAATATGATAAGATAATTATATTTATAATACATAAAATATTACTTATAAAATTTATAAAATTAATTAATTAATAGCGCGCGGGCCATAATTTAGTTTGTATTATTTATACATCTCTCACAAACGTGTAGTAGTTATAATTACAAAATGGAACTTTTTGTGCCCAATATTTGCCACAATTACACCATCTCTTGTCCAGGTCAACCATAAACTTATCACATTCCTTTCAAATAGTTCATCCAATCTAGAATATGTTGTTTGAACCAATGTGTGATAGGAAGATTTTGTGTTCCTTTATACATAATATTAATGAATCTAATGGATTCAATTTAGTTGGTTCTTATATTACTTCAATGCATCTTTCCATCATATTCACGAGTTCGTTTTTTCTTTTGCGATATTATTGATCCACCTCACCGCCTCTTGAACACACAAACCGATTTCTTCACATAAATAATTGAAAGATAATTTATTCATTAAGTAACCTAAATAAGTTGAATGAACAAATAACTGTTAAGGTATAATAGTAAAAAATGAAAGTGCAATCTATATCTTATTAAATAAATGCTTATCTATATTAACAATTAATTTTAGTAGTTTTACATTCTTAAATTCTCTCATGAAATTTTCTACAATGTGTCAGTAGTCCTACATTCTTGAATTCTCTCATGAAATTTTATACAATGTGTCATACACATTACACACAATTATTGTAACCACCCATTTTGTGGTTGCATGTAAATACTTCTTATAGATTGATGTCTATCATAAATCAAACAAATTTCTACCTTCAACGTGACATGACATCTCAAAAAAATTAGAATGAGCTTCAAGCTTCTTCTCTTTCACCCTTGAATAGAGAAAACATAATGATAAATATGTTGTTGTTTCCATCTTGAGCAACTGCTAACAAAAGATTCTCTTTATATATTTCATACAAGAATGTGCAATCAACTTGAACAATTGACTTCCAGTATGAAAACCCACGGATGCATAGTTGGAAAGCTCAAAAAACATTTATGGATCATTCTATAACCAATGTCTGTTTCATTTATAATATATATATATATATATATATATATATATATATATATATATATATATATATATATATATATATATTTATTGAGTGTCTCTTATATTTTCGTAATCTTGTATTTTATTTTCAGTTTTCAAAACCAGTTACCATTCTAAGTATTTGTTAAGTATGTATTAATTATATTCCGCTTTTCCTCAAATCCGTATTTACTTTCTACAAAATAAGTATGATATGCACTTGCAGCTAATCGCTGATCTTGTGCATCATAAAGTGTGTTTATTTTATTATGAATATTTGTTTTGTAATGAACTCTGTAAATAATGGCTACAGTAATAGATCATGCTATCATTTTGTAATTATGAGTTTTGGTTTGTAACATGAGAGATTTTGTAATGTTTGGGTCTTTTAAAGACAACGAAAAATTTGGATAACATTCAAACCAAATTGGTCCTTGACATAGACTAGATTCAATTGTACTTATTATTGAATCTAGAAAGTTCAAGAACCTTGCATCTCGTAGGACACATAGGATTGAAGTGTTTAATCCTTCTCTTGTTAGAGGTTTGATACCGACTTGAACAAGACTTATATGTATGAAATTATAGTTCCTGTTAGTGTGTTTTTTGGAGTGTTTTTGGAGAAAGAAGATCTATTGTTTCAAAGGGGTTAGAAAGAACAACATCTCGTTCTTCCGTTTTGATTACATAATCAGTTTTTAATAGGTTTTTGAATAGACTGGATTCATAGACCTGATCTTTTTTTATTTTTGGGATTTTCCAATTGTTTATAGATTTTTGGAAATCTTCAATAGTGATTTCTTCACTATTGATAGGTTCCTTTTTTCCCGAGAAGTTTTGGGTGGAAGGAGTGGAAAAAGAAGAAGTTCTACAAAAGAGATTATCCATATTTAAAATTTTTTTCTTTTTATTTTGAAGAAACTTTCAAAGGATTCACTACACTTAAACGTCTGTATGTTGGCTTAAACACGGGACTTACAACCTATAAACTATTATTCTTCAAAATAAACTTTCAGAATTTTAAATATTTATAATCAATGTTATATAACCTATCCCCTCACCAAGTCTGATACCACAAAATTAATTTAGTTTTTTCTGAAGATTTCAAATTTGAAACAATTGCACTTTTTGATACTGGAGCAGACTTAAATTGCTTGAAAAGTAGCATTGTACCAAACAGATTTCTACAAAAATCAAATGAAAAACTTGTTGCAGCTAACAACTCCAACATGATTATAAAAAGTAGAACTGAAGTTTCCATTAAAAATGGTAACATTTCAATCAAAGCTCCTTTTGTTTTATTAGAAAATATTACTCATACTGTCATTTTAGGGACTCATTTCATTAACATGATAACTCCCTACTCAGTCAATTATGATAGTATTTCTTGCAAAACAAAAGAAGCCAAATTTTTTTTTCCTTTTATTGAAAAACCAAGAACAAAAAATTTAAATCTTTTAAAAGCTTGTTTTGTTTACAAAACTGAATTAAAATGTTTAATTCAAGGAAAAGAAAAACATCTTTATTTTCTAAAACAAGATGTTTCCTTTCTCAAAACTGAACAACAATTACAAACTAGCTTCATAAAACAAAAAATTTCAGAAGTTCAGAAAAGAATTGAAAACGAAATTTGTTCAGAATTACCAAATGCTTTTTGGAATAGAAAACAACATATGGTAGACCTACCATATGAAAATGACTTTTCCGATAAACAAATCCCAACGAAAGTTAGACCTATCGAAATGAATTATGAACTCGAAACACATTGCAAAGCAGAAATCCAAAATCTAGGTCCCCTTAGAGTTGTGCAGCCTTCTATGTGAATAAAAATTCTAAAATAGAAAGAGGTACACCTAGGTTAGTAATAAACTACAAACCTTTAAACGGATTCGATACCCAATTCCAAACAAAAAAGATCTCTTACAAAAATTACATTCCTCATCTGTATTTTCAAAATTCGACATGAAATCAGGATTTTGGCAAATACAAATTGATCCAAAAGACCGTTATAAAACAGCGTTCACTATCCCTTTTGGCCAATATGAGTGGACAGTAATGCCCTATGGATTAAAAAATGCTCCTTCTGAATTTTAAAGAATTATGAATGAAATTTTTAATCCATTTTCAAAATTTTGCATTGTCTATATCGATTATATTTTAATTTTTTCAGAAACCATTGAACAACATTTCAAACACCTTAAAACATTTTTAATGATCACTAAGAAAAATGGTATGGTGGTTTCAAAATCCAAAGTTTCACTTTTTCAAAAAAAAAAATCTGCTTTCTAGGACATTACATCTCTCAAGGTACTATTACCCCTATTGAAAGGTCCTTAGGTTTCGCAGATAAATTTACAGACAAAATTCTTGACAAAACACAATTACGAAGATTTTTAGGAAGCTTGTTGAACTATGTATTAGATTTTTGTCCCAACATTAATAGGATAACAAAACTTCTCCATGATAGGTTAAAGAAAAACCCCGTCGCATGGTCAGAAGAACATACCAAAATAGTTCAACTAATCAAAAAACAAGTTAAAGAAATACCTTGCTAGCATTTAATTGACCCATCAGCCCAAAAAATTGTTGAGACAGATGCATCAGACATAGGATATGGGGGTATCCTCCTTAAACAAAAAACAAATAACAAAGAATGCATTGTACAGTTTACTTCTGCACACTGGAATGATTGCCAAAAGAATTACTCTACCATTAAAAAAGAAATTCTTTCAATTGTCATGTGCATTACAAAATTTCAAAGCGATTTACTCAACCAAAATTTTTTACTTCGAATTGATTGTAAATCTGCAAAAGAAGTTTTACAAAAAGATGTTCAAAACATTGCATCAAAACAAATTTTTGCCAGATGGCAAGCAATCCTTAGCATTTTTTATTTTGAAATTGAATTTATTAAAGGAGATCAAAACTCAATTCCAGATTTTCTAACCAGAGAATATCTCCAAAATAGGACTTGAGTGATGCCCAGAAAATCCAAAAGAATTGAGGTCCAGAAGGACCAACCACAAGAAACCCCAAAACCTATCACATCTGCAAAACCCATTCGGTCTTGGGTAGAAGCTATCGAAGAAAATGAAGCCCAAAACCAAATTCAAAAATGGCTTGCCAGCCAACAAATAGCTGGTCCTGACAATTTCCAGGAGATAAAAAACTCAATTGAAGAAAACCTTCAACTCCAAAAAATTGCAAAACCTGTGCAAACTCCAATGGCAGAAAGGTCAACCTTTAGCCATGGTTACAACACCACACCTAGGTATTAAGAATAGACCTAATGTCCTCTCTCAATCTAAATTCAATGCCAGTACTGTCTATGAAAGGAACATAGATGGTATGTCTGAATACAACATCTTAAGTCTCCTCCAACAAATGACAATGGCATCGAATGCTTACAAAACCCAAGCCAACACACCTGAAAAAGCCATAGTTGAACTCCTAATAGCAGGATTCTCAGACCAACTCAAAGGATGGTGGGATTACCATCTCACACCCTCTCAACACTTAGAAATTTTGAACGCAATCCAAACCGCAGAGGAAGGAATTCCCATCCTCGACGAAGTAGGAAACCCAATACCTGATGCAGTTGCAACACTAATACACACAATTAGCTTGCACTTCATAGGTGATCCATCACACTTGAATGATAAAAATGCAGAACTCCTATCCAACCTTAGATGCAAAAAACTTTCTGAGTTCCAATATTACAAAAACACTTTCCTAACCAGAGTTATGCTTAGGGAAGACTCAAACCAACCTTTTTGGAAGGAGAAATTCCTTGCAAGACTCCTCACCCTTTTAGGGGAAAAGGTTAGAAATAAAATCAAAGAAGTCTATGGGGTAAACCAAATCCCATATAACCATTTAACTTATGGAGAATTGGTTAGCTTCACTCAAAAGGAAGGTTTGAAAATCTGTCAAGATTTGAAACTCCAAAAACATCTAAAATGGGAAATGAAAAGAACTAGACAAGAACTAGGATCTTTTTGTAAACAATTTGAAATATCCATGACTAATATTTCAAAAAACTGTGAAGGATCTTGTTTAAAACCTTATAGAAAACCTCACATAAAATCTTTCACTAAACCAGGCAGACTTGAATTCTATAAAAAATCTAAACCCCAAAATTCTTACAATCAAAGAAAACCTAATTTTTACAAGAAAAAGCCTTTTCAAAAGAAGTTTGAACCTTAAACCTCTAAACAAATAACTTGTTATAAGTGTGGCCAATCAGGACACATCTCAAAATATTGCAGTAGGAATAAGAAACTTCATGAATTAAAAATTGATGAACAAATAATTCAACAAATAGAGGCAATACTCTTAGAAACTTCTGAAGATGAAACACTCACAGATTCTGAATTAGGTTCATCAGAAGATGATAAACCTTTGCAGATTGATGAGTTGGAAGCCTCTGATTCTCTCAGCGACTCAAGATCCAGTTTAAAATCGATCAATGTTATATCAAAAGATCAAGAACCAATTCTTGATATTATAAAACAAGTTGAAGACACAAAACTACAAAAAGAAATAATAGGAAAATTGTTAAACACTTTTGAAACAAAACAAAATCAACCTACCACATCTTCATCAAAATTACTTCCTAAAACCACTTATGATTTAACTAACATCTTAGGAAAAAGAACAAAACACAAACCCCTGTCACAATCCAATCCCTACAAGAAGAAATTAAAATTGTTAAACACGAGTTAAAAACTCTTAAACAAAAACAGGAAGTTGATTCAAATATTCTTCAAAACCTTCTTTCCAAGATACAAAACCAAACTCCCTCTGATCCAGAACACGAAGAAGAAGAAGGCGAAAATGAAGATTATTCTAACAAAATTGAAAACATAGAAGAAATCCCAGAAGATTTTTTGTTTGTTTTAAGAACAATAACAACAAGAGATTGAATCCCTCCAAATACAATTGCCTTCTTTTACGGGACATGAAAGGGGAGAATCTTCAAAAACCCTTTCTCAAAAGATTATTTCAAAACCTTTACAAGAGGAACCATCCTGTAAAATAATTTCAAAACTCTCTCAAGGAAAAACTTCAAATATTATTTTAAATGATTCCGAGATTACTTTGTTTAAACCAAAATCTGAATATTTTTTCAAAACAGATTATCAAAATATTTGGACAATCGAGGATCATTTCTATAATAGACATCCTCAATTAGTCATCTCAAAATTTTTTCCAGAAGGCTGGTTTTTCAAACCATATGATTTATCAAAACGCCAGCCTTACTATAAATCTATTCTTGAATGTAGAAGATATGTAACAATTCAAGACAACCCAAAAGAAGACCCAGTAGCCTATTCAACTGCCAAAATCCACAAAATCATTCCACCTTCAGAATGGGGATCAAACCTTTACACACCAAAACAGTTCCTAGTTGATTTCAAAACTAAAATAAACCATTGTAGGACTTTCAATTACTGGGACTATCAACAAGCCTGGTACAACGTTTTTCTTATTCAAAACCAAAAATTTAGCCATACTTGGCTATTTTTCTTTAACCTTACCATGGAACCTTCCAAAATTCCTCAATGGTTTGCTCATTGGTGGAAATTCTTTGGTTCCATTCCAGATATCTTGAAAACGTAAGTCCAAGAAAGCTTCCAATTATACAAATCTCATTACAAACCAACATACAGGGAACGCATCTTTCACCTTCTAATGCTATTCTCTACAAAATTCTTTCTACCATGGGTATTAGTCTGGTATTTTGACATTAACCAAAAAGAGACCCAAACAATCCTCGTCAGAAGATTCAAAGTCAGATGGTGGACAAAATTCTCTATTCCACCAAGTATCAAAAAACAAGTTGTATCGGCATGGCTCCAAAGGCAAGGAATGAAGAAACCAGGTCCAATGACAACTAAATTCTTGGCCCAAAAATCATTTGCCCAAACACAACTAGCAGCGGCAAAATCCGAGGAGGAATACTTTGAGATCATGGCCCAACTTCTCAAAAGTAAGGCCCAATCATCAAAACATTCCTCAGACAACGCTTCAGAAGACACCATTAATATAGAAAATGAAAATGAAGATGACTATTTCGGAATCTTGTTACCCATAAAATGAATGCAATGGCCCAATACTCTTGGCCCATAAAAAAAAGTCTTGTATATCATGTAATGGGCGTAGCCCACATTTCATTTCGAATCAGTCTAGCATATCATTTAACGGGCCTGGCCCAAAATTAATTTCAGACTTAATATATATATATTCTTTCTAAAAAGCAAAACACGAATATTTTATTTCTAAAAAGCAAAACACAAAAAGAAAAGTTGTTTGGCATTTGTCTGCCATCTGCACCAACAGTCAAACATGGCACCGAAAGTAGAAGGAATCTCATCATTTCCTCCACCTCATAATGCAGCACAAACGTAATCCTTTTCCTATATAAGGAAGGCTCCTCTTCAGTTCAAGACAAACTGGAATACATGAAGAGAACATCTGTTAGAAATCTTGAGAGTTTCTTGAGTGTCTCCTATATTTTCGTAATCTTGTATTTTCTTTTCAGTTTTCAAAACCAGTTACCATTGTAAGTATTTGTTAAGTATGTATTAATTATATTTCGCTTTCCCTCAAATTTTTATTTACTTTCTACAAAATAAGTATGCTCTGTACTTGCAGCTAATCGCTGATCTTATGCATCAGAAAGTGTATTTATTTTATTATGAATATTTGTTTTATCTTTGTTGTTTTTCAATTTGTCTTTCTAAAAACAACTTATTTAGATTTCTTCCTTGACGATTTACCATGTTTTAGTTTTTATAATTTGTGGGTTTGGTTTTGTTTTGTTGAATTAGCTTTCGCTTTCTCTCTCGACAACAAACATCAGCCTCTCCCCTTTTTTATTTTTTATTTTTTTCTTCTTGCTTCTCCTCACTCCACAACACAAATTGCACACATAAGCTCGCAACCCTTAAAATAAATTTAACATCTCCAAAAGCATAACTTCTCATACTCCTACAAATGTTCTTGGTTAGAATTTTGGAGTTAGGGTTAGTGAGTTAAGGGAGGAGAAGAGTACACATCATTTGAGGTAAATACACAACTCTAATGTGAAGAGTGAATCTCTAGAAGAAATATAGCTTTGTTAAAAAATGTTATTTGTATTTAAAGTAGATTTAAAGGATTTTTATGGTTTCCTAGAGTTAGCTAAATTTTACAATAATTTTTCTAAAGTTGAGAATATTTTTGATACTCGGATTTGTTAGTTGAGGTCTTGCCTGCTACTCTAGGAGTTGTTGGAGAACAAATTTAGGCGATTCTCGTAGTAGCGAGTAGACGATGACCATTGTCACATATTTTTATTTTGTTATAATTATTATTTTACTCGTTTTCTATGTTAAAGTATTTATTTAAAAATTGGAAAAACACAACCTTTAAATTTATTTTTGGAGTTTATTTATTCTATTTTATATTGAATAAAATAAATTTTTAATATCTACAAAATTATAAAATTATATTTTTAGTTTCTATGAAAAAACTAATTTATGTACATATTTTCCACCCAAACAAGAAATACTGCTTTTTTAACAAATATCTACCGGAAAGCATGTTACAACCATTCGTAACATTTTCACTTATTAATCGACATAAGCAAACTCATTGTCACATTTCAACAAATACTTATATGCAATACTCAAGTCTATGCCAAAAAAATAACTCTGTAACCATGAACACACCACATGAAATATTGTCAAGAAGAAATCAAACTTTTATAACAACCACTTTGAAAACCAAATTACTTTGTTATTGTCGAATTTAAACAATGAACTTAATCAAATACATAATACATATATATTCAAATGTCTTGTACTCAATATCATTGGTCACATGACTAGAGAATAACATAAACTGTAACAATTATATGTGAATCAAAGTCAATTCATTAGAGACCCTAAGAAAATATCAACTTGAATACTATTAGGGGACACAACTCACTCAAATATAAGCTTACACTTGGTAGAAGCCCTTGGTACAAAAGATAGTCTTTTGAGAATTAGGTATTTTGTCCTCTCATCTGTGAAAACATCTGAACATATAACATGGATTCTGGTCAAAACAAGTCCTTTCCTTAAAAGATATGCAACAAATTCCACTTCATCTCCATAACCTTGAAATCCTCTAATGTAAAACACGTCCAACACAGATACTATACATTGAGGAGTACTTGGTGGCTCCACCCAAATTTGTAAAGGTGATGGCTCCTGGCAGCAACAAAGGACAACAAACTCATAAAAAAATAAAAAGCAAGAATATCTATTCATAAAACAAAACATTGAAGTATATAATTCAACTTACATAGTCAATATCAATGTCAAGAAGTTGAACCACAGGACAATTCCAGAGCAAATTTAGCAGAAATCCCGAGTTGAAAAATGGAAGAATAAGTTTCAAGCTATATAGATTGTCAAATTCTGGAAAATTTAGAACTGGAGCATGAAGTAGCCACTGTTTGCACAAGATACATGAACAAGTTATATGACATTAATATATAAAGATATGAGATTAATTTGTGTGGAATAATGGCATCAAATTTTGTCATATGTCATCAGCGAAAAACATTTCTTAAATATTAGGATTAATTATAGTTTTAATCATCATATTTTTATCTATTTAAGAAATTTGTCTCTTTATTTTAAAATTCAAACAGTTTTAAATAATGTGATACATGATACGATTGAGAATGATTAACATTCATGAAATCGCAATAAAATTATCTAAAAAATTAATTTTTAACTTCAAAAAAAAATATTTGTTATTATATACTATATCATTTAAAATATATAAAATCTCATTTCTTTACTTCAAAAATTTGATAGAAGGATTAAAATTTTTGACATTTAAATTAACATAATCAATTTCGTGAGTTGGTAAAAATAGAAGGACCAAAACTATAATTAAACTTAAATAAAATAATTAATGATACTGAAAACATATAGTTAATACAATTGAGTACATTGTTAATTTAAATTACGTTAAAAAAATATGATTAATCTAAATAAACTTCTACTCAACTAAGTTAGCCAAATGTCGTAAGTATATAAATAAGTGTGTGAGAATTGAACATTTTAGTTTCTTAAAATCCACAAAATGAAAATGATGGTAAATAAACTTCACCTTTGTTGTGGAACGACGAAGCTCTAATGTATTTGTTGCAGAGATAGCTAAGAGAAGGTTAAGTAAAGTGTTGAGAGATTCTTCGAGTGAAAAGACATCAAGAAACACTTGAGTCACCTCTGGAAAGTTACAAACAGTGATAGGACCAAAAGCTGTGATTTGATTTATGCTGAGATATTCGAGTCCGGGTGAAATAATTTCAAAGTGAGTTCCAATATCATTATTCTCAACACCTATTTTCAAACTCTTCAATGTATGTGGCATGCGAATTTTGGACATATATTTAGGAGCAAAACAAATATCCAAATTTTCAAGTTTAGAACAGCCAGAGAGAAGGGTGTCAATACAATCCACAGAGTCGATGTCCAGGTGCAAAATCTTTAGTGATGGCAAATTAACTTTTGTTGAACTGTCCAATTTCACATGGATTCCACCGCACAACCTATGAAATTTCAAAAACATTATGTTATAACATTATATATTTAGTTGGGTAAAAAAACATTACACATTAAATTCAAATAATAGAAGACAGAAATAGGAAAAATAAGAAACAAAATACTATAGTTTTAAATTAGAGTCTTGCAACTTAATATTTCGTATTTTGAAGTGTCTAAAATGATATTGCAACTAAAGAAATAGATATGCATACAAAATCTTAAACAAATTGAAAGAGTGAAATACAGAAGAAAAAAAAAATATTTGAATCCATATGATTCAAGGAGATGGAAAAAAAAAATTTAATATATTCAGCATTTGTTTGTGTAATTAAATCTTTGTAGAAAGAGAAAATGTAAATGTGCACACCTTAGTTGATATATGACATTGACTAGTAGAAAGAGTTACTTAAACTAAGGTTTGCATAACACAAAATCAAAGAATTATAAATCAGTGTTAATGACTACGATTGTTAGAGATAATATATGTTAATAGAATTTTTGAAATTAAAAAGAATATTGAAAGTAGGGGCGGACCTTCTCAAGAGTTCAAAGGGATCTTGGTATCCTCTTTTTTTTTTTTTTTTTTATAAATAATAGTAGTATATTACTAAAATATTTTATAAAATTTAAGGATTTAAGTTCAGTGATAAGATCTTAACCTAGTAATTTGAAGGTAGTGATTGAGTTCAAATCTGTTAAGGACAGTAGTAAATTGGCCATTAGTGTTCCTTTTTATTAATAAAAGTTTCCCCTCTTCTATGAGTTTGTAAAAAAGTTTAGACATTTTACTTTACTCTATTATATCTCTATGTTCCTCTCGCGTCTCTCTATTATAGCTATCAATTACCACCCCTTCAATATTTCACGCAAAATCTACCACTAATTGAAAGGTATTTAATTTGTGCGCTCCACAAATTTAAAGTTAGGTTTCTTCTCTTCTAAATCCCCACACTTAAAGAATAAAAAAACAAAGAATCAGAACTTGGAAGAATGAGATTTTCAAACCCTTATTTACCTCCTTCCATTCATTATTTCAAAACCACATCACGCGATGCAGCCGCAAAATTGTGGTTATGCTAGTGTCTGCAATTGCGTAACGCAATTGCAACATGATCATAAATAACCATGAAAACTATATCACAATGTCGCAACATAGTGGGTGCATCGATTGTATTGCCCCGCATCAAGGCGCAACAAAGTATACAGTATTCGCACAAATTATTTTTTCTATATATCTTGCTTTCTCTTTGTATCATAGATTTATTTAGAGTTTTTTAAATAATTAAGAATATATTAAAGTGATAGAGAGTTAATAACGAGATATTTATTAAATTTTAAAGAGAAAATAAAAGATATTTGACATATTAGAAAAGTAATAATAAACACAATTTTACGTCACACTGACTACAACTGTAATTTAATTGCATATTGTGGTAATATTTTATGCTAACAAAATAGAAGATGTTTCGTATATAATCCGCAATTGTAGTAGTTGCAACTACAACATCAATTGCAATTTAAAACCCTTATCTCACTCTATTCATCTAGAATCAAACCTTAAGTAAAAAAAGAACATATCGTGGTTTTAATATGCAGAGTTACTATGTGAAAACACTACAAGAAAAACAAAAATTTGTGAGGGCTAAATGCCCTCGCAAGGAGAGAAAAGCAGCCACAACAAGTAAATTTGTGGTTGCCTTTGACAGCCACAAATAAGCAAGTCATAAAGGTTTGTGACGGCAAAAACGGCCACAAATTTATGAGAGCTTAGGCCACCATAAATTGGACTGCACTATACCAAAAAAAACCAAATCCATTAAATGGTTTAATGAATTGAACCACATATTTAAATCAAATCAAATAATCAAACTTAATTTAAAAGTCGATTTAAAATTCTTTTTAGCCTCAATTAATATTTTTTTCTTGGAATATTTTTAAAATTTATTTTTCTCAAAAAAATATCAAATTTTTTAAATTATTTATTTCTTTGAAATTTCTTTAGGAAAAAAACGAAAAAAATATATTTTTATGAAAAATTATCGAACTTTTTTTTGGAAAATTTTTTTTACATCTACTTTTTTTGAAAACTTTTTGTCAAGAATTTTAAAATTCTTTTTCTAAAATATTTTTACATCTATTTTTCTTAGAAAATATTTTGTCAAGAATTTCAAAATCTTTTTTCGAAAGAATTAACTGAAAACCAATTTTAATTAAAAACTTGTTCAAAATATTAAATTAAAATCGGTTCGAAAGTGACTTTCAAAAGCTGAACCAAATTATTAATATAGTCTAATTCAATTATGTTTTTGCACCATGAACACTCACATGCAGAGTGCATCTGCAGTTACAACTACAGTATTAAAGATTTAAGAATCTTTACTACGGCATTGCAATCGCATTTATCCACATTATAAAGGTTCACGGCATAACCTAACATATCGGTAATCTAACCGTAACTTGAACCGCAATTTAAAATAAAATATATTTTAAAAATTTGTTCAATTGTGACTATAACTGCAATTCAATCGCATATTGTAGTAATATTTGATACTAACAAAATAGAAGATGTTGCATAATCTGCAATTGCAGTAGTTGCAACTGCAACAACAATCGCAATTTAAAACCCCTCTCCCGTTGTATTCCTCTAGAATCAAACCTTAAGTAAAGAAAGAATATATCGTGGTTTTAATATTCGGATTTAGGATGTGCAAAATACATAGTTAATTTGATCATATTGATAAATTAGATTGCACTATATATACAAAAAAAAATAAAAAAAAAACTAAATCAATTAAATAGTTTAATAAATTAAACCACATAATTAAAACAAATAAAATAATCAAACTTAATTTAAAAATCAATTTAACAATTTTAAAATTTTTTAAACCTCAATTAATATTTTTTTCTTGAAATATTTTTAAAATTTGTTTTTCCCAAAAACATATCGAAACTTTTTTTTAAATTATTATTTTCTTTGAAAATTCTTTAAAAAAAATATTTTTTTAAAAAATTATCGAAAACTTTTTACATCTATTTTTTTTTGAAAAATTTTGTCAAGAATTTCGAAATTATTTTTCTGAAATATTTTTATTGGAAAATTTTTACCAAAAAAAAAATTCTCCATAATTGTTTACATCTATTTTTTGCAACCACAATTAAAAATAAAATATATTTTGAAAATTCGTTCAATTGTTGAGTTAATTTACCTTAGAGAGACAAGGTTGGTGCAAGTGAAGAGGTTGTAAGGCATCACAAAGGCTTCTCCATCACTTGAAAAAAGACTAAGCTCTAATTCTTCAAGTCGAGGCCCAATGGCAACACGAACCCATGTCGCAACAGAGTTGGCATAAAACATATCCTCATGTGTATGCCTACACGAAAGAACAAACTTTCGTATGTCACGTGACCTTCTTAGAGTGAGCACACCATTAACAAGAACAGAAAATTGTTTGAACTGTTCAAAATCATCATCATCTTCGTAGCAATCATGAAAATCCTCGCGGAATTCCAACACTTGAATGTTTTCCCAAACATGACGCCACCTACGAGATAGAAGGCTTGTTGCTACACACGTTTTTGCTGTGAGGAACGATAGAATGTGACACAAAACAGAGTCTGGTAAACTACTAATTCTATCAATATTCATAATACTTGTGTTTTCATCTAATTTCTTTTGTTTTGAGCTTGATTCTGCCATAATCAATATTTTTTTTTTTTTAGTTTCAACTATTATTCCTTTGATTACTACTTTGGTTTCTAAGGCACAATTGAATATATTTATAGTAGTACTATCTCATTGAGGTTACATAGAATATCATATAAATATGTTCTTGCATTTACTTGAGTCAAAAATGTTCTGATATTTTTAGTATTGTAATTAATACTTTTAATAAATGTATTTAATGTTCCGTCAAATTAAAATAATTGTACTTAATGTTCTATGAAATATATGCATATACTGAAATACTAGATTTAATATTTTTAGTTGTAAAAAACATTTTATGTTCTATGAAATATATGCATATACTGAAATACTAGATTTAATAT
>JBBPBR010000003.1:49891582-49917180 GCA_037974775.1 Cicer pinnatifidum
AAAAAAAAGATAAATGACTAAAATATTAACTGCAATTAAGCTAAAGAACCACTTATGCTATTTAGCCTATTTATTATAATAATACTCGAAAAAAATCAATCAAATGCATAATTAATAACTAGAAATAAGTATAGCAAAGGAAGATTTGTAGTAGTTTACTATCAACTTGATATCTAAGTATAGTCCCTTCTTTTGTTGTTGGAAATAAGGTTTTTTTTTCACAATTCAACCACCGTATACAAACTCGTGAGCATGTATTTGTTGTCACTCAATATATACATAAAAAATTCTTAAGAATGGCACAACATTGTTCCTACTAAAGAACTTAAATTTAAATTTAAAGTAGCAATATCAATCATAAGGAAGAATGATTTGAATTTTGATTTTTTTTTAAAATATTAATTCCTATTTTTAATTTTAAATTAACTCAAGATCAATCTTAATTATAATTAAAAATTCAGAACATTTTGGATGAGTTAAAAATGAATATAGAAAATTACTTATAGGTGATTTGTGATAGTGAGTGGGAAATAAATCAGGATAGAGATAAAAAGATCACACAATAATGTATCTTGGTTCATCCAAGGTGGACTACGCCGAATCCTCATAATATGTGAGTGATTAAATTTAAATTAACTCAAAATCAATCTTAGTTACAAATAAAAATCTAGAACATTCTGGATAAGTTAAAAACGAATATAGCAAATTATTTTTAGGTGATATGTGATAGTGAGTGAGAAATAAATTAGAATAGGGATAAGAAGATCACAAAATGATGTAGCATGGTTCACCTAAAGTGAACTACATTCAGTTCTCATAATCTGTAAGTTTTTTTTCACTAATGTGCTTGACACAAGAACATTTTTTATTTCACACCATATTTCTTGATCACTTTTGATCAGTTACAAAATTCACCTTTCAACCTTGAAAGGATTTTTAAAATTATCTTTCAGTGCATAAAGGATTTTTACATGTTATCTTTTGATCACTAAAAAGGTTTTTACAACATACTCAATATATCTTAAGAAATAGACTTGAGTTTCAAATGATGTGTATGATAAAAGGTTTTAGGATCAAAATCTACTCAACACTTGTTTGAGATTGATTGTCAGCAATAACTCAATAAAGAGATCCTTGAATATAGTAAGAGAAAGTTGGAGTTCTTTCTTGGTTGAAGAGTTTTATTTGCTTGAGTATAATTGTTTAATCATTTGAATGATTGCAATGAAAACTCTTGTTATTTTCTTCTTATTGATGTTCTTTTTATACGCAAGGAGAATGTTAGAAGAGACTCATTATGGTCGTTACTAATCTTGAGGAAAACATTTGTTCAGAGTGAGATCTAGTATGCATGTGTGTTATTCAATCCAGATTGTTCTTTTATGAAACCAAAATGTTAATGGTTTTATGTTGTATGGAAAACGTCGATGAGTGATTTAGTAGTTGTCTAGTGTTAGCCGTTTGTCTCGGAGGCATGCTGAGCTTTCTACAAAAAGTACATCAGCAGTGTCCTTTCGTCTTTGTTGTCCTTGTTCACAGCTCATCAATCTGGAGATCGATCCGGTCATTGATCTAGAGATTGTTTTGCTTTTTTGATCTTCAACTTGAGTTCTAGGAATAATTATAGTTTTGAGTAGTCTTGATATTCTTTAATTTTGAGGTTCGGACTATGGAGAATTACTTGTTTTAGCTTTGTCCTTAACATGAAATGTCCAGAATGCTCCTTTTGATAAACCATAATGATCTTGTAATTAATTTTCAGTTCAATTAAGGCACGGCGTTCTTTGATTTATGTTATGGTGAGATAGTTGATTGTTGTATGAATGTATTTGATCACCTATGTTTGAATAAATTAGTCAAAAACACAAATTAAATAGCAACATAATCAAAATCATGATTGGAATTAATTAACTTGTTTATTTATTTTCAAATACTTGATTTACAATTTTGCCTCAACAAACATTTTCTTGAGAGAATAACTATTATAAGAAGGTGTTTTAATTTTAAATATAGTGAATAACTATTATAAGAAGGTGTTTTAATTTTAAATATAGTGTTTCGCCATGAATTTCATAAGGGCATTGTTTATTTGTAATTGTTAATATTGATTTTGAAGTTTTTGTGGGGTATTTATAGCCTATCTGAGTTAATAATTCCATTAGGCACAATGTCTTCTTAGTTCCTTGATTTTGTCTCCATCAAGATAGTGGAAATTGCAATTCGTAAAAAATTGCATAATGTAAATGCTTTTTACTAAAATTTGTTTAAAAGAAAAGGAAAACAAAAGTTAGGAAAATATAAACCTGATTCAAGAAAAGAAAAAAAAATCTAAAAGAAAAAGTGTCAAAAAGATCTTCAAATTTTGCAGGCTTTTTTACTTTTGGGGGAAAAAAAATATAATATTGCTTCCTTCCACATGTTCTTTTTTCTTTCATAAAAAATCATGTATGTAAAATACTCTTCATTGGCATTACAATGATTCATCAAATCGCTAATAGCCTTAGCTTTCTCTTTATCTCTATTTAAAAAAAAAATCATACAATATTTCTAAGTCATGAGGAATCCTGAGATATAAATTATTTGAGTTACAATATCCTTTGAGTGGACTTCCAAATTATATTGATGGTCATTTTTTATCGTCTGAAATTGCATCACTCCAAGACATGAACAATCCTTGAATAATTTTTTATGTTATCATTTTATGGAATTTGAAAATTCTTTCTTTTCCTAATCTAAAGCATATGATGTATTTATATCTGTTTTGGTCTTATCCAAGTTCATTACTCATATTGATGAATATAAAACGTAGAAATCTTCGGAGAGAATAATAAGAATAGATGATGTGATGTGCTACAAAGCATATAGTGCATTGTTAATTGGGAAAATGATGTGTCAATTAAATAGTGAGACGGTTCATCCGTTGTCGCACACGGGTCAAATACAATTGATAAAATGTAAATAGAGGTAATAACTCGAATCATTTCGCAAGGACTTCTGATATAGAAATAATAACTGAATTGAAAATTGAAATTAAAAAGGGGGTTTTTAGATTTTTAATTTAACAGATGAGCAAAACGATTAATTCACTTATTCGAGTTTTAAACCTATCACAGATTGATCAAACAAGCGTAATGAATCATATGTGAATTTGGTTTTTTTTATTGGATTAAGCATCACAATCATCAAAATATTATAGTTAACGATCAAACGTCGTAAAATTATAATGTAATGAAATTAGAAACCAAAACTAAATTATGTCAAATAAATTTAATCAATCATATTGATATTCAATTAAAGCAATCAAAATATCAATATAATCAAATAAACAAGAATAGAATCATGAATAGATATTGACAGTGTAACCTGAATCTTAAGGTGTTGATGAAGCTTTGAACTCGTGGATTAATCTTATAAAATTAGTCTTCAATGAAATTAAAATAAAACTATGTATTTCTTGTAGCAATTTGAATACTAATTTTTCCGTCCTTAGAAAAGAAACAAAACTACCAATATATAGTACTTGATATTGGACTTTAAGGTTTAAGGTTTAAAAACAAGTGGTCCGCTAATTAAAATTATTACAAAAATCCAAATTAAGAAATTTGCAATTTAGGTCTAGTAAAGTTCGGAATTGGTCTTTTCTTCCAACACAAAAGTTGTAGCTCATATTTTTATCTTTCCATCGTCTGCTCATATGCACCAATCTGATATCCAGAGCTCAAGTTATGACCTACAAAGGGAGAAAGAGTTAAAATACAAATAATAAAATTATAATTTAAAATCGACCCAAAGTTTACAAACAAGCTAAGTCTGCAAAATAAATGGTGGTAAAAATGAAAATAATAAAATTATAATTCAATGGAAGGTACAACACCAGCGGCCGAAGCTAAGTCTGCAAAATCAATTATGTTAATAGAAATATCGATATCAGTACAATGATCAACATGCAAGGCAGCTTCGATCTCAGCCCACACAGAGCACAATTGAGTATCTGTACAGAATTCACAAGTATAACTATCATCAAAACCAGACAATGAAGGAAAATCAGTGGCAAACATATCGGTGTAAGTGTCATCAACCAAATCAGCAACCAATTCAATTTAAAAAATAGAATGTGTTAGAAATTATGGCCTCTATTATTAAAAATTATATGAAATCACTTCACTAATTTTACAAGATTATTAACCAAGTTAACAATGACAGTTTCAAGAAATTATTCAGAAACAAAGATTTTAAAATCCAAACATTCAAGAACAAACATTCATGCAATATCAATATAAAGAGAAGAGATAAAGGAAATCGTGCACCAGGAATTTATACTGGTTCGACTATCAGTTTGATAGCTTTCATCCAGTCCTGAAATCAACAATGATTTCAGCCTTTCACAAGAATTGACTTGAGTACTTTTTACAGACTTTCCAGCTTAATCACAACCTATCCATCCAACTCAACACCACTTCTATTACAATACCAAGTTATCCCTAAGAGCTACTCGCCAAACCCTCACGAGATCAAGTTGAGGCTTCTTCTTGATGAACACAAGCACCAAAACAGATAACCACCAGTTTACACCACTGGATTTTCCAGAAACTTCTATACAGATAGTTGTTCTTACAAAAGAGATAAAAAAAGACTAAGAAGATTGACTCAATCACAATAGAAGATCTCACACACTATTTGCCAATGTATTTTTAGTGAGCTATGACAATCTTTTCAGAGTGTATTTCAGTTTTGGGTTTATGAGAAAAGTGATTGTTATTTTTCTGTATGTGTGTGTTATGTGAAATTTGTGATTGAATCAGTTTATATATTTTCAGAAAAACATCAGATAAATCGATTTCCCAATCGATTTTATTAAAGTGTAGTTTCAGCTTAATCGATTGCCTAATCGATTATCGCGTTTCTTGTTTTTCTTGAATCTTGAAAATAGAAGAACTAATCGATTTGCTAATCGATTATTTTAATGCATAAATCAGAAACTGATACAAAGTTATATCAGAATCGATTGAATAATCGATTATAAGTGTTTTGTTCAAACAACGAGATCAAAACAATCGATTACTCAGTCGACTCACATTCATTGACATAATCGATTTGGCAATGGGCTGAATTCTCCCTATAACTCAAACATTTACTCTAATCAATTTGCCAATCGATTTGACTGATCACAGTGACTCAGATGTTTTACTCCAATCGATTTGACTTGTTACAGTAGCTCAGCTATTTAGTTAAAATCGATGTGCCAATTGATTATGCAATATGTTTCTGATAAATGATTAACCAGATTATTCTTTAAATCGATTACCTAATCGATTAGTGCAAAACTTGCAACTTAAGAAACTTATTTCAATTTATTGTCCAATCGATTTCGTTGATCACAGAACCCATGTCTGATGAAAAAGTATTTTTGTAATCGATTTACCAATCGATTAACTCAGTACGAGCTTGGTTCTGTGAATCACAAAATCGATTACTCAATTGATGTACAAATCGATTGTCCAATTGATTTGTCAAAACCCAAAACACAGGTTTTAATGAAAACCTTTAAGTAATCGATTTCCCAATCGATTAACTTAGTGAAACTTTTATTCTGTGAGTCAGACAATCGATTGCCCAATTGATTTATCAATTGATTTATTACTTGATTGATTACTTGATTGATTAAAACTTATTTTATGATTTCATTGGCAGATATTATATAAGAAATCATTATGATTGAGTCTACCTAATAGACACAATTAACACTAGACACATTTATACATCATTCTTCAAGCTGGTAGTATATCATCCATCTTTGATTGATTGCTTGACTTCCTTGTCCAAATGTGTAGTGTTTGTTCATTTTCCTGAAATATTTCTCAATTCAAACCATTAGATCAATCAAATAATGCATATACATTGTATGTTTGGTCATTATATCAAAATCATGATCAAGGAGGCATATGTCGAGTATTCTCCCCCTATATCAAAGTCATGATCAGGGAGTCATATGTCTTACAATCTCCCCCTTTTTGATTAAATGACAAACGTACAATTTAACCTTGAGTTTACATTATTTATAATTATTATTATTTAAAAACTCCCCTTGAATTTTGGAATTCATGATTCATTTCAGCAGCATAAGCACAAGCTATTTAAATCTATTCAAGTTTAGTATCAGATTTTGGTATCATAGCTTGCTATTTAAATTTATTAAAATTTGGTATCAGATTATCAGAGCTTGTTAAAAAGAATTTATTATATTTAATATCAGAGTATCAGAGCTTTTGTTAAAAAACTTTATTAAAATTAATATCAGAGTATCAGAGCTTTCTTATCACAATTTAATATCAGAGTATCAATTTAGTTTCAGAGCAGCAACACAAGTTAGCAGTATCAGAGCTATCACAAAATTTATCAATTTAGCAGCAACACAAGTTAGCAGCAACACAAGTTAAATTCGTAAATTTCTCCCCCTTTGTCATTGAATTCAAAAAGATATAACAGGAGAGAATTATGAATCAAGGCTGTAACAGAACATTACAAAGCAACAAAGAAAACAAAATCCTAAACAACTAATCTAGGGTTGTTCCTCATTATCACCAATGGGAGAGGTAGAGATTGTTGTATTAGTCTCAGCAAGTGTCTCCTCACCATGAGGTTCAGAACTATTTAGGTTGATGAGGTTTTGTTCTACAGTTGCTTGATGGCCTATGTCAATAATATCTTCAAAAGACAGTTTAAGACCCAGATGGTCTTGGATGGCATCAACATCCTGCACAATTGAGTTCAGAGTTGCTTGGAGTTTCCTAAGAGAGGCTTCTACTCTAGCATTGTGAGCAGCCTGGGACTCCATCAGTTCCAGCAACTTAGCAAAGCCTTAAATCATCAGGTCTTGAATGGTTGTGTGTCGATCTACTGATGTTTCCCAAGCATCATCAGTAGAGTCCGGATCAGTCCTGCCATCAACAGCTTCACCATAAAATGGCAGTCCTGAAAGCTTGGAGAATTCCTCAAAGGACATAGAAATTTTCTTCCCTTTTACTTCAGACTCAAAACCAGTGTCGGTGAGAGTGAAGTTAGAGTAGAATGCCCTAATCAGTGTTGGATATATTTCGAGGGGGTTGGAAAGGAAGTCTACCAAGCCATGGAATCTTAGATGGTTTTGGAATGTGAATCCGTTTGAATCAAAGTATGCAAAATCCAGAGTTCTTGCGTCATGGATTTTTCTTTTTAGAAATGCAGGGGATAAAGCAAATTCCTCAATAGGTTTACCATTAGAAGATTGAGACTTCTTTGGCTGAGGAGAAGAAGTGGTTGTCTTCTTCTTCTGGGTTGGCTCTTTCATTGCATCACTCATGAGTTTTTCAGTTTGAGGAGCGTTTCTCTTCTTTGTTTTCCCTTGATCAACGGAAATAGTTTTCCCTTTGTCCTTTGCCATGATCTTATGAGTTGGAATATACACTCTTTTTGAAGTGGGTGGAGGAGAGGGTGTTCTACCACTTGAGGTTGATCAAGAGGATGGTGATTTCTCAGCTGTTTGCTTCACTCTAGCCATTTGCAAGATTAATGAGGTTTAAAACGTTTGAGAACTTTGATAGATGTAAAACTCACATAGAAAATGCAGAGAGGTTTGAGAAGTTTTTAGAAGTTGGGGAAAAATGAGATGAGAAATCGATTTAGGGTTTTAAGTAATACTGTTTAGAATCGATTAGCCAATCGATGTTATTAAGCATTCGCACATGATACGTCGATTGCCAAATCGATTATGTTACCGTTACTGGAGGGAGGTGAAAAGTCTCAGTTATAATTGCCTCCAACAACTAGTAATTTTTTGCAACAATCATATTTCAAATTGATTCCCAAATCGATTTCCTTTTAATGACTAAATCGATGTCCAAATCGATTTCCATACCAGTTCAGGAAACTTCTCATATCAGCATCGACTTCCAAATCGACTTATTTTGATTGCAGGTTTTAAAATTTGACGCAGTCGATTACCCAATCGATGCTCGGGTTGGAGTTTGGAAAATTTCACATCTTTGGATGTGTGGGAACAAATTAATCGATTAAGAAATCGATTCTTTAAAACTATTTTCCAATTATTCAATCGATTGACCAATCGATTGGATTGATGAATACTCCAGCATTTACTGCTACCTGAGATTAGAAAATCAATTATGCAATCGATTATCGTGTTTTCTATTTTGACAATTAAGACATTGTGCATCATAAATAGATTATGCAATCGATTTTGTAATGCTGATTTTCTATTTAGTCACAGGATAATCGATGTTTCAATCGATTTGCCACAGGGATCATATTTCATTTTGATCTATTATTCCAAGTTTCATTCTAATATAGAAGAAACTTTCTTTGGGTAAGGCTTTGGTAAAAATATCAGCTAATTGATCAGCTGTATTAATATATTCAAGCTTGATATTACCATTTTGATATTGATCCCTAATGAAATGATGTCTAATCTCTATATGCTTAGTTCTTGAGTGCATAACAGGATTCTTTGTAATATTTATAGAACTAGTATTGTCACACATGATTGGCACAGTTCTAAGATCAACACCAAAGTTAGAAAGGTGTTGTTTCATCCATAATATTTGTGCACAACAGCTTCCAGCAGCTACATATTCAGCCTCAACTGTTGAAAGTGCAATACTATTTTGTTTCTTGCTATGCCAAGATACAAGTGAGTTCCCTAATAGATGGCAAGTACCAGATGTACTTTTTCTGTCTAATTTGCAACCAGCAAAATCAGAGTCAGAATAGCCAACAAGAGTGCAAGTTGATCCCTTAGGATACCACAAACCTAGATTTTTGGTTCCTATTAGATATCTAAAGATTCTTTTGACTGCACTTAGATGGGATTCCTTTGGATTATCTTGACATCTTGCACACATGCATACACTAAACATAATGTCAGGTCTACTAGCTGTAAGATATAGTAAAGATCCTATCATACCCCTAAACATTGTTACATCTACATGTTTTCCCTTTTCATCTCTATCTAAATGACAAACTTGACTCATGGCTGTATCAATGGATTTAAACTTATCAAAGCCAAACTTCTTTAAAAGATCATTACAGTACTTGGTTTGACTTAGGAAAATACCATTCTTGCTTTGATTGATTTGAAATCCCAAGAAGAAAGTTACTTCTCCCATCAGGGACATTTCAAATCTTCCTTTCATCATGTTTTCAAATTCTTTACACAACTTACTATTTGTTGATCCAAAGATTATGTCATCAACATAAATTTGGACAAGCAAAATGTCTTTTCCCTTTGTCTTTATAAAGAGTGTTTTATCAACATTTCCTCTTAAAAAAATTTGTTGTATGAGGAAATTGCTGAGTTTGTCATACCAAGCTCTTGGAGCTTGTTTCAATCCATAGAGAGCTTTTGTAAGTTTATAAACATGGTTTGGAAAAGAAGGATCCTCAAATCTTGGAGTTTGACTAACATAAACCTCCTCTTGGATATCACCATTTAGAAAAGCTCTCTTTACATCCATTTGATACAGTTTAAAATCCATGATACAAGCATAAGCAAGCAGAATCCTAATTGCTTCTAATCTGGCTACAGGAGCATAAGTCTCATCATAATCAATACCCTCCTCCTGGTTGTAACCTTTAGCAACTAGTCTAGCCTTATTTCTAGTTATTACTCCATTCTCATCCATTTTATTCCTAAACACCCATCTAGTTCCAATAATATGTTTATTTTCTGGTTTAGGAACTAATATCCATACTTTGTTTCTCTCAAATTGATTAAGCTCTTTCTTCATAGCAATTATCCACTCATTGTCTAAGAGAGCTTCTTTTATATTTTTAGGTTCTACTTGAGAAACAAAGGCTGTGAAATTACAGAAGTGTCTAAGAGATTTTCTAGTGGCAACTCCTATTGAAATTTCTCCTATGATGTTGTCAATAGGATGGTTTTTATTAAATTTCCACTCCTTAGGTAAGTCATCTTCCCTTATAGGTTCTATATAACCCAAGTTAGTTTGAGGTACTGTTTCATTTGGTTCTTTTGGATCGGATTCTACAATTTCCTCAAGAGAATTATCAACTATAAGAGGGATATTGTTCAAGTTTTTAGTAAACATTTCATCAAATTTTACATGAACAGGTTCTTCTATAGTTTTAGTTCTTTTATTGTAGATCCTATAGGCCTTACTAGATTGTGAATATCCTAGAAAAATTTCTTCATCTGCCTTAGAGTCAAACTTTCCTAGATGCTCTTTCCTATTATTCAATACAAAACATTTGCATCCAAAGACTCTAAAGTAAGCAATGTTTGGTTTTCTACCTTTGTATATTTCATAGGGTGTTTTTCTAAGTATAGGCCTAATTAGAACTCTATTTATTACATGTGTAGCTGTGTTTATTGCATCAGCCCAAAAATATTTTGGAAGATTAGAGTGATTGATCATTGTCCTAGCAAGTTCTTCTAGAGACCTATTCTTCCTTTCTACAACTCCATTTTGTTGTGGAGTTCTTGGGGCTAAGTAAATATGGTGAATTCCATTTTGTTCACAGTAGTTATTAAAGGATTCATTTTGAAATTCTCCACCATGATCACTCTTGATGGAGATTATTTTCTGATTCTTCTCATTTTGAACTAAATTTTCAAATATTTTGAAAATAGAGAAGGCCTCACTCTTGTGAGTCAGAAAAAATGTCCAAGTATACCTAGAGTAATCATCTACTAACACATAACCATACAAGTTTCCTCCAAAGCTTTTTACTTGAGATGGACCAAATAGATCCATATGTATTAATTGTAAAACTTTATTGGTTTGAACTAAATTTATTGCTGGGAAGGATGACTTAACTAATTTGTTTTTCTCACAAGAGTGACACAATTTTTCTTTAGTGAATTTTCTGTTTGGGAGTCCTAGAACTAATTGTTTGCTTACTAGTTTGTTAAGATGATCTACATGTATGTGAGCTATTCTCTTATTCCACAACCAATCTTCATCAGATTTAGATAACAAACAGCAAACATCATTTACAGGCAAAGAGTCAAGATCAATCATGTATATGTTATTTACCCTTTCACCTACCAATTTCATGCTATTATCTTCTTTGTGCTCAATTATACAAGACTGAGATGTAAAATTTACCTGGAATCCTTTATCACACAACTAACTAATACTAAGCAAGTTGTGTTTCAAACCTTTTACATAGAGAACGTCCTTGATTACAGTTGTTGATTCACTCCATATGTCTCCAATACCAAGTATTTTACCTTTGTTGTTGTCACCGTACTTTACATATCCACCATTTTTTAAATTCAGAGACAAGAATTTTGATTTGTCTCCTGTCATATGCTTGGAACATCCACTATCTAGGTACCATGAGTGCATTTTGGATGTCAAGCATATCTGCAACGCAGAATCAAACTTTGGTTTTAGGTACCCAATATAAATTGGGTCCTTGAGGGTTAGTTTCAAGCATAGGTTTCTTTACTATCCAAATTTGTTTCCAACCTTTATTAGCAAGCCTTTTCAATTTACAATTAAAAGATATATGTCCCTTTTTACAACAAAAATGACATGATAAAGCAGAAGATGAACTTTGGTTTGGTTTAGTGAAGACATCATGCATATGCTTTGATCTAACAAATTTCTGATTCTTTTTAGCATTCCTGTTTTGTCTATAACCAATTCCAGATTTTTCATTTACATTTCTCTGGTTGCTGAGAAGAACATTTAGTTTGTTTTTACTACTAGTAAATTTTGCTAAATCAGATTTTAATGATTCAACCTTTCTTTCGAGTTCAATACAACTAGTGATTTTGTCATGTGATTCTTTTTTCAAACGTTCATTCAAGTCTTCAAGCACCTTATGATCTTTTTTAATTTCTTCACACATCATGCATTGTTTTTCTAGCATTTTCTTAGTGCTAATTAACTGTTTGACTACCTTAACATGTTCATCATGTAGTTCATTAAAAGCATCATGTAATTCTTCATAAGAAGGATTAGAGGTAGAACTTACTTCACTATCAGAATCTGAATCTGTGTTGGCCATTAGACAAAGGTTTGCTTCTTCTTCTTCTGAAGATGCAGAAGATTCTTCATCATTGTCATTCCAAGCTATGTAGGCTCTTTTAGCTTTTGAAGAAAGTTGTTCTTTGCCTTTAGCTTTTACATTTTTGTTTCTGTTCTGCAATTGGAAGCACTCATATTTGATGTGGCCTGTTTTCCCACATTCATAGCAAGTTACTTTGCTATCATTTGTCTTTGAATTTGATGGCTTTCTTGACTTGTTTTCTTTCTTTCTCAGGAATTTCTTGAATTTTCTGACTAACATTCCAATCTCGGGCTCTTCATCATCTTCACTGTCAGAATTGTCTGTGCATGCTTCTGGTTCAGACTTTATTTTTTGAGCTTGAACTTTCAGAGATAATCCTTTTGTTTTCCTATCTGTTTGCTCTGCCTCTCTCAGCTTGTGCAGTTCCATCTCATGTTCTCTTAGTTTTCCAAATAGTGTGGCAATTGTCATGCTACCAAGGTCTTTTGATTCAGCTATAGCAGTGATCTTGGGCTGCCACTCTCTTGTCAAGCTCCTCATCACTTTGTTTATCTGTTGCTCATTATCTATCACCTTACCTAGAGCATTTAGATTATTGACTATGTGAGTGAATCTTGTATGTAGGTCATTTATTGACTCTTCCTTCTTCATGTTGAAAAGCTCATACTCATGCATCTGCGTGTTCATTCGGGCCCTTTTGACATCTGTTGTACCTTCATGAGTTTCTTGGAGTGTATCCCACATTTCCTTGGCAGTTTTGCAGTTTGACACCCTGAAAAATTCATCAGCACTCAAAGCAGAGGTTATAATATTTTTGGCTTTTGCATTATAGCCAACTTTTTTCTTATCCTCATCAGACCAATCTGAACTGGGTTTTAAGATTAGTGTTTCACCTGTGCCAGCTATTCTAGGCACATAGAGACCCTCTATTACTGCTTCTAGTATATCAAGACTACATGCTTCTAGAAAAATTAACATTCTCTCTTTCCAATACATGTAGGCAGCCCCATTAAATGCATGGGGCCTGGCCAAGGATGCACCTTCTCCCAGGAATTCTACAGAGGTCATTTTCTTTATGAGAATTAGTCTTAAAGATCTGGCTCTTGATGCCAATTGTTAGAAATTATGGCCTCTATTATTAAAAATTATATGAAATGACTTCACTAATTTTACAAGATTATTAACCAAGTTAACAATGATAGTTTCAAGAAATTATTCATAAACAAAGATTTTAAAATCCAAACATTCAAGAACAAACATTCATGCAATATCAATATAAAGAGAAGAGATAAAGGAAATCGTGCACCAAGAATTTATACTGGTTCGGCTATCAGTTTGATAGCCTACATCCAGTCCTGAAATCAACATGATTTCAGCCTTTCACTATAATTGATTTGAGTACTTTTTACAGACTTTCCAGCTTAATCACACCATATCCATCCAACTCAACACCACTTCTATTACAATACCAACTTATCCCTAAGAGCTACTCGCCAAACCCTCACGAGATCAAGTTGAGGCTTCTTCTTGATGAACACAAGCACCAAAACAGATAACCATCAGTTTACACCACTGGATTTTCCAAAAACTTCTATACAGATAGTTGTTCTTACAAAAGAGATAAGAGAAGACTAAGAAGATTGACTCAATCACAATAGAAGATCTCACACACTATTTGCCAATGTATTTTTAGTGAGCTATGACAATCTTTTTAGAGTGTATTTCAGTTTTGGGTTTATGAGAAAAGTGATTGTTTTTTTTTCTGTAAGTGTGTGTTATGTGAAATTTGTGATTGAATCAGTTTATATATTTTCAAAAAAACATCAGATAAATTGATTTCCCAATCGATTTTATTAAAGAGTAGTTTCAGCTTAATCGATTGCCTAATCAATTATCGCGTTTCTTGTTTTTCTTGAATCTTGAAAATAGAAGAACTAATCGATTTGCTAATCGATTCTTTTAATGCATATATCAGAAACTGATACTAAGTTTATATCAGAATCGATTGAATAATCGATTATAAGTGTTTTGTTCAAACAACGAGATCAAAACAATCGATTACTCAGTCGACTCACACTCATTGACATAATCGATTTGGCAATGGGCTGAACTCTCCCTGTAACTCAAACATTTACTCCAATCAATTTGCCAATCGATTTGACTGGTCACAGTGACTCAGATGTTTTACTCCAATCGATTTGCCAATCGATTTGGCTTGTTACAGTAGCTCAGCTATTTAGTTAAAATTGATGTGCCAATTGATTGTGCAATATGTTTCTGATAAATGATTAACCAGTTTATTCTTTCAATCAATTACCTAATCGATTAGTGCAAAACTTGCAACTTAAGAAACTTATTTCAATTGATTGTCCAATCGATTTCGTTGATCACAGAACCCATGTCTGATGAAAAAGTATTTTTGTAATCGATTTGCCAATCGATTAACTCAGTACGAGCTTGGTTCTGTGAATCACAAAATCGATTACTCAATTGATGTGCAAATCGATTGTCCAATTGATTTGTCAAAACCCAGAACACAGGTTTTAATGAAAACCTTTAAGTAATCGATTTCCCAATCGATTAACTTAGTGAAACTTTTATTCTGTGAGTCAGACAATCGATTGCCCAATTGATTTATCAATTGATTTATTACTTGATTGATTACTTGATTGATTAAAACTTATTTTATGATTTCATTGGCAGATATTATATAAGAAATCATTATGATTGAGTCTACCTAATAGACACAATTAACACTAGACACATTTATACATCTATCTTCAAGCTGGTAGTATATCATCCATCTTTGATTGATTGCTTGACTTCCAAGTTTTGTCCAAATGTGTAGTGTTTGTTCATTTTCCTGAAATATTTCTCAATTCAAACCATTAGATCAATCAAATAATGCATATACATTGTATGTTTGGTCATTATATCAAAATCATGATCAAGGAGGCATATGTCGAGTATTCTCCCCCTATATCAAAGTCATGATCAGGGAGTCGTATGTCTTACAGAATGCTCTTCCAAGGGGTGTTTCATAGCATCAAAGATGTTAAATTTTACAATGCTATCACCAAATTCCATGGATAGAGTTCCAACATGCACATCAATTTTTGTTCTAACAGTTTTCAAGAATGGTCTGTCTAAGATGATAGGCGCCCTGTTGGACTTATTATCTCCCTCCATGTCCAAAATGTAAAAATATGCATGAAATATCAATTCATTAACTCGAACAAGTACATCCTCCACAAGTCCAGCAGGATGAGTATTGCTCCTGTTCGCAAATTGAATGGTAAAACATGTACGTTGTAAAGGTCCAAGAGCAAGAGAGTTAAAATTAGATGCAGGCATAACATTAATGGAAGCTCCTAAATCTAACATAGCATTTTCAAAATGACTATTGCCTATGGTGCATGGAATGGAAAAAGTTCATGGATCTTTGCATTTCTGAGGCATAGGCTGAATGAGGGCTAAAAAATTTCGCCCCATGTTTACTCTTTCATTACCTTTTAACCTTATCTTGTTTATGCACAAATCTTTTAGAAATTTTGCATATCTTGGAATCTGTTTAATTGCTTCAAGAAGGGGAATGTTCACTTCCACCTTCCTAAATGTATCTAGGATCTCGTTGTCCCTATCTGCCTCGTCCATTTTCTTAGTCTCCACTGCCCTTTGAGGAAAAGGAAGTGGTATATTTTGCTCAACATCAACAGTTTCAGATATCAAAGTATCCTCAAAAACCTTGTTAATTTTCACTACAATTTCATGTACCTTCGGTATTTCAACACCTTTCCTAGACCTCAATGTAATTGAACTGACATTAGGAGCATTTGGATTTACTACTGACTATGCAGGCAATTGGTTTGACCCCTGAGTTTGCAATTGATTGATTGAAGTGGCTAGCTGACCAATCTTTGTTTCCAAATTTTGAATGGTGGGCTATGTTCTTTGTTGAAATTGGAGATTCTGGACAGCCATCTGTTTAACGAGATCCACTAATGAAGGTGCGTTGTTTTGCTGTTGAGGAATATTTTTTTTGTTGCTTCCTAGGTTGCTGTAGTGCAGATGAATTCCCCCATCTCAAGTTGGGATGGTTTCTCCAACTAGGATTGTACCTGTTAGATGATAGATCATAGTTGGCTTGAGGATTGTATATATTTGCTGCATATGCTTGAGGAGCATCAGCAATTGGATCTTCTTGCAATGTAGGACATGAATCTGATGGATGCTCTAGAGAAGTGCAAATACCACAGACAACTGCTTGGGTTTTACCTATTGCCAATTTTTTTACTAAAGATGTAAACTCATTAAATTTTGCCTTCTAAATTCTTGTAGGAAGAAGCTTGAATTTCATTCACACCCTTTGTGAACACTATTGAATTGCTTTTAGTTGTAAACTGCTGAGAATTAATGGACATGTTCTCAACCAAAGCCTTTGTCGCTTCTGGGGTCTTATCGACAAGTGTTCCCCCACTAGCAGCATCCAAAATGATTCTATCCATAGATAGCAAGCCTTCATAAAAATATTGAATGAGCAAATGTTCAGAAATCTGGTGATGAGGACAGCTTCACACTAATTTTTTGAATATCTCCCAATACTCATGTAATGATTCCCTATCAATCTGCCTGATGCCACATACTTCTTTTTTGATTGACGCAGCTCTTGAGGCATGGAAGAATTTTTCTAGAAACAATATTTTGAGATCATTCCAACTTGAAACAGAACCTTGTTGAAGGTAGTATAACCAGTCCTTGGCAGCATCTTGGAGTGAAAATGGGAAGGCTCTCAGCTTAATGTGGTCTTATGTGACTCCTTGAGGCTTCATTGTAGAACACACAATATGGAATTCCTTCAAGTGATTGTGGGGATCCTCACCGGCAAGACCATTAATCTTTGGAAGCAAGTGTATTAAACCAGATTTAAGTTCAAATGGTACAGTAACTTCAGGATATGTGATACATAATGCATTATAATTGACATTAGGTGCAGCAAGTTGTCTTAAGGTTCTATTATTCGCATCACTCATATTTTGCAACAATTTATCAATTTCAGTATCTGACTCTAACTCGTTAACACTAACAGCTCTATTAAGTCTACGACGTAAATGAAATGTCCTATCTATTTCAGGTTCAAGACAATGAAGATTCATAGAACTAGCCCTAGTCATGCATCATCATAACAATGTAATACAAAATAACAATTCTGAAAATTCCAACAATGTCCCGAATGCTAAAATTGAAGTGAAAAATTGAAAACCTTATCAAATAAAATCCAAAAAATATAAAAAATACCACCAAAAATTTTAAAAATCAAATAAAGGCAACACAATTTTTTTTTTGGAATTTTGGGAGAATATGTAAAATTCAAAAAAGAGTCTAAACGAAGGAATTTGGGATTTTGACTATCATTTCCGTATAAGGAACTTATACGGAGTCCTGATCCTTGATTTTTTTTCCTGATTTTCGGGTGAAATTTTGGAGCAGTCTGAGACAATCGCCTAAAAACGGGGTTAATATTATTATCAGAGAGTCCCCGGCAACGGCGCCAATTTGATCTGCTTTCGCACACTTATCAAATACAATTGATAAAATGTAAATAGAGGTAATAACTAATTTGTGATTCTATTAATAACTAATGTAAATAAAAGGTAAATAGAGGTAAACAGATTCTATCAATGAGTTTAATTTCTAATTTATGATTCTATTCTTATTTGATTATAGAATTGATCAAACAAGTGTAATCAATCCTATGTGAATTTGGTTTCTTTTGATTGGATTAAGCATCACAATCATCAAAATATTACAATTAACGATCAAGCGTCGCAAAATTATAATTCAATTAAATTAGAAACTGAAACCAAATTATGTCAAATAAATTTAATCAATCCTATTGAAATTCAATTTAAGCAATCAAAATATCAATATAATCAAATAAACAAGAATAGAATCATAAATTGAAATTGACAGTGTAACTTGAATCTCAAGTTGTTGATGAAACTCTAAACTTGTGGATTAATCTTACAAAATTAGTCTTCCATGAAATTAAAATAAAACTATTTATTTCTTGTAGCAATTTGAATCCTAATTTTTCCATCCTTTGAAAAAAACAAGTGATATTGGGCTTTAGGGTTTATGGTTTAAAAACAAGTGGCCCGCTAATTAAAAGTATTACAAAAATCCAAATTACGAAATCTGCAATTTAGGCCCAATAAAGTTCGAAATTGATCTTTTCTTCCAACACAAAGGTTGTAGCTCAAATTTTTATCTTTCCAACGCCTCCTCATATGCACCAATCCGATATCCAGAGTTCAAGTTATGACCTACAGAGCGAGAAAGAGTTAAAATGAAAATAATAAAATTATAATTCAAATTTGACCTAAAGTTTAGAAACAAGCTAAAAATATTAATTTAAGCTATAAAGAGATTTTAAAATACCAAACTAAAAAGCTAAAAACATGTGCCCAAATGTTATGATCAATGGTGTTTCATGAAACCTTATAATAAATCTTTGACTTCTTTTCTTCTAAACAGATGATAGTCATACCAAAATGAGAGAAGGATGGTTATTTGAACGACCTAGAAGCAATTTCACTTTTTCCACTAGAGGCAAGTTAGAACCAAATAGTAAATAACTTATCATTTGATGTTTGATAAATTTCCTTGAGTGTCTAGACGATTAAGGTTAGTATTTATATTCAAAAATATGATATGTTCAAAATGGACGAAGTTGAAACCATTGAGGTAATGTTTGAAAAGAATACAAAACTTAACAAATACTTTAAGAGTCCTTTGAAAGACGTATACTAAAAAGGATCAAAAAATAATGTAAAACAAAGGCTTTTAAAAGAATAAACAAGACAAAACTGACATTTGAAAAACTATCATTATAAAGAAAATATTATTTCTCAATCAGCAAATAAAGTAAGAACTAGTTCCTCATTTATAGAAAAATCAAATGTTGCTCTTTTTGGATTCAAGCCATACAAGAAGAGCTAAACTAAATTACAAGACAAACATATTAAGTTGTTTTAATAGATTAAGAAGAAAAACACTTTCTAATTGTAATAGTTTCATTGTTAAGAAATTCTAAAATATATGTTGAGTGACAATTAGGAAATACTCACAATGATGACTAGTGAAAAAAATCTTTCTAGAAGAGAAGAGACGGAATGTAGCTCGCAGGTTTATAGTGAACTAGTTTAAACATTCATGTGCATTTGCTTTTTTCTTTAGCTTCATATTACTATTTCCATATTTTGCATTTGGTCAATTACTAGCATATTCTTTCGGCAAATATTTTTGTTGAAGGTTTCCAAATTATTCTTTTATGCAAAGGAGTTGTTTACCACTTAACTTTTTTGAAAATAATGTTTTTAAATTATGTAAAGATAAATTTTTTAAACTACAATTATGTTGTTGTAAGCATTAGTGTCAAATTGATCATGAGATTACAAAATATTTTAAATTGGTCAAATCAACTAAGTTTTTAGTGCAAAAAGATTAAGTTTAATATTTCAACTTATAAGTGCAAGAAGGAGGTTTGTTGCAGAAGGAGATTAAATTTTCATGATAAGAAAATGTTGGCAAAGTAGGGGGAAGGCTGTTGCATAAAATTAGGATCTTCTTCTCATAAGGAGGAGAAATCATAAACAAAAGAGAGGAGTTGCACACCAGAATCATAATCGGAGGAGTAGAAAAAGTTAGAGAGATAAAATAAGGAGAAACACTTTATAAACTTATAAATGCTTGGAGATGGAGTAAAGTGTCTCAAACTTTGGAACAAAAAATCATATTCTTTAGGGTTTTATTTATTTTCTTTTAATTGATGAACACTTCTATTATTTACTTTTTTTTTTCTATATGTCAATAAGTTACAGGGTTTTGGTCATTCTTGTGATTAAGATACCTTTTTACTGTGTCTTAGTTTTAAATTCCAATTTTATTTTAGATTTTTGTTGTTTATCTCAATTAAATTATTTTATTGTTTTATTTACATGTTTGATATGACCGACCTTTGCATGCCTTAATCAATCAATTGACTAGTTATCAACTACAATTAATTAGTAGATATATATATGATAATTGAGATTAGGATTCTTGTATGATGAAACATATATACTAATATTTCAATCACTCAACTTTTTAGTTCTTTATGTTTTCTCTTAGTTATATTTTGTGTATGATCAATCAAAGAATTAATTTAGGGAAAAGAATATTACATTGAATGACGAATCTTTGTTAATAGTTTTAAAGATGGATTCATAATTGAGAAAAATAAATAAGAATTCACATAAAATTAGGACTTGAGGTATTGATATTACAAGTGAAACTATGACCATAGGTTTATTTTCTATTAATTCAAAGTTGTGTTGTTATATACTCTCGTTATAATTTTTATGCTATCTTTATGTTTTTGTTATCACGAATCTACAGCAATTTTCATTAGTCTAAATAATATAAAATCTTAATTAATTTGGTAATTGATAAATTAATCTCTATGAATACGATAATCTTATATACTACTACTTGGCAAACTCGTACACTTTCGGATTTTGCGCAACATGATGGGTCAATAAAATACACATTTACCTTACCTGTGATATGATTTGATATCTCATATTTATGACATATGAGATAGGGTTATTAGCCCACACCCATAATAGTCTAGATTGTTTTATTGTTACCCTTTATAAATTTACTTGGCCGCAAATATTTAAGAGTAAAGTTCTATAGTATCTCAGAGTCAAGGCATCCACTCAACGTACAAATCGAATTTACTATGTTACATTGAAACAAAAATAATAAAAAACTAAAATGTCTCGTATTATAAATAAATAGCATAATACATGTCACGACCCGAAATTTAAATGTCGTGACCGGCGCACAAGCTATACTCCTAGTCTGGCAAGTCTATCAATTAACTACCATTTCAAAAAAATATACATATACTTTTTACTCGAAATTTCGACAGAGTATCCTCTGTAAATTCAACATTTCCAAATTTATGAAATCCCTGTCAAATTCTCAATTCAGTCACAATCCAAATAACATAATCAAATTTCTTAATACACTTCCCAAAAACTATACAGACTTTCTAAACTCCAAAATAGCTGCAATTTACATGGACTCAACAACTGTTACAAAAAATGGTCATCGATCAAAGAGGCCTACAAAAAAAAAGTGTATTGAGACTTGAATCAAATAATAGATTCCTACTTAGCTGCTTGCGAATCTGAAAAAAAAAAATAAGCAACATAAAGGGTAAGTCACAAAGACTTAGTGAGGAGACAACAATCACCATCAATTAGAAGGGAAACACAAAAGGCACGAATAACTATTTAATCGCTTGACATAAATATTAGAAATCCAGTTGATAACGAAACGAAATCAAAATGAACCTTAAAATCATTATAAAAGTCAAACAAGTAACAATACAATTTTTTTTTGAACCAAGAGGCGGCTTTATCTCATTGATAGCCCTTTCCTCCTAAGGGTGGCCTTTCCCTTATGGGCGGCTCCATCTAACGGATGGCCCTCTCCTCTCAATCCCGCAACGCATCATCACGTATCAATTAGGGAGCTTACATCTCGTTGATAGCGCTCTCCTTCTACGGATGACCTCTCTCGTAGGGGCGGCTCCATCTAACGGTTAACTCTCCCTAATCAACACGTGGTAACTAGGTGCACCTAACGCATTAATAATTATAACACCGATTTCCCAAAACACGCATTTAAAATCATCTCATCGTAAATTCATAAAAATATATTCAATCGCATAACAAATAAATATTTAAATACTTTAACTCATACGTAAATCCAACGAATAACATTATATAACAAAGACCATTAAATTAAATAATTGACAAAATTGAGATAAAATTCAAAGGTTGTATTTCCCAAAATTTTCAATAAATACTTTAATATAGAAAACAAGTAAAATAATAATAATAATAATAATAGCAGTATAAAAATATATGACGATGATCGTCGTCAACTCACAGCTATGGAGAATCGTCTAAGTTTGCTCTTCAACAACTCTCAGAGTAGCCAGTAGGGTCTCAGTTGACAAATTTGAGTATCAAAAATATCTCCAAGACTTTAGAAAAATATTCTAAAGTTTAGCTAACTTTAGGAAACCTTAAAAATCATTTAAATCTACTCTGGGCATAAAATAAGATTTTTAAGCAAAACTACATTTTGCTATGAACTCGTATTAATATTATTATTATTATTATTATTATTATTATTATTATTATTATTATTATTATTATTATTATTATTATTATTATTATATTTTTAAAAATACACGGACGTGTCAATACAAGCTCTAAGCTCAAATGAAAAACATTAGCCTCTAGGACTTATACCAATAGAGGATACGTAGTACTATTCCACCATGCCAGTGAACGAACGATCAATCAATTACGGGGCCATGTTCTCATAGACTCACTCAACAAATCCCGAAACTTATACAAGTAGTCGTTAGGATTAAACTATGGTTGCATAGTTGCTCTCGACATTGAGGAATTAACCCAAGTCACTTAGTAATTCTCCCCTATAGTACCATCAAAGTATGATCTCCTCATACAAACTCAATTGTGATCCCCCATTGTCAAACTCATTAAGTTGTATTTTCAAAACACAAGATCACATATCCTCATGTCGCTAATATCATGTATGCACATGTGGTATAATTAACACTCACAATTACCTTCCTCTCCTTATTGTTTTACATCATTTATACAAGGGGAACCATAATTAGTATGGTTAGGTATAACACATTCACATATCTCATAACACAACTTCACAATTAAACACAACAATTTACATCACAACAACAAGATCATAGTCTCATTTATTAGATACAATTTAACACAATTACTATCATGTAACATAATTAAAATAAAATAATCATCAACTCAATTAAGCATATACCATCCATCATATCATTTCATTATAAATATCCCTAAAATCTATAATTGTTTATAACTCATTTTCTTACTCAATATCCAAGAGACATCCTTAATAGAATTATCAGCCTCGATAGGGCATTGCCATTAGCCTGTCCAAACGATTAGGAAATGAGACATTTCCTTTCGTTTTATCCTATTTGTATATATGATTAGATTGCATTAATTTTTTTTCCTAAATAACTAAGAAAAATAAGAATATGAATCAGAATGAAAAGGGATGGGCTCCAATATGCAAAAAAGTATATCGATCAACTTAATACATTGTAAAACAAAAGAACAGATTTTGAATGGTTGGATAGAGAGTTTATGAATCAATCGAAAGGTATACATGACAACAAATCAAAATGAGACTAACAAATGGTAGAAAACTCCCCACATATTGGTATCAAAATGAAGGCTAAGTATAGTGTGAGAAGATATGAGTATTTGGGAGCTAAAATTCATACCTTTTATTTGTAGAGTCATAATTATATTATCTTAGCACAACAATATGACCATGTCGCGCTGCAACACATGCATTAAACATATCATTAATTATCACTTTCATACACTGAGAGTATAAATTCACACGAAAAAAATGAAGTTTTAAATAGAGATTTTGTAATCATGATACTTGTTTTGCACGGTGAAACTAGAATTACAAAATAAAAATTATCGTTAAGCGTCACATGATGCACGTCCCCTTCACACGGTGAAAATGAGAAAAATAGGTTGACTTAGTTTCCTTTATAATTAAATTGTTATTTTGATTTATCTACTGATAACACATCACAATCATCACAATGAAGAATAGAATAGAGAAAATTGTAATTGTAAGGTGTCTCCTAGTTAGTTTAGACGAGTGTTTTGTGTGATGTCAACTTACTTTGTCTAAATTATGTATGTGTGTGATTTATTGATTCTAATTCTCTAAATCTTTCATAGACTACTTGATCAAAAAAAAATCATAAAAATAAAATAAATAAAAAAATTGTTTTATCATGCATAAGTGTTGTTACATGTTGTTTTAGCATGCACTCACTTTCTAGCATGATCACATTGTCATGGTTTAAAACACTTCAAAAATATCTTCTAAGTCAATTTTAACTTTGTAAATCGACTAATTACCAACTTGTAAAATGCTTGATTTGGCTTCCATCTATTGAGATTTTTATCAACATTGGCTCATTATACCATTGATGGGTTTTTGGTGTTTGTATTGCGGAAAAATGTGAGAATTATTCTTGATGTATTATGCAAAATGTATCTTTAAGAATAAGGAACAAAATGTGACTTTTTTTTTTTTACTAAAAAAGACATTCATTCATTCAAATTGGTATCATACATCGAGAATAATACAATTTCAATCACTGAAACCATAAAGGATAAATCTACGAACATAATCACAACACTTAGGTTAATAGCATGAAAAGATAAAATGTTTATAAATGTGACAAATTGAAAGTGTTCGGGATACCCATACATCAAGATTTGTATCGCTGAATACGTCAAAGTTATTGATTGAATATGTACTAGATCGAAGTTAATATATCAATTTGAATCAAATAAACACCGCAACATAACAGAAAATCAAAACAATGTCACATCAGACAATGAACAAAACTTCATCGCATTAAAATGATGAAATCACATAAAAATATAAAAGAAAGCTAAATCTATATTAAAATCATTTATTTAAATTAAAAAAATAATTAAAAAAAACAATTCATATAAGTGATTTCGAGACAAAAATTGTTCCTCTACCAATTTACAATATTTTATTTAATGACATCTAGTCTAAAATATATGTAAATCTATAAATCTCTTAAAAAATAAAAATATTTATACATATGATTTTTATTTATTATAAGTGATAAATCAATCAAAGAATTTACCCTGATTTGTTAATTTTGGCTACGCCGTGATCTTTGACATTTGCACCAAAATTTCAATTTAAAAATATGATTTAAACACGCAACAAGCAAGGGAGTCACATTTTCAAAAGAGTTATAGTGTAAAGAGATGCAATCAGACCACAAACATTGCACTTGAAATTTCTAATGCCCCAATTCAGCAAAAAAATAAAATTATTAATGCCAAAGCTTAAAACATGGCATTTGCAACACATGTCTGCCTCAAGCTGGAACGTGAATATTTTTTTTGTACACGTCGATTCATCCCACAAAACACAATCTCGTTTCTTTGTTAGCTTCCAAGAAACCAATCGGGAATTTACTAATCAATACTCTCTCTTCCCTTAAAAAAATCAATCAATATTGCACTACACATTTATAATTCTACACCATATTTTATACAAAATTTTTATTTTATTTAAAAAAATAAAATTTTTTTACTCCATTAAATTCAAATTAAGTTTTAAAAAAATTTAAATAAATTATAAAACATAAATATGTTTCAGTAATTTCAAACTGTATATAGAAAAAAAAAATTCAAAATTTTCAGAACATAACTGTATTTTTGAAAATTTGAAATTTGTGCTACTAAAAATTTGAAAAAAAATATTCCGAAACACAATTTTTTTAAAACAACTCACTTGTTTTAAGTTTTCCGAACATTTTGTGTTACGAAATTTTTTTTAAGTTTTCTAAA
>JBBPBR010000003.1:49922701-49940676 GCA_037974775.1 Cicer pinnatifidum
CTTACATGTTTTTCTCGAAAAGAAATCAAAAACTTTTTTGTTGAAAACAATTAATATTTTTTTTGGCAAAATAATTTCTAAGTTCTTTTTTTAAAAAACTAATTCAAAATTAATTTTAACTAAAAATTTCTTCAAAATATTAAAAAAATTTACCCTTATAAATCAATTTCAAACTTATTTATAATTACATTGAATTTGTTTTAAAAGTAATTTCTAAAAAATAATCAAATCATTAATATAGTCAAATTTAGTTTTTACACCATAATTGTCTCTTTTCTCCATTTTATAATCACTGAGTATCAATATAATAAAAATATTTCAAATTATTATATATTATATTTTATATTAATAATGATAAAAAAAAATACAGCATAGTTAGACAATTTAGTTTTCACAAAGACATAGGATTCTTGAAACTTGAAATAGAGTAAAATGGAGGAAAAATAACGCACAGTAACTCACACGGACTGTGTCACACACATTCACAGGTCCACAGACCCCAAAAGATTCCAGTAACTTACTGTCCACTTTTGTCATACGTGTGGGCATCTACCCTTACTTTTAGATCTGTACATGTCCTTTCTTGTCATCATGAAAGAGAAACTAAAGGCTGGCTTCACCCAAATTTATGATAATCTTATAAAATCTAAATCTATGGCATCACTCACATGGGTTCGTAGGACCCATACCCAAACACAACCTGGCATTTTTATAAATATCTATGGCCCACATGCATTGTCAGCATTCCCATGTGATGTTGTGCTTTGTGGACCCCTCTCCTTCTTTCCTCTCCAATAATGGCAAAATATATACATACCCCACCAAAATTTTATACAAAATTCAAAGGGAAAATAATTGTAGGAACAAACAAAGAGACAAATTCTCCTTTAAAATTAAAAAACTCATAAATAGTAGGAGGCAAATAGACCAATTTTTTAAGTCTAAAAAAAAAAACTCACTTTTGATTCTTCTTTTCTAAATCTTCTCACTTTTCTTTCTAGTAACATAAGAGGTTGAGGTTGATAACTGTTTATAACAATTATTAAATACAAAGCATAAAAACTGCAACATATTAATAACATTAACTTTAACTCAGCTAAAATTAACAATTATACATTCCATCTTCCCTCTTGAATCAGCTAGCCTTGCAGTTAACATCTCTTCATTTACTTTTTTACCCTTTCATCTGTCCATTTTTTTTTCTCTAGGTAATAATGCTCCAGCTGTACAAAGGACTTGAATTATGATACCTATGTTAATATTACAACATAGGACTATTGACTCTGATTCTTTTGTGTTATTTAATTTTTTTTAACTGTGGTTCAGCTACTACATGAGAGAAAAAGAAAATGGTACAATAATGCTCTCTAACAAAAGAAAAGGGAATTGGAGTGCCCCACTTCATTTACTGAAACTGCTTTTTTTACGTATTGATTTTGTATGGTAGTAAGTAGTATAGTATTGATGATTGATGGTGATGGTGTTGGCATCTTTGTTGCTGGTGATTCTCTACAGATTTTTTTGTTGGATGGATGTCAAGGTTTTCTTTCATCATCTTTACTTCATTTTTTTTTCCTGTAAAAATTGTACACAAAAACAATACAAAACCAATTTCCAAATTTAATAAAACTAAACAACAAACCGACCCAACTTGGTGACACTATGCAATATTAGACTAATTAACAGAACAGAAAATCCTTTAAATATCACTCCTACTTTATTCCTAAAATATATAAAAATTATAAGTATTTGAAAAGCTGTGTCATTAGTTCCTAAAGTATATGAAAAAAAATTTGGTTTGTCCTTAGCAAACTATCATCATGTACTAAAATGGATCTCGATTTGGTGCATTCAGTTACATCTGGTCCCAATCAAGATTGGAAAGTTAAAATTTAAATAAAATTTTAGTTCAGATGTGCTGACTGTAGTGCAATGGACTGCATTGAATCCAAATCCGACTAACATAAAGTTCCAAAGTAACATAAGTTTACCTGAACCTGAGGAAAACTATATGCCGATCGGTCCACCGGTGCCGGCAAACATCCCAATAGTTCCATGGCCAGAGGAGAACCTAAGTTCAATTTTTAAATCAAGATCATCAAAAGTCCAACAAGACTTTATGGATGGTGAAATTCAAGGGGAATAATGAAAGATGTAATGTGATGACAGTACCTTGGTAATTGGCAGTTATAGGATTTAAAAGATCCCATATCAAGAGCAGATGCTGATGTTGGAAGTAATTTACTAGTGCCAAATTTAGAGTTAGCAGATGCATCTGAATCAATGGCCTCATAAGGTCCATTAGAGAAGGGAGCCATTAAGTCTCCAGCAGCTTTTGTAGGAGAAGCAAAAGGGCTATCAGGAAGATTATGTTCCAAACTGCATTTATTAATAAAACATTTCAATACAAAGCCTCTTTAAATGGAAATCAAATTGAGGAAAAATTGGTAAAAAAAAACATGAATAAATGCATAACTTTTGTTTTTGGCATGGACTAAAGAGAGGAATTTGATGCAAAAAAGGTACTTACTATTTTGGTAACCTTTTAGAAATTTTACTTAATCTAAATAAGAACAAGTTCTATACCATTCTTGTAAATCAATCTCTTCATCATGACTTGAGTTTTGCTTGCCATTTCCTTCACTATATCCATTTTCACCATTGACCACAATTTCCTTACCAGAAGAAACGTTGACTGACTGTTGACTGACAGAAATTGAGGCAGTACTAGAACCATTATCTGGAACAAAAAATAGTATAAATCTCAATCAACTCATGACAGTTCAGTTCAAAAGAAGTTACAATGAAAATAGACAAAACCTTCTGAGGTCTCTGAGTTTCTGTGGAAAGAAGGAAGAACAAGATTTTGATTGAACATATTAGGAGAGTGAGTCGGAGAAGGAATTGGACTTCCGGCGGATAGTGCGCGTTGGTGTTGCTGCTTCTTGATGTCAAGAAGTTGCAAACTCATTAACCTCCTACTTTGAAGTTCAAGAGCTTGTTGTAGATCAGCTTGTTCTTCTAGCTTCCTTCTCCACAACATGTCTTGAGTATTATAGAACATTCTTCCACCTATAAAAACATGACAAAGAAAAGACACCCCACATGTTAAGACTATAACACAATCTTTAAAGACAAATATAAAATGGAAGGTTAATTAGTTGATGCATTAACATACCAAGTTGAAGATCATATTGGTCTCTAGCATCAAGTCCAGTAGGAGTGCCACAAGGCGAAAAGTCTCTATCAACCTGCTGTTGCATCTGCTTCCTGCAAATCACAAGAATCATGAGCTATAAAGTATGAAACATGAATACTGACACAGACACCAAACACGACACTGACACATTGACAATAGTAATAATTTAAGAAAATGAATTAATTGTATGTGTCAGTGTCGGACACTAAAACACGCGTTCGATTAAAAGTGTCGCTGCTACATAAATTACAACCACAGTTCAAATCATGTTGGTGACTATAATAACAAAGAAAAAGACTAATTAATAAGAGCAAGATGCTTATACTTGTCTGGAATTTTTCCCTTCTCCTTATAAGGCTTAACAAGTACTCGAGCATCACATACAAAATGAGGGTTTCCTTTTGATAAAATCAACTTCACTGTCTCTGGATAAACAAAAGTAACAAAGCCAAACATACGCTTCTGCTGATATGGAATCCTCACATCTTGAACAGGACCATAAATGCTTCAACAAAAGTAAAAAAAAAAAAAGTTAATATTATTTTTGGATTTGCCAAAACAATGCAGTATTCAACAACCTGAGTTGAAAAACTAAAACCTGAAGTAATTGGAAACATCTTCCTCTCTAAATGTACTATCAGCTGGAAAAGTCAAGTAAATCTGTCTTGAAGCAGGGTTAATCATTCCAGTAGGACTATTCAAAGAAAAATCATTTCTTTCAAGCCTTGATCTTCCAAATTTGTGCAAGTCCTCACTCATCATGAGTGCTGCAGCTGCTGCCCTGTAATTATATCATCAATCATTATCAAAATTTTGAACTAAATACATCAATTTTTATTGACAAGAGAAGTACTATATGTTCCCTCTGACCATAAAATATAAGAAAAAAAGTACATATATCTGAACTAAAATATAACCAAGATAGATGAACTTTTTTGCTTATATTTAAGTTCAAATGGAGTATATAACTTTAGTGTACCTTTGAGTATCATTTTGTTGCTGCTGTAAGAGAAAATTCATGCACTTTGGTGAGTAAGGGAAAGAGTTAGAGGCCATGAGTTGAGAAGCAGCAGCCAATCTTTGTTGTTTAGATCTAAAGAGTTGGTCATGACAGCTGTCCATAATCCCAATCTTGTTAGGAGACCCAACAATTGAACCTGCATCAGCTTCTCCACCATGAAGGAACCTACAACTAGTACCATTTTTACAGTACCCTCTAGCAAAATAAAGACAAGGTTTCCAACCCAACCCAGAATTAGGATCCTCAGAAGCTAAACAAGCATCATTAACAGAACAACTCCTTCTATGAAGAGACCCTCCATAGCCATAAGAAGGAGAAAAGAGAGTAGAGTCACCACAAGGTGTTGGACTTGAAGACATATCTGAATGAGTGTAAAAAAGTTCAGAACTATCATTCAAGAAAGAAAGCTGGTCTTGTAGTTGAAAATCATCAATTGGATCTGAGACTCCATTTGAGTAAAAAGGGTCATCATGGTTTTGAAACTCAGACATAGTAGCCCAAGAAGATGAAGGGTTAGGAATGGTTAAAGAAGGAGGAAGGTTGAAACCATTACTAAGCCTTGAAGAAGTTGTTGTTGTTGTTATTGAGTTTTGTCTTGAAAGAAAAGGTGATGGAGATGGAGGAGTTGAAGAAGGTGTTGTTGGAGAGTTATTATTAGAAGGTTGTGGTAATATTAATCCTAACTCTTTTCTAGCTTTGAAAATCACTGAATGAACAAGTGATTCAGGACCAAATGCTAATCTAATCATTTCTTTTTCACCATGGTCTTGAATCAAAAGTACACCCATGATTTTTGAAGCATTTTCAGGGTCCATGTTTTGGATCCTTGAAAATACAATCCTAGTAGCTTCATAACCATCCATGACTTCAAAAAATAAAAATTCCAATTTTTGTTGTGAGATGAGTGTGTAATTTTATGTTTTTTTGGCAAAGTTTCACACTACTATTACAAGTAAAGTTTCTTTCTCAACCACATATAAGTGCTCTCTCTCTCTCTACCTACCAAGTTGAGATGAATATGTTTCTTTCATTCACTCACATATTCCTGCAAAAGCATAACAAGAAAAAAGCAAGTTAAAGAAGAAAAAGGAGAAGAGGAAGTAAGAAAAGTGAAGTGTTAAAAGTAGTATTCTCGTGTGGTTGATTAATAGGAGACTAATGAGAAAGGAAGATGCATATAATTAGTTACCTTTGATAAAAGGAAAGAGAGAGAAAAAAGAGAGAGACATAATAATAAGATGGTGGTTGAATATCTCTATAAAAGAAGCAATGAGTGCAAAAGTTTGCACAAACAATAAAAAAGGAAAGAAAAAAAAAAGAAAAGAAAAAAACAAGAATTATTATCTACCATATTTCTAAATCTCATTTGTTTTTTGTAAATAAAATTTGAAATCTAGTAATAAGTGTGAGAAGAAGGGTGCAGGCTTACACATGAAAAGATAAACTCTCTTTCTATGTTGCTATGTTTGAAGACAGTTTGTTTCCTCTCCACACACAAGTTGTTGTTTGCAGATGGAAGAAGCAGGCAGGCAGAGGAGCAGAAGAACCATGAATTGCCCTCTCAATCACTGCCCTTCCATGCTGTGTGCGTTTTTATGGGAAGTGAAGTTGAGAGCTTAGCCGTTTCTATTTATCTCTCTTGGACCAATCCAATTTCTTCTTCTCTCTCCCACTCACTCAAATAATTATCAATTATTAATAATACTAGTAGTTGATTACTCCTTCCATTTTATTATTTATATATACTCAATTCATTTATTATTAACAGTGGTACACACTACAAAAAATTTAATTATTTAATTAAATATTTCTCTCCTTTCAAAATAGCTGATTCAATGTGTAAAAACAATTGTCATTTCAACTTTCAATGCATTTTTTTTAAGTGTATCATTTAATTAATTTTATTAGCATCACTATCAATGTAGTATTTTTTATTAGATATATATATGCCATTGTTAATGTATTAATATATAAGAAAGGTAATTTAATTAAAATAATATTTTATCTCTATCATTTATATTTTTTTTTAATATAAGTGAAATATTAAAATAACTCAATTATTATGAGACAGAAAGAGTAATTTTTATTATTCATTATATCCTATAATAAATTATTTGTTTGATTATTTCGCACACATTGCATAAAATGTATAAATAAAATAGAAGAGCGTAAAGGACTATTTGGTTCAACACATACAAGGGAATGAAAATATTTTAATGGGAGAGTGGAGAGGAGATAAAATTTTAATGATTTTGTATTTGATTTGAGATGGTATGATAAATCATTATCATCATTACCACATATAATCCTATAACTCCAACAAATAAATTTTTCCCACCAAAACACCACAATGACAATTAAGTAATTTTTGTTTAGTATATATGACAATTAACCAACCATATCATGGGATATCATGTCATTGTTTTACTACACAACTTTTTAACATTACTTTAAAAATAAAAGGGGTGTTTAAAAATTCAAATATGAGTTTTGTATAATAAAAACTGTTTAATCTCATCATTAAATACATGTAACCATTGGGAAAATGTAAAAAATAATCTTGATTAGTAAAAAAGATAACATGTATAACTATAATCATTATTCATCTATTGAGACTATAAATTTAAAATAAATGTTCTTTCTCAATGCAGCACAAGACTCAAGGCATAAAGATACAACTATTGGAAAAATGTTACAAAAATCACAGCCAATAAGAAAGATGTGTGAAGTCATAATCAATATTCTTGCATTGAGACCACAAATTTGAAATAATTCTTCTTTTCCAAAGCAGCGCAAGACTTAAGGTAAACCGATGCAATCATTGGTAAAGTGTGGAAAAAGTTCTAGCCAATAAAAAAAGATAGCATATGCAATCATACTTATCATTCTTGCATTGAGATCACAAATTTGAAATAACCCTTCTTTTCCGAAAAAACACAAGACTTAAGATATGCAAAGTTGTGATCATAAGATTTTTCTCTAGATTGGGTATAATCACTATTAAAGCACTGATTAGTATAAAATATAACATTTAATATATGATTTGCATATATTTTCTCAAACGTGAAATTGTTGTAAAATACGCTTGCCATTGTTGAGGAAAACTACATTATTATATTGTATCATAATATATTTGTGTTTTTATTTATTGACGTTAGTTTGAATGAAATACATCTAGATATATTGTGGAACTTCGATATAGAAGTTCTTTCGCCACTAGTAAGCGGTTTAACCTCTCCTTTGTTCACTCGTGTCCCTTACCAAAACAAAACGTTCAGGCACTGCAAAGGCACGAGAAAGCATATAAGATAGACTCCAACGAGGTGCAGGATACTAGGCCGAGAAACCCGGGCAACCACCCCCTATGTGCCGATTATGTTCATCTAACAATAGTTGTGTTATATCACTTATTATGAGCTCTACGTTTGTGCATTTATATTTGTTTAATCAAAATGTTAATAGTTTAATACAAATTTTATGATGGATTGCTCTAGAGATATGAAATTTGAAATTTATTAAAATTGAACTCTATAGCTATAGACTTTCCATACGTTGAACTATTGTTACAAAGTGTTCACGTATGTAAACAAGAAATATAGTAGTACAAAATCCTAGAAGCCCTCGAGAGTATATTCATGGTGCTTTCTAGGAGAGTAATACACTATTCTCGAATATGCTAAAGATCCCTAGCCCTTGTTGTCACTTCCCTTTTTATAGGTAGATCTTCCTTTGAAAATGGGCATTCTTGGTCCAGATCCATTTAGTCCAGCCTCTTGTCCTAGTGATGCGCCATTTACTTTTGGGATGATTGGGTGCACGTACGTGTCACCCTATCTTAGGACTAACTGGATGCACAAACATTCCACTAGGTCACCTATAAAGGTGCACAGTCACGCTACCTTGTCATTCATATAGAGCTGAGTTGTCTGAGTTGATTGTCACATTATTCTATGTGCTAAGCTATGTCCTTCAAATTAGGGAACTGTCTTAGAACTTCAATTTATAGAATTGTTGATAGTACTCTTTAAATGCATTAGAATAAGAAAGGAAAAGTTAACAAACATGTTTTTTATGATGTTCCACAAAATGTTCTTGTATTCCTAACTAATATAGTTTACATAACCTCATCTGAGAACAACACAACCAATAATGATTTTGAAAAGAACACACTACATATCCTTTAGTTCTACAACCATAATTGTGGTTTTGGGGTCTTTGAACAACTCATTATTAATCCTTGTAAGAAAAACAATGGCTTAACAACCATGTTATATAATCATTCTAGAATCGAGACAATTGGTAATTTCGGCAATATTTGAAGTGATGATGAGAGTCATTCTTCGTATCACCATTTTTATTACCTTATCATTGTGAATTGTTGCATAATGCTTAATTCCTTAACTAATTTATCATAAATTGAGCTTTCTTTCAAATAAAAAAAATAATACCAACTTATTTTGCTGAACTCATTTATGAAGTTGAAACCATGTTCTGCCATCTTGATGAAATCCACCCCAAGTTCACCATTTATAATCAATTTAGAAGCAATATCAGTTGTTGTTGGAGTACCGTGAACAAGTTTATCAGCCGTTGTTCGAGTTCATAAAATTTCACGAGAACGAGTTTCAGAATTTTAGGATTCAAAATCGTGTAGTTAGGGAAAATGAATGTTGTGGGTGACATGTAAGTTAGCAGGAATTTTTTCAAAAGACTTACTTACTAAAAAAATTGTATTTAATGAAAAATAAATAAGGAACCTAACCTCAAAAATGTTTTTCATTATTACAAAAGATGACAACTCAATAAGTGTTAAGGTGAGTCATTTCTAAATCTCAGTCACATATTACGTCATCAGATGATGCCAATGAATTAGTTAAATTTATCATAGGCAAGAAAACATGAGATTCATGATTCTCTTAACTAGAGGAAAACAATATAATGTTTTATGATATCAAAGGCAATGTTGTGATGTGTTTCTCTACCATAGGCAAAATAATATGCAATATCATGTTATCCATCAAAAGCAAACTTATTAATCTAAAGAATGTAAAAGAACACATTGCTTGCTTTGGCCTCTAATAAAATTATTAAAATGTTGATTCTATTTTATATTGGAACTAGATGAAATTATTGTGCAAACATTTTGACGATTTATTTGGAATTTTTCATTAGTGGAGAAATTTTTATAAAATATTTGATAACTATTCATCATATGCATATTTTTCATTGTTTTTAGTCTTATTTATCTTTAATCATTATTTAATTTTAAAAAGTTATTTGATCTAGTTTGTTGATTTTAGTTATTGGATTTAAGAAGAAGAAAAATTATGTTCTTATTTCCTTGATTAAATGAAGATTTTTCGTAGTTTTATATTGTTTTGTTGTTTTAGTGCAATGATTGATTTTTGGTGAGAAATCAACATGGCCTATGTGGAGTATTTAAGTTATATCTTGTGTTGTAGATTTCTAATTTGAGTCAAATCAAGTGAAAATGAAAGCTAAGTTGCAACTTTCATGAAGACACCGAAATCAAATTCGAACTCAAAAGAGGAGGAAAAAAGGATAAATATCATACAACAGATGTTGTGAGTTGGAGCGCAAATGCTTGTGTTCGGGGTGCATTTCTATAGTATTTTGACTTTTCGCCTTTTTCCAATAGCGTTAGAGCTCCCCTGGCACGTACTAGGCCACATGGCACGGTGCATAATGCATTTTAATGTGTGTCTCTCACTTCCTAGATATCTTTTTTGCTCTTTTGATGTTTTGAGACTAGTGTTATAGAATAAAAACTCATAGGAGGTTGGTTCTAATACAATTGAATGAGTTTTATCAAGAATCATCTATGAATCATTTTTGTAATTTTTCTTAAATCTCTATTTGTTGTATTTCTATCATGAGTAACTAAACCTTATTTATTAAGGATGATGAAACAAGATAAAACCATTATTTGTCTGATTTAATTTCTAATTAAATGAACGCGCTTATTGATCATCTCTATGCTTAATGCTTCTTATTGTTTGATCAACTTTAAACTGCTTTACGATTCGTACTTTGAAACATAAGTAAACTTTACATATGCTTGAGATGAGAAATTCATGAAACCAATGGAATTATTTGCATAGGCAATAAGTTAATAAGAAAATTTTTGTACTGTAAAGCTTAATTATAATCTTAAATCCACTAAGGAATTATGGATTACTTTGGAATTAAAAGTTATGTCGCTAAGGAATTAGGGCAAAAAAAAATAAAGAGAATTTGATAATAGATCAATAAAGGAATCTAGTAACTAGGGTCAAATTTAAAACCAATGTTGGATTCAAAGTGAAGTTCATTCATGACATTTTTTTATTATATAAGTTCAATACTACTACTCTTGTTAATTTCAAAAATTATTTCAATCATTTAGAAGTTTTTTTTATTCAATTTTAGTAATCAAACATATTTCGATAGTATAACACAATCCTTGATTTCGATATTCGCTACTACTGTTTTATTATACTTGCAACAATTCAATATATTTACTAAAACACTATCAATATTTTGGTGCCATTGTCAGGAATTGTCATATCACTATTGAGTGATAATTTAGTTACTTGATTACAATTTTTTGCTCTACAACAAAATTTTTGTTTCCTTTATTTTTAACTTAGAAAGAAAAAAACTCTTGTTTTTTTATTTTAATTTTCTATTTTTGTTTGTTGAGCTTGCTAATGTAGTGTGCTAGTGGTTTGTTTCTTCTTTGTTTGAAATAACTATCCACTTTAGAGCATAGAAGATTGTAATAATTATATTATACTACAATTATTGGAAGAGTATGATATTTGTCGTATATCTGTTGAATTATGCATAATTGAGGGACAAATCTTGAGAGATACATTTCAAAAAAAATTCCTTTAGATGCGGCATCTTAGATGTGACTTTTGCAGAGAAGGACATAGGAATGTAACTTGTTTTGGTTACTATGCCCTACAACTAAAAGATGAAGAACTATTGGTCATAGAAGTCGAAGATCTATCTTCGATCACGTTGATTGTTCAATTTGATGAGTTTTACTTATGCATACATTGTTGAATACTTTTTGGTTGTAAAAGTCTTGATATTCTTAAAAAACCTTTGCAGTGACATGTTTGATATCATTTAGATAGTTCATACTCTTTCGTATTATTCTAGTTGTGAGCTTTTGAGCCTAAACACTTTAATTATTTGTTGTGTGATTATTCAAACATGTGTTATCCCTTCAGAACTTGTACTAATTCTGACTTGCATCTCTTGTGATTTATGTATACATTGATACAATTTTGTTTGGTCGTTTGAGCCTTTATAACTACTATGTGGAAATTTTATTCTTTGGTATCCCCTTTGATCCCTTCCATTTTCTTTCAGTCACTAACCATATTATAAGTCAAACGTCGGATTTTAAATAAATCACCTTACTTAGAGTCAGGTAGAAATTTTTTGTTTCGTCTTGGTAAAATTCTTAGTTTAGATTTCTCATGGGATAACAACCTTTTAAGTGTGGGGTGGTGGTTCTCAAATAAATAAAAATCAGTTTTTGTACTTTGAGTAGTAACAACTTTTTGGTTCTTTAGTCAATGTTTGGGAATCTCTACAATGAAAATATAAAAAAGAAAAAAAAGGAAGAATAATTTGAAAATGTGTACTTAACTCCATGTAGTAAAACCTATTATCCTAAAATATTCTACCCTTACATGAGCCCCACTACAATCTGAAAGTCCTCCAAAAGTGTATGTGTTTGTTGCATTGTGATTGCTAACTATAATTTTTCAAGCTTATGATAGTGTACTACATGTTCTAGGATTTGAGAGATAAATTCATAACCCTTGCTAAACACATGAGAAATTTTTTTGATGAGATTGAGTGAAGAGAGAGTTGAACTTGATGAATATATGCTAAATGAGTTTTTCTAAGTTTAGAAATGAGTTTTTTTTTTTTTTTGAGATGTAAACACACTTTGACCACAACACAATGTTAAAGAGTGAAGCTCATTACTATAAATTAGGAAAGACTAGAATTTCACCACATCACTTCTTTCTTTTGTGGCTAACATTTAGTTAGGCCTTCTTTAAATTGGTGAGAAGTTTCCCATCCCTCTCATTTTTCCAAATATGTGGCATCTCCCTCATATTCACTAATTTTATTTTTTCATCTTTTTCTTTGTAAGAAGATTTAGAGGAGATTCCTTGAGATTGTCTTCAACTTGAGATCCTTTTGGTATTAACTTTGATGTAATAAACTTTTCTCCCTATTTTCCTTTCCTCTTAGGTGTGGTTCGTTGGGTGGATTTTGAGTGTTCATTTTAAATTTTTTATACTCATAGTCTTTAGATGTATTATGTATGAATTGCTTTAAAAAAAAATTCTACTCAAATCTTTGTGTTCTAATTGTAGTGATAGTTGTTTGAAGATCAAATGATTTTTCTCAAATAGGTATTTGTTTGGCCGAGTGTGTGTATGTGTGGTTGAAAATCTTTGTTTTGTTTGGTTTCAAATAAATATTGTAGATCAATTGGTTTTAAAAAGCTTGCGTGAAAAAAATCCAATTTCCTTGAGTTTATGCTTTTGTTGAAAAAGGTTTTGGTTATGAAAATTTCAAATTATACCTATTTGGTGTGTCATGAACAAAAAAAGTCTTAAATTGGGCATTAATGTGTTTGACAAATGAGATTTTTTGATTTTATTCTAAAGTTGTGACTTGAGAAAAAAAATTGATTTAATTAGTAAGTTTCAAATTAAAGTTGAAAGATGAAACTTTTGCATCGTGTAATTTTGAAGAAAAAATATTCTATAAATTCTTATATGTTTATGTAGTTGGCTATCTAAGTCTCGAAAAAGAATCGAATTCTTTGACATTGAGTTAACGATGAAAATAACTTAGAAATATTGTGTTTATGTCAAAAAAAAACTCAGGCAAAATGAAAAAGAAACAGAGAGGTCATGGCAATTTTTTCAAGGAAGTTTGAAAAAAAATTATTGAATTATGTTTAAAATCATTTTAATTAATTATATCCTTGAAGAAAGATAGTGATTTTATAATTTTGTTTACTAGCTACTAGCTTCGGTATTTGAAGAATTTGAGTAAGATATGATCATAAAAATGATTGATGAGAATTATTGTGAATTTTGAACAAGGATGGTTAAAAAAAAAGGTGCATTTTGATGATAAAAAAGTTGAAGTTTTTGGAGAAGTAAATATTTTGTAATGAAATGGAGTTTTGAGGATGAATAAAGAAACTTGAAAACATAAGTCAATTTTACCTTGGAAAAGTTTTAGATTATGGAAACTTTGGAACTTGTAACTTTTGGAATTATTTAAGAAACGGTTGTTTGAAAAGTCGATTAAAATTGATTTTGAGAGATTTTAGTTCTTGAGGTTGAAGTGTATTCATCAAGAAGATGAATTCAAAACTTGACTTGAATACAGACTGAAGATGGGTTTCATACGAAAATAGATAAAAATTTTGAGATAGAAGTTGGATAAAATTTTACATGTGTTGATTCAAGTTATAAAATTATTTTTAACTTAAGGTTAATGTTTATCTAAATTTAGCGTTGAAATTCTTTTAAAAATAAAAGGGGTTACTAGATTTGATATTTGAAAAGTATTGATATAGTTTAAAAAGTTATTTGATAATGTGAATGTTTTGAAAACAAGGGTGGATATGGTCGTGTGGTATGCTCTGCGTGAATGTTCAGAAAATATCTTGCTTGATGAGTGATTTAGTAGTGAAATTTATAAAATGACTTGTTTCTTGAAAAGTTGAGAAAAGGAAAGTTATAAAATGTGAAAGTTTTGAAAACAATGGTGGATATGGTCATGTGGTATGCTTTGTGTGAATGTTCAAAAAATATCTTGCTTGATGATCGATTTAGTAGTGAAATTTATAAAATGTCTTGTCTCTTGAAAAGTTTAGAAAATGGAAAGTTAGAAAGAAAACATGCTCTAGAGGTATTTTAGGTGGTCAGATCGAGGGGTAGATTAGGGCCTTAGGAACCTAGTTTTGACTTAGTCATTTTCCTTGGTCAAAGGCTAAGAGGAGTAGAAGGATCAAAACTTTGTTGGTCGAAGATGTGATAAGTTTGTGTAGGAAAGTGTCACCAAGTAAGAGTTTGTTCCAGTTTTTAGTATAACATGTGTACGTTATACTTGTTGTTAATGTTTTGCTACCTAATATTTGATTTGGTGTTTGATTCATGGTAGTTTAGTTTTGATATTTTGATTTCTCGGTGTTATGTAAATTTTATCAAATAATATATATGAGTAACACATGAGATAATGACTTAATAAAGTAGTAAATTCATATGGAGTACTCTCGATATGGTGTGGTGAATTAATGCAGAATATGCGATGAAGTAAATCCTTGCATTTATTGGTGATGTGAATCGTCAAGTGAATATTCGAAAATTCCTAAAAGAATAATTGGTGATGTGTTGTCAGGTGGACTTCACAATGTCTTCCGAGAAAAGCCATTGCGAGAGAGGTGATATTTTGGAACCATGAAAAATATGTATGATTTATTAATTGTTGCTTATGTTTTCATAATTGCTAATTGTTATATTTTAATTTTTGTTGGTGAGCAGTCACTTTGTTGTGGCCCAAGCTCAACACCTCATATTATTAAGAGTTATTTATGTAGGGTGTGAGATGTTAGTGAAAGAGTTGCATAGTCGTGGCTTCGAGTGCCAGTCCAATGTGGATGGCTAGATGTAGCTAGTAGTAGTATTCAATAACCTTAGTTTAAGTGTGTTGTGATAAATATAAGTATTTGAATTATCAGTGTCGATAACCCTTGTTATAATGTTATTTAACTTGATGCAATTTACCTTTGTAATAAAGAAGTTTGAATTTTAGAAGTTTTCGCTTACTTTTTAGAGATATTATTGTAAATGAATTTATTTTACAGGACTTTTGAGAAATATTTTATTTAAAAAAATAATAATTTATTGTGAAAATTGAGTTGTTACAGTTGAGGAATGTGACACCATCTTTCATCTATTTATTCATGAATCGAACAGATGAAAACCAGCCTTTAATGATCAAAGTGTTAAGGAATCTTGAAATAGACTTTTAAAACCATTTTAAAATCATTCTCATGGCTAGGACCACATAAGCACAAAAATTCACATGCATTCATATGTTTACCTCTTGAAGTATCGAGGATGATACAAATCACCAACACGAAACATATCTCTTGAAGTGTATCTTAATTTTGACCACCAACATAGAAATTACTGGCATCTCTACATAGTCCACACAAACACAATAAAATATGGTATCAGTCAATCTACGAGGATAGTCACAATTAGGATTACTTAGAAAATGTGTTCTTCTTCTATTTATAGATAATGAGTAACTAAAACTCTAAGGCTCCTATTTTTGGTCCAACCCAAAATAAATTCTAAATGATTATATTTTAAAGTCTTTTAATTAAATACAAACTATTAATTAAATTAAATCATATTTAATTCAATTAATTTTTAACTCTCATTTATTTAATATGATTAACATCTAACTAAATTAAATCTTATTTAATTTAATTATTTATTCTGTTGTTAGTATTCTATGCATGCAACCGTTCTTATTGAAATGGTAATAATATTAAATATTATAAATAATGATTGGCCTATATCAATGCATTATTGTTACCCAGATCATGAAAAAAATCGATGATACAATTTAAACCTTATCACAACCGCTATTTATTTTGTAGCAATTGTCTCTTCATCCAAATGTCTAATTGAGCGCAAGTCACAATATGTGTTATCCTTGCAATGTTCTATTCTTTATTTCTCGATCCCAGAGTAGACGCATAAAACCAATGGATCCAATACTACATATTAGTTCATTCTAGCATGACCATGTATTTCCACATTTTCACTCTATCGATAGGCCTAAGGCATAACTTCTATTATGTAGGAGATACAAATCTTATCTACGTTACTCACACCTCTCCACATGATTTATTGTAGGCCTAATAACCACCTTTATGATTGTCTTATTACACACTCTTATTACACACTATGCATGATTGCCTTAAAGCTTACAATTTCCCATGTAGCAACCATAATGACTTCAAGTCGAATGACTACTTACTATAGTCACATGAGAATCAATAATGACACTTACACAAAAATTATGTAGCATTCTCATGGCAAGTTAATCCAATATAAATATTACCCCTAATATTTACATCAATGTGATTACATATCTCATATTCATGACCAGTGAGACATGATCATCGGTTTATTCACATAACAGTCTCAATGTATTATTATTGTCATCCTAATTAACAATAATATTTTGACTATGGATTGTTTAAGAATAACATTCTTAACGTTCAATAAGGTTTGACGATCACGACTCATTTGATGTTCTATTACACGAACTATTTATTCTTAAAACTTTATTATATTATATGAGTAATAATATAATAAATGATATCTTTTACATACATCTAAAATTATATATATGAATTAAATCCATGGTATATAATCTATGTAAAATAGATTAACTCTAAAGCTTACGCCAACACAAATGGTTATGAATATGAGTGTTCTTAGTTATTTGGGAGAAAAAGAAGTTTTTTGGTGACTAGGGTTCTAAAAATTGTGTAGGGTTTGTTGAAAAGTGACTAAAAATTTGAGTAAAACCCGTATATACAAATGTTATCAAACTTGTCATCGTGTGGTGATGTCATTGCATCAGAATTTGACTCACCACTTGATATTCTCAAGCAACACACTCTTTTCACGATGAAGGTACCCATTGCACGATGAAATATAACAGATAATTTAAGGTCTTATTCTATTGCATTGCACAAAAAAGGAGAATGGCTTCACCATGTGGGGTCGTTAAAAGATGTTTGATTAACTATCTTCTTTCCCTAATTCATAACAACTTCATAATTCGATTAAATACCCAATGTCCAGTCCCTTAATCCAACACATGACATAATACAAACACATCATAATCACAACAATCAATGCAAACATAATTACAAAAAAGTTTTACGAAAAAACAATGTTACAATCTATATGCATGTTTTTAAGTTATTTTAAGGAATCGTTCTTTGATCCCCCGAGTCTTGTGAATTTTCGAGAAGATTACAATTGTATCAACAAAGTCAACCGATGCAAGCAAACAACATAATTTATGCTTTAAGTTTAAGTTTGACATTTAATCAAAAAAGTCTAAGTTGACACACATCAAAAGTAACTAAGCTTACGAAATTATGCATTACATTAGATTTATATAGTTATTCATCTTAATAACTCACGAATTCATTATCAAATTAATTTTTTTAGTAAATATATAATTACACTCTAAATATATTTATAGAGTTTTCAAACAATTTGATATTGTATTAAATAATTTCAATTGATGGTAATTGACATAAGATTATACAATTACTAGGTTAATTTATATGATATCGTCAATATAATATAACAATAATAACATTCAATTGAGTTAATGAAATGGGTTGTTTATAATAAATTATTAAGTGAGTTAATCTTAAATTATCTTTATCTTTCTTATATTTTTTATATTTTAGAATTAAATAAGTTTTTAGTCTCTATAAAATTAAACAATTCGTTATTATAGTTCTTGTCAAAAATATCACAATTTTTAGTCATTATAAAATTATCTTGTGAATAGTTTTAGTATTTGATGGAATATCAATCATATATTTTTGAATAATATTTTACAAATAAGTTTACAACACAATTTAAAATACAT
>JBBPBR010000003.1:49957870-49978056 GCA_037974775.1 Cicer pinnatifidum
TAAGTTTCTAGTTTTTGACCCACAAAAAAGTAACATCTTCAGTCAAATATACATTTATACACATATGAAAACAACATCAACTTCCATTTCTACTTTACATTTCTTCTCCTAAATACAAAAAATGAACATCAAGAACGGTTTAGTGTTTACCTTTCTTTAGTTTTCTTCTAAATACCCTATTGTATCTCAATTAGAAATGAAAGCAATTCCTCTAGTTAGCTTGGAGATGTTGTTGTTGTTGCACAATCCAAATAAGGTTAGAGATTAAATAAATAGAAATAAATTACATTGGATCTTTATAAATATTTCTAAAATTCTTCTTTTCTTTTAAGATAAAACTATTTGAATAGAAGAAAGAGATGCGGAAAAAAGATTAATCATTTAGAAAAAAAAGTGGTGACTTTGTTTTGTATGCGTGGAGCAAAGAAAATAAAAAAAAAAAACAAAAACAAAAACTACTATTTTAAAAGCTTGGTGACTTTGGAAATGATTAGAAGTATAGAAATTGGTGGGAGTGGTATGCAATGTATACAACATATTGTTTTATTGTCATTTAGAATTATTGGTGAACACAAGAAATAATGTACAATTAGAGTATGATGAACTTTTATATAACGTTCTAACATACCTAGATTTTGATGCATATGTGAATTGTTTAAGTTTTAGCAATGTAACAAGTTTAAGAGGGGTGCACATAAGAGTTTGAACATATTAGAAATCATACATAGATATATTTTAAGTGCAGATACATACGAAATTAGTTTGAAATACTTTATCACTTTTATAGACATTTATTCGCGATAATTGTATCTTTACTTACTTCATTCTAATGGTGAAGCTTTTGATGCCTTTAATTTTTTTAAAGTTGAAGTAGAGAAACAATATGAATAACAAATTAAAATCGTGAGATCTAATAGAGGTGGATAGTACTATGACATATACACTAAGAATGGACAAACACCCGATCCATTTACGAAATTTCTTCAAGAACATGGGATAGCTCAATACAATATGCCTGGTCCTTCATATTAAAATGGTGTGGTAGAAAGAATAAATTGAACTTTAATGGATATGTTGATATGTATGAGGAGTAATGCAAAACTTCCTCAATTTTTGTGGACTAAAGCACTAAAGACGACTTCATATATATTAAATTGAGTTCCAACCATTGTTATCCCAAAGACACCTTTCAAGTTATGTAAAGGATGGTTACAAAGTTTGCTTTATATATGCGTTTGATGATGTTCGTATGATGTGAGAATTTATAACCCACAAAATAAGAAACTAGACCCCAAGGACCATTAGTGTGTATTTTATTGAATATGATGAAAAGTATAAATGGCATAAGTTCTATTGTCCATCGAATAAGAATAGAGCTATGGAATCAAGGAATGCTAAATTTCTTGAAAATGACTTGATTAGTGGGAGTGACAATTTTGAAGACATTACTTCTAATAAAGATCGATATGAGGTTGAACTCTCTAGATAAGTGATATATTGATTGTCATTCACACCCATCAAGTACAAATATGTTTTAGACACCAGTAATTGAAGTTCTGCAACTTGTTTATCATAATTATGTAGATCAAGTTGTTAATGAAGAACATCAAGATAATGTTGAACAACCTATTATTTAACCAGCTGAACATCAAGTTCCTCAATTTTGTATCTATTATAGACGAATGTTGTTAAGAAACGCTGCAAGTAGACAAATAGGGGTTTGAATAGGTCAGACCAGGCTTTGAAAGGCCTGAGCCTGGCCTACGATTTATTTTTTCGGCCTAAGCCTGGCCTACGACCTATCATAGGCTTTTTTTTCGGCCTAAGCCTGACCTTTTTAATAGTTTGGCCTGGCCTGGAAGTCCTTTTAAAAGCCTTTTTAAACGAATCCATTATTACTTCTTAAACAAATAAGGAACAACTACTAAGTGATTGACTAATTGAACAGTTACCGAATATAAAACGACTACCAAATATAGAACTGCTACCGAATATGGAACGACTACTGAATATGGAATGATTAGTAAGTGATTGCCTAATTGATAGAATTTAAAATAGAAAATAATATTATTAATATAATAGTAAAAAATAATATTAATAAATAATAAATATATATAGGTCGGCCTGTTAGGCCTAACAGGCTTTTTATAAGCCTGAGCCTGACCTATTTAAATAAATAGGCTTTAAAAACAGCATGAGCCTAGCCTTTTTATTAAATAGACCAGGCCAGGCCATAAGTAGGCCAGGCCATAGGCCCCTACGAACGGCCTAGCCTATTCCCATCCCTATAGACAAAATATCGTAGTGTTTACTTTTATTTAATATTGGTCACATATTCTTTTACAATAGATCCTACAAGGGTTAGCTATTGAGCCGTACACATGCTTTAATCGATGAAAGTTTATATTTTTATAATTAATAAAATCAGGATGAATTTTTTGGATTAAATATATTATTAATTTTTTTATAAAATTTTAATATTTTAAATTTAGTTTTTACACTTTTTTTATTTACTTCTAATTTTTTACTTTTATTTTATAGAAATTTTTTTAAAGAAGAAAAATATAATTTTTTTACAGATTTTTTTAAAAATAAAAACTGAAAATAAATAAATTGTTTTAGAACTAGCGAGTTAACAATATTTTTATAGAAACTAAAATAAATATTTAAATTTTATAAAAATTTAAATTATATTTTTTAATTATTAAAATTATAATTAAAAATTGTATGAGACTACCTCTATCCTATCAATATACTAAATCCATGAAAGCTCCGGTCTCTCCAAGTGTGTCTTCATAATTCTCTCACTACAACAGGAAAGTGTGCAAAAGTTTGATAGTTATTGATAAAGATAGTATTCTTAAATTTTCAAATGATATGGTTCTTAAATTTACTCCATCATATTTTTTTAAGTGAAAATTATATTAGAATTTACAATCACTTAAAAAAAAAATCAAACTATTGAGTATTAACATAAGATGATTTTTATGGTACTTCAAAAAAAGAAGAGTGTATTAGTACTCTTGAGTATTAACATAAGATGATTTTTATGGTACTTTAAAAAAAGAAGAGTGTATTAGTATTTTTAATTGTTTAATCAATAAATGTATTACTTTTTTTCACATCATTACTTATAAATTATATATGAAGTGTAATACCATAAGTTAATTGTCTAGAATATAACTTGAGCATTAGCATAATTCGACAAAAGAGATGATTAGTACAATCTCGACACAAAGTGATGAAAATGTATTAATACACATACTAATCCTTCAAAGAAAAACCATAGAAATATGGAGTACATAACACATCCATGGTTCAAAATAATTCCTCATAAATTTTAAGCAGACTATAGTGTAAACTAATACGTTTCATTTCTCCAACATGTGATCTAAGCCTTTTTACCTGTAACACATTTGAATAAAGTTGGATGAGATTACATCTCAGCGGGTCCCAATAAATGAAATTAAATCAATTAGCATCCTAACTCATGACTATATTTATTTTCTGAGTTTCTCTTCAATATAAAGTTTTGACTCTTTCTAAATATTCAAGTCATTAGACGTGAGTAATCTAACGACTTAAAATCTACCTAACAAACATGTCATAAAGACTACATTAGTTTTACTAATGCCCTCTTCTTGTTAGTAACTTTATTTTGGTAAGATTGAACATAATTACGTCCGTAAGTGGTTCCCCACTTACCATCGCTTACCCCTCGCTTCCGTCGTATATAGACGGATAATTCATCTAGCTAGGGTGAATCCTATACTTCTCACTTTAATCAAATATATAGGAATTATATATAACAATCCACACACATATACATACAAATATAACATCATCTATTAATACATATATTAAAGACTACCATAAACTCAACCTTGAAAATTATTATGATAACATAAGCTATTAAGTCATTTATATCATACAAATCACACAATGTAAAATAAAATTCCAGAGAATATGTTTAAGGTAGATTTTTCCCAAAACATTTCTAAATTTATGTTATAACAACTCAAAATTGAGTTTAACTTCAGAGTCAACTGACAAAAACTTATAAGTATCAGAATTGAGTGAATGAGTACTCTTTGGAAAGCTTATGATGTCTACTTTATAGATAAAATTTTATTTTATTTTTATTAATCCCTAATTCTTGCAGTTTATCAAAATAAAACACAATGACAGAAAACAAACAGAACATCAACTCTAGTCTAACTTGTAACCCTTTTTTCAACATCAATACTCAATCAAACATCACAAATTTTGTACTCAATTTGAAGGTAATTGAGTCTAGTTTTCAGAAAACTAAATATCATTCAAAACGGATGTCTATAGAAAACATTATGACAAAAAGATCACACATATGTCCTGCGAAATTCAAGTTAATAACATTCCTTCTATCACACTAATTTTCTAACAATTCTTTGCAACAATAATGCTACAAATTATGAGTAAATTAGTAATGAACACATCAAAACATCAAAAATTTCAATTTACTCAATTCTACAATAATCTATTTCAAAATCCCTAAATCCAACCAAGAATAAAATAAAAATCCCTTTCTTCATTTCAAACTCTTAAACCCCAAATCCCTAACCTATGGAACACATTATTTCATACATGCATGAATGAGAGATAGAAAAAGGGAAACCCACCTCTTGATTTCCAAAAGAATAGAGAAAATGATGGTACCCTCAACTCTTTCTACATTGACTTCTAGCAAAATTGCATTTTTCCTTTCTCTTTTCTTAGGTTGTCAATGTTTTTGGTTGTTTTCTCTCTTCTTTTTTCTCCTTCTCTTCTTCTTTCTCTCACTCTTTCTTCTTCTCTATCTCACCATTTTTTTCTCTCCCTTTCTTTTTTGTTTTACCGTTCTCTCCTACCCCTTCCTCTTTTTTTTTATTATTTTTTTTTATTTGTTTTATTTATTTAACTTTTAGTTTACTACTTTCCCCCTTTCTATTATTATTATTATTATTATTATTATTATTATTATTATTATTATTATTATTATTATTATTATTATTATTATTATTATTATTATTATTATTATTGTATACTAACATGTAAAACATAAAAATTACTACAAATTATTTATGCTAAAGAGGGATGTTACATCATTCCCCCCTTAAATAAATTTTATCCTCAAAATTTAGCAACTTACCTAATAAAACAAGTGAGGATACTTCTCCAAGATTTCAGACTCAAGTTCCCAAGTGGCATCTTCGTGCGACATACCTTTCCAAACAACCTTCACCAATGAAATTGTCTTTTTTTCTTAATGTTTTCAAGCTGCGGTCCATAATTCGACTTGGTACCGGTTTAAAAGTAAGGTTTGGCTTCAATTGGATTGAATCATGGTGTAAAGTTTGTGATGGATCATGAATGTACTTTTTGAGTTGAGACACATGGAAGACATCGTGTAATCCAGACAAAGAAGGAGGTAAAGCTAATTGGTATGCCACTGGAACTACACGACAAAGGATTTGGTAAGGACCTATGAAACAAGGACTCAATTTATTTACTCTTATAGATCTTCCAATACCTATAGTGGGAGTGACTTTAAGAAAAACGTGATCACCTTCTTCAAATTCTAGAGGCCTTCTTCTGTTGTCATCATAACTCTTTTGTCGACTTTGGGCTATTTTCATTTTATCTTTTATCAATCTAATATTTTCTGTGGTTTCCCTGATGACATCTGGTCCTAAGATTCCTTTATCTCCAACCTCTGACCAACACAAAGAGGTCCTACACTTACATCCGTACAAGGCTTCATAAGGTGCCATACCTATACTTGAATGGTAACTATTATTGTAGGAAGACTCCACTAAAGATAAATGTGCATCCCAATTTCCCCCATCTTCTAAGATACAAGCTCTAAGCATATCTTCTAATATTTGAATGGTCCTCTCAGTTTGACCATCGGTTTGAGGGTGGTAAGCGGTACTAAGATTCAAACAAGTTCCAAAAGCTATATGGAATGCTTTCCAAAATTGTGATGTAAACTTATGATCCCTATCTGACACAATGCTGGTTGGCACTCCATGCAATCTTACTATCTCCTTAATAAATATCTTAGCCAACTTGAGGGTATTGAAGGTAGTTTTCACTGGAATAAAGTGGGTCGACTTAGTTAATCGATCCATTATGAGTCTATGACCCATATAGAATTGTACCCTGCTTGGGTACAAGGTAACCCTATTACAAAGTCCATTGATATCTTATCCCATTTCCACTATGGAATCTCTAACGGCTGAAGTAAACCAACGGGTATTTGGTGTTCACTTTTAACCCTTTGACATACTAAGCATCGTGCAACATACATTGCTATGTCACTTTTTATCTCAGGCCACCAATAGTTCTTCTTAAGGTCTTGATACATCTTGGTGGCACCTGGGTGAATTGATAATGCACTTCTATGGGCTTCTTCTAAGATCATTCTTCTCAAGTTTTCAGCATTAGGTACACTAATTCTTCCTCTAAATATGATGATCCCATCTGAAGTGACGGAAAAGTCTGGTTGAGTTATCTTAGACTATAACTCTTCATCATACTCTTGAGCTTCCCTAATCCTATCACGGAGATCAGAAGAGATTTCTATAGGGCATAATACGATTCCTTCATCTAATGGTATCATGTTTAGGTTAAGGTTTCTAAAGTCTTCTAATAAGCTCATCTCATTAACCATCATGTAGGCTACATGGAGTGATTTTCGACTTAAGGAATCAGCGACCACATTTGCTTTACCTGGATGATACTTTAACTCAAAATCATAGTCTTTCAAAAACTCCATCCACCTCCTCTGCCTCATGTTCAATTCCTTTTGATCAAACAAGTGTTTCAAGCTCTTATGGTCACTAAAAACTTCAAATTTAGCTCCATATAAATAATGTCTCCATATCTTCAAGGCAAAAACTACGGCTGCTAACTCAAGGTCATGGGTAGGGTAGTTTTCCTCATGGGGTCTTAGTTGTCTAGAGGCATACGCTACAACTTTACGGTTCTGTATCAACACACATCCTAATCATTTTAAGGATGCATCACAATATACTTCAAACCCTAAAGTTGAATCGGGAATCACAAGGATAGGTGCAGTGGTTAAGCGAGTTTTCAACTCTTGAAAACTCTTCTCACAATCTTCATCCCATACAAAAGGGGTATCCTTTCGAGTGAGATGGGTTAAAGGTAAGGCTATTTGGGAAAATTTCCTAATAAACCTACGATAATAACCGGCCATCCCTAGGAAGCTTTTAACTTCCGCAACATTCTTAGGTTGAGTCCAATTCAAAACAGTTTCGACCTTAGAAGGGTCAACAGTTACACCTCCTTGAGAAATCACATGACTCAAGAACTTTACTTCACTTAACCAAAACTCACACTTGCTTAATTTCGCGAACAATTTCTTATCTCTGAGGATTTGCAACACTATCTTGAGGTGTAATTCGTGTTCTTCAAAATTTCGAGAATAAATGAGGATATCATCAATAAAGATTACTACAAACTTATCCAAATAAGGTCTGAAAATGCGGTTCATATAATCGATGAATACGGCCAGGGCATTGGTTACACCAAATGGCATAACTAAAAATTTATAGTGTCCATACCGTGTTCTAAAAGCTGTTTTTTGAACATCTTCAGACTTTATTCGAATTTGATGGTATCCTGATCTAAGGTCGATCTTTGAAAAGAAGGTGGCTCCTCCAAGTTGGTCTAACAAGTCATCTATCCTAGGGATAGGGTACTTGTTCTTGATGGTTACTTTGTTGAGTTGCCTATAATCTATGCAAAGTCTCATTCCTCCATCTTTCTTCTTAACTAACAAAACTGGAGCACCCCATGGAGAGACACTCGACCTTACAAAACCCTTTGTTAAGAGATCCTCTAATTGAGATTTTAGTTCTTTTAACTCTAGAGGTGACATCCTATAAGGAGTAATGGAAATTGGATTAGCACCAGGGACTAGGTCTACGGAGAACTCTATCTCCCTCTCTGGAGGTAGACATACTACATCTTCTAGGAAGACGTCTAAAAATTCATTCACAACTGGAATTGTAGCGACATCAAGTTTAGATCCCGAATTTGAAGATGATGTTAGTAGAAAACCATGACCCCCACTACATAGACATTGTAAGAGGTTAGACACACTAGGAAGTAGAATGAAATCAGTTTCATTTCTACTTAATATAGCAGGACGAAAATACAAAATCTTTTCTTCACAATCTACAAGTACACGATTAGCTGAAAGCCAATCCATTCCTAAGATGGCATCCATTCCTTTCAAAGGTAGACAAAAAAAATCAATTGGATAGACTCTATCAAATACAATGAGATGACAACTCTTACAAACATAAGAGATTTCGACACTACTCTCAGCCGCTATAGAGACAACCATGGGAGGTGTAATTTCAGTTAATTTGAGACCTAAGCGTAAAACACATTTAGTGGATATAAAGGAATGAGAAGCACCTGTGTCAAACAATACTTTTAAAGGTTCATTATTTAGAAAACACTCACCGACAATCAAGTCGTTGTTTCCATTAGCCTTCTTAGCATTAAGAGTGTAGACTCTTCCAGTGGGTGGGCCATTTGAGTTGGTTAGCCCTTTCATTTTCCTTTGTGGACAATCTTGACTCATGTGTCTCGATATCTTACACCAAAAGTATACGTTCTTACAGTACAAGCATTCTCCTGGATGTGATCTTCCACACTTAGGACATTCCCTTGGCCCCCTCGCTTGAGTTACAACTGTGTTTTGGGGTTGTTTTCCTTTATTAGGGGACGTCTTAACCTTCAATTGTTGATTACTCTTTGGCACATCCCTCCTTTGTTGCCACTTAAGTTGTTTGTTCTCCTTTAAACTTCATAGACTTTCTTCTACAATGTAACTTTTATGAACCAAAGTGGCCTAAGAAGTTATCTCTAGTTGGGCCAAATTACTTTTAATCTCTGGATTCAAACCCCACTCAAACTGATTTATCTTCCATCGATCATTTGGGGCGTACTCTGCTTGCGCATAAAACCTTGTTGAAGGTGTGTAAATTCAAATTCCTTTTGTTTTCTTATACTCATGGGAATATATTTATCTAGAAATACAGTACAAAAATTCTCCCAGTTCATCGGTGTACCCACACTTATCATGTATGCCTTTGCACCCTTCCACCAGTTCTCAGCTTTTCCTTGTAGCATATGAGTAGCAAAAGCTACTTTATCTTCTTCAGTACATCGCACCACAAGAAATTTTTTAGTCATTTCATCCAACCATGATTGAGCTTCCAATGGCACCGGGCTCCCTAGGAAAGCTGGGGGTTTCAACTTGTGAAAGTCATAAAATAATCTGTTTGAGGCTTCTGGTGGAGGTGGTGGAGGTGGTGGCGGTGGATGAGCAGGCCCGACAGATTGCACAAGATGATTCATTATGCTAGTCGTAACAACTTGTTGTTGTTGTTGTTGCATCATTTGTTCCCAACGTTCATCATTATTCTGCCCTCTACGAGGCCTACCTGGGGGTCTTGGATTTGGTTCCATATTGTTCTGCATATCAAACACAAATATTAAGTTGATAAAACTAAATATTTCATGAATTGATAATTAGAAAGTATATAGTCTCAAAACAAGAACAACTAATTTTTACTACCCACAATACGGTCGGTTCGACCGGCTCTGATACCAAAAATGTAATACCATAAGTTAATTGTCTAGAATATAACATGAGCATTAGCATAATTCAAAAAAAGAGATGATTAGTACAATCTCGACACAAAGTCATGAAAATGTATTAACACACATACTATTCCTTCAAAGAAAAAGCATAGAAATATGGAGTACATAACACATCCATGGTTCAAAATAATTCCCCATAAATTTTAAGCAGACTATAGTGTAAACTGATACGCTTCATTTCTCCAACATGTGATCTAAGCCTTTTTACCTGTAACACATTTGAATAAAGTTGGATGAGATTACATCTCAGTGGGTCCCAATAAATGAAATTAAATCAATTAGCATCCTAATTCAGGACTATATTTATTTTCTGAGTTTCTCTTCAATGTAAAGTTTTGACTATTTCTAAATATTCAAGTCATTAGACGTGAGTAATCTAACGACTTAAACTCTACCTAACAAGCATGTCATAAAGACTACGTTAGTTTTACTAATGCCCTCTTCTTGTTAGTAACTTTATTTTGGTAAGATTGAACATAATTACGTCCGTAAGTGGTGCCCCACTTACCCTCGTTTACCCCTCACTTCCGTCGTATATAGAAGGAGAACTCATCTAGCTAGGATGAATCCTATACTTCTCACTTTAATCAAATATATAAGAATTATATATAACAATCCACACATATATATACACAAATATAACATCATCTATTAATACATATATTAAAGACTACCATACACTCAACCTTGAAAATTATTATGATAACATAAGCTATCAAGTCAATTATATCATACAAATCACACGATGTAAAATAAAATTCCAGAGAATATGTTTAAGGTAGATTTTTCCCAACACAGACCCAAATTTATGTTATAACAACTCAAAATTGAGTTTAACTTCAGAGTCAACAGACAGAAACTTATAAGTATCAGAATTGAGTGAATGAGTACTCTTTGGAAAGCTTATGATGTCTACTTTATAGATAAAATTTTATTTTATTTTTATTAAGCCCCAATTCTTGCAGTTTATCAAAATAAAACACAATGACAAAAAACAAACAGAACAACAACTCTGGTCCAACTTGTAACTCATTTTTCAACATCAATACTCAATCAAACATCACAAATTTTGTACTCAATTTGAAGATAATTGAGTCTAGTTTCCAGAAAACTAAAAATCATTCAAAATGGATGTCTATAGAAAAAGTTATGACTAAAACATCACACATATGTCATGCGAAATTCAAGTTAATAACATTGCTTCTATCGCACTAATTTCCTAACAATTTTTTGCAACAATAATGCTACAAATTATGAATAAATCAGTAATGAACACATCAAAACAATATCAAAAATTTCAATTTACTCAATTCTACAATAATTTATTTCAAAATCCCTAACTCAAACTAAGAATAAAATAAAAATCCATTTCTTAATTTCAAACTCTTAAACCCCAAATCCCTAATATATGAAACACATTATTTCATACATGCATGAATGAGAGATAGAAAAAGGGAAACCCACCTCTTGATTTCCAAAAGAATGGAGAAAATGATGGTACTCTCACCTCTTTCTACATTGACTTCTAGCAAAATTGCATTTTTCCTTTCTCTTTTTTTGGTTGTCAATGTTTTTGGTTGTTTTCTCTTTTCTTCTTTTTTTCTCCTTCTCTTCTTCTTTCTCTCACTCTTTCTTTTTCTCTATCTTACCATTTTTTTTCTCTCTCTTTCTTTTCTGTTTTGCCTTTCTCTCCTCCCCATTCCTCTTTTCTTTTCTTTTGTTTTAATTTATTTTATTTATTTAACTTTTAATTTACTACTTTTCCCCTTTCTATTATTATTATTATTATTATTATTATTATTATTATTATTGTTGTATACTAACATATAGAACATAAAAATTACTACAAATTATTATTATTATTATTATTATTGTATACTAACATGTAAAAACATAAAAGTTATTGTAAGTTATTTATTTTAAAGAGGGATGTTACATGAATTTGACCAAATTATTTCTACGGATGCATTTATCTTTTCAATTTAATCCCCTTGTATTTAATAAATTATTTTTTAATTTTTTTTATTATAACTAAAATTAAAATAATTTTCAATCAAGAAGTTAAGTTCAAAACTCATTCCCGTCCTATCTTGAAAATGCTGCACCACAAAAGGAAATTGCTTTTGAGTTGTACTAATTTTAGAGACAAAACCTTACTTTTAATGATTATCAAATATATAGGTGAAAGGAAAATAAAGTGATTACTTTGTTGTTTCTGCATTGAAGAAATTCGTGGTTTTCAGAATAATAGAAAGTTAAATTTTGATTCTATTGTTTTTCTCTGTTCTTCTCCCTTTTTTGATTTTCTCTCTTGTTCTTTCTCTCTCTAGGCAGAGCCATATTCACCTTTAATTTCATCAATGGAACAATGAACTTTTTCAGGATTGCTAGTGACATGACATATCCAAACGAGCGTAGAAGGAAGATTTCAAGCTCTCGGTTCATACGCACAACGTCATTGATGTAAGGGTTCAAAACTAACACTTTTATTTTCTTTTCATTTTTTGATTTGTCCCCTCAATTTTATTCATTTTCTCTTTGTTCTGTCGCTTCATTTTGATGATCAATAATCTAATTCATACGATGTTTCCAACTGATGCAATCATATGCTTTGTAATTCATATATTGATTATGATGCTATATGTTTATGAGATATATTTAAAAAAAAAAATAAAGTACGTTACATCAATACAAAACGTGAATATTTTTATATAATCTAACTAAGAGAGTTATGGCTCTGTTCACTTTACGAAAACATTTTCTATTTTCATTTTAAAAAATTTGTGATAAATGTACTTACTAACAAGAAGGTAAGAGACTATGTTGAAGTGAACAATTGTTTATATTTCTAGAAACAATGAAAATGTCAATTGTTTTCATTATTTTCGGAAATGGATATTCATCAACTGACATTTCCTTTTCTCTCCACAACAATGGTTCATTTCAAGAGTATGCAATCAAGATAAAATAAGCACATATTTTAGAAAATGAAAATAAAATATTTTCACAAAGTAAACATGCCCTAAATTGTTCAATCACCATACAAAATCACAATATAAATTTAAAATGTCAAAAATTGTGTACGGTTACAACAACAAATAATATTATATGAATATATAAGAAAATCACCAATCTCACTCGCCGTGTAATAACGAGGAAAAAGAGAGTACCCACAAGTACGGTTTCACCATTTTAGAAGTACCTATGCTTCAGAGAACCTAATTCATTATATTTTTAATTTATATGATCTGTTACTTAACTTATTCCAGTTCAATTTTCTATATTTATCAGGTTACTTTTCAAAAGAATTGTGTAGCTTTTGATATCATATTCATGAATATGCTTTATCTTTGCTGCTGAAGTTAGCTCACAACCAGATGATAATAATAGCTTTATGTTTTAACTTTATGCATTGAACACTGTTTTAACTTTCTTCTTCATGTTTTTTTTTTTCACTTTTTTATTGACTTATCTTTTCACAGTTATATATTTTTGGTGTTTTCTTGTGAATGATCACTTGCCATGTCATTCAAGACCTATGTACCCCATAGTTTTTTGTGGCATTTGGCTCAACTGATTGAACATTTGCAACAAGTGCGAATGAAAGTAACCTACCGTATGCACTTTTAGTTGAAGGCTTGTGCTCTGTGCGAAAGTATGAGGAGGCTATGAGGTTAATGTTTGATATGGCCTATCGTGGCTGTAAAACTGATATATTCCTTATGTATATCAGAACATTAATTGATAATAGTATGTGGGAAAATATGCATTATTCTCCTTTTGGCTTGCTGGTTTAATAAATTAGTCGGTGGATTACAATGATAAATTAAAAATCAAGTAATATATTCAGTTTTTGATTCTGAACTTGATTGATGCAAATTCCTTAGTAATGATGTACATAATAAAGATCAGAATGGTAACTGGCACAAAGGCGACAACTCTATGAGTAGAGTGTGAGGCCATAACAGTACAGCTGTTGTATCTGCCAGTTGTCACACTCCTATATTGTGCCTTTGTGTTGGGCATTGCAACTATTGTTTCTTGGACCACTGACAAATAAGGTTGGATCGTCGGCATTTGCAGGAGCCAGAGATTGGCCTCCGGTCATTTCGATTCGAGGCCCAAGGAAAATCACAATCAGCCTGCAAAATAAACTGTTGTTGAGGAATCACACGTTGCAGCAGAAAACCATGGTGCATTGTGCCTATAGATATGTATGTACTTATGTTGTAGCTGATTTCATACCTAGTTTCTGAAGATTTTAAGTAGTAGCTATCTATACTATGAAATAGTAGAAGACACCTTAATTATCAATGTTTGTACAAGCAAGTTTACATCCTTTTATGGAAGTTGTTTTCTAAAATCATGTGATAATGATTTTGCAGTTTTGCTTTATCAGTATGATGGTCGAACCAGTGAATGCGATCAATTTGAATGGTCAATGAATGCAATTGATATTAGTGAAAGTAAGCAAGCAAAATGGTATTTTAACTTTTGAATTGTATAGATCATTTATAACTAACTACATTGGTTATTTAGTACGCTGGCAATTTAACCATTTTCTTATGCTTGGTATTCTCACATGTTAAGTTATGCATCTTTCGGTTGGTGAAGAAGACTGCTGTGAGGCAATGTTGCATGATAAGAAGGTGAGAAGATTCAGTAAATTCTTTGCACGCTTGATTCTGTAATGTGTTAAATGTTTTTCTATTTGTTTCAGTGCTTCGTATTTGCAACAAAACTGAGCAAAAAGATATTTAGTGGAAAAGGTTCTGTGAAACAGAGCAATGTAAATGCAAAAGATAAGCTGAATTATTAGAACGTCGTTAATACTTTATTGCAAATGACATATCTACAAATATCAATGTGAAATAGAAGTTTAGGTATTATACTGATTGAAATGATCTTTACTATTTTCTAAAATCCTGAATTATATTTGAGTAACTTCTATTTTACATGGATTGAAAATGATATTGTTTATAGTAATTTGAAGCATCTCAATGAAACTGCTAAGTGCATTGATGTAACATTTCTCTAGAAGATTCCTTATTGTAGTTTCAAGTGTTGGGGCAAACACTTTCCTTGTTCAAGAATCAAGATATTGGCAGGAATTAAAAGTATGTTATGTTATTCAAGTTTTGTCTTCTGCAGTACTGAATTTATTTTTGATGTTGCAACAAGTGCTATGGTTGGTTCGTCAAATATTTTTACTTTCTATATTTTATTCTAAAATTTGGTTATTATGAAATTGCAAAAACATTGTATTGTTTTTTATTGATGTTTTTGGTTTTTTGCAAGGCACCTGCTCCTTGATGGAAAAAAACAGGACACAAAGGTATGCTTAATCTCTTATTTTAATAAAAATTATTCGATTGTATTTTCATGTATTCTGTTGATAACATATATCCACGAAGATGCAGAGGGACATACAATGTGAGACTCTAGCTTTTTCCAATTCACACACACTAGTATATTCTAAGTTCCAACATTTGTTGAATATTGAATATACTGCATATGTAAATGGCTCATAGTTTCCTCTATGCATATGTAAATGGCCAACAATATTAGAGCTATAAGTGACAGTTAAGCAAATATTAGTCTACAGAGTTTTGTAAAGAAAATGATCATCAAATTAATGAATTATGTGTTTGATTTTGAAAATCATAGGGAAACAAAAAGAATAATACAGATTATTACAGAATACAACTCAAGAGAGTACTTGGTCATCAATTTGTATGTGTGGTATACGAGCCACCTTGTGCCACTCCTTTCCTACTTTGGGTTTAAGCCTTGGAGTTAACTTTGGACATTCCTGGATACTAAGATGATCTAAGGAAGAAGGAAGTCCTTGTTCCGGCAATGACCGTAGCATGTCACAACAATTAATTTCAAGTGTATGAAGTGCATTCAGGTGTTGAAATCCATTGTAGTCAAGCTTCTTCAAACTCTTCAGGGTGCTAATGCGCAACGAGATGATATTTCTAGGAAGTATATTCTCATCGGGAAATGATTCAGTGTCTATGCATCCACCTTCAACCTCAAAATGAGTGAGAGACTCAAGATTTACCAAACCCCAATTCTTTTGTTGTGTAAGTTTGTCACAATAGGAAATGGAGAGTAGAGTTAAACTTGAAGGCAAGCCCTCAAATGGAAAAGATTCAATAAGTGGACATCTATGTAAAAATAATGACTTGAGAGATGTGAGAGAGTTCATAGAATTGGGCAATCTGTTAAGATTCTTTCCATTGAAAAGGAACATGGATGCTAGATTTGGTGTATGTAGTCCATCTGGGAAAGACGTCAATTCTGTGCAATCTCTAATTTCTAAAGACTCAAGTGATGGAAGATTACCACTAAATGATATAAGATCATGACAATCCCATATACAAAGAATTTTGAGTTCAGGGAATGAATTTAAGTTCAAGGTAGTGAGTGAATCACAACTTTTCCCAATGAACAAATGTTGGAGAAAGGCAAGCTTCTCTCTTGATTCTAAAGATGGAACAAGTTCCAATCTTGTACAGTTACGTACGTAAAGTGTTTCCAAGGAAGCAGGGTAAGGGAAGGATCTAAGAGAAGAACAACTGATGAGATATAATTCTTGAAGAACAGGTAATACACCTAGCAAATCATGTGGAAGGACCTCTAATGATTCACATCCTTCAATTTTTAGGCTTTGCAGCTTTGGCGGCAATGATTTCAATTGCGATACGGTCATAACTTTTAATACTTCAAAGGATGATCGTACATCGTCAATATCTTGTGATGGACGATTGTGATCTGCTGTTGTGTTTGTTGTATCCGCTTGTGCGGTCATTGGAATTTTAGCTTTAGGCAATGAAGATTGTGGATCTATTTGCTGTTCGATGATAGAAATATTGGCTCTAGAGGACACTTGTTGTGGCTTTGGGATTCCTATTCTATCCAAAGATGCAGGGTAAGGAGGTAATCTATTTCTTGTGAATTCAGTTTCCATCCTTTCCTCGTGAGCAATGTCTTCAATCTCACCTAAAGAAGAGCCAATAGTGAACTTATTGCTGGTAAAACCAGAAAAGGATTGTGTGCTGATTTCTTGCACTTCTTCGGAAATTACAACATGTCGCCGCAAAGATGGTTGTGAGTGGGTTTTCCCAACATTTCTCATTAATGCTTCATTACTGTCATGTACAAACACTTCACATGTATTTGAAACTTTTGGAAGTGGAGCTACAAGGTGATGGCATCCAGAAATCTCCAACTTCTGTAAAGAAGGAAGCTGTTTGGGTAAATTTCTCTCTAGCTTGGGACACCTTATTATATGAAGCTCAATGAGATAGGGGAATTCAACACCTTCTAGTATATTCCAGTCTTTCCATTCCAACATATCCCAAAACTGCAAAGTCTCTAATGATTGAAATGGCTTGTGTGAAGCAGTCATAGTTCCATAAAACTCATGGCCTATGGAACTAACGTTAGTGAACCCTTCAATAAAGAGATCTTTAAGAAGTGGCAGGTGTCCAAGTGTTGGCAATGAGTTGCAATACTTACAATGTCGGAGATCGACTAATTGTAATGCCCAATAAGATGGATCCGTCAACCAATTTGGGAATCTTGCACCTCCATAGTATTCTATTGTTAGTCTCTTTAAGCCTTTGTGTGGTTCTAGATTCTCAATCACTTCCATTTCATTTCCATTGCCATCTTCACCATTTCCCCATTGAAGCATAAGATCATCAAGGCACTTTTTCTCTTTTAGTTTGACATTTGAAGCATCCATAGAAAAAGCCACATTTTCGAGCTTCGAAATGGACAAAGTAATAAGATTCGAAAGACCTGCTAAACCTTCAAGTCTTGTCTCTTTTTTAGAAACAATGAAGTCAGTCAATGTCCGAAGACCTGTCATTTTGTTCATCTGCAAAGGCATCTCTTGCACTCCGCTATCTCTTACATCAAGGCAACGCAAGCGTATCAAGTTGCATATTCTTGGAGGAAAACTAGTGAAAGAAATGCAGTTTGTCAACATAAGTGTCTGCAAATTAAAGAGATCACAAACGGAATCTGGCAGTGTCTGCAATGCAGTGTGAGAAAGGTCAAGGTAACAAAGATGACTTAATCTTCCAATTGAATCAGGCAAGTTGGTTATGTCATAGTGAGACAAAGAAAGTGTCCGAAAGATCTGCGGATTCAACCACCACATAATTTCCTCCAACATTAGAGGGTTGATATGGCTAGGAGCTCGCTCATGAGGCAAACATACTGGCAAAATGATTCTTAACAATTTTCGATTTGTACCTAAAATTGATTCTGAAAAATCCTGTCTTGTTCTAGAATATGACAAATGGTGCTTATAGGATTTTCCAAACACATAGGTTGCCAGATCATGAACCAGATTATGCATTGTAAAACTCAAACCAGAACCAAACGGTTGCAAGAATGACCTCATTATTAGATAACCAAAATACTCATCACCAATATCTTCCATGCTTTTGTGATTGGATTTGGAGTTTGAGTTTTGCAAAAAGCCTTGTGCCATCCACAAGAGGACCATCTCTTTCTTTTTGAATTCATAACCCTTTGGAAACAATGACAAATAAGCGAAGCAACGTTTAAGCTCTGCTGGGAGATCAAGGTAACAAACCACAAGAAAAGCAGGAATTGGTAGATTCACATCACCTTCATCAATTAATTTGTTCCTCAATATATCAACCCATTCACTGAGTTGTACCTTATCTTGCAAGAGACTCCCAATCATTTTTGCAGCCAAAGGAAGGTTTCCCAATCTGTTCACTATTTCCTTTCCAACTGCTACTAGTTCTGGATACTCATGAAGATCCATTTGCCCAAAAGCATGCACCACAAAAATTGACCATGAATTCTCTGATGATAGCATACCCAATTGGAAGGTATGATTAGCTTGTGGCACAAGCAATGAATCATCATCATCATCATTATCATCATCGGGATCCGAGGTCAAGACTATGGCACTACCTCCTGTTGCTGCTTCAAACAAAGAATCAACAAGCATGTTCCAATTCTTAGTAGCATCCTCAGGTTGAATCCTGATATCATCCAACACCAGCAGAAATTTCTTCCCTTCAAAGCTTTCCTTCAATTTCTTACTCAGCTCATGGAAATCGTTTTCATTCACAAACTCCTCAGTAACTGCCTCAAGAATCTTCTTAGCTATAAAGCTAATGCTAGCTTTGTAAGGAACATTGACCCAAGCTCTAAGATCAAAACACCCCTTCACTTTGTGATTGAAGTAAATTACATCAACAAAAGCAGTTTTACCAGCACCCCCTTTTCCCTCTATGTTAATCACTTTGATATGTTCACTAGTAGTAGTAGTAGTTGAAATTAACAAGATATCCAGCACAGACTTTTCTTCTTGTTCTCTTCCATAGAAATAATCTTTGGGATAGTTTCCATAGAAATAGTTATCCAAAACAACAGAACATGGAAACAAGCCATGCAAAGATTCCCTCCATGTAACACTTTGAGCTATGCCAAGGGAATCCTTCATTTTAGAAAGATCCACCAACCTATCAATGATGCTAAGGATTTGAGATTTTAAGTCCCTGTTTGGCTTGTTTGATTTTGAGAAGACTCCCAAGATTTTGGTGTTTGTGGTAACCTCCTGCCACTGCAACAGAAGCTCCTCTAAACTATAAACAACATACTGCAATGAATTAAGCCAGTCCTTTATTGCTTGGGTTTTTGTTGTGAACTGCTTGTGCTCAGCGTCATCAACGAGAGAATCGTGCAACCGTAGTATAGCTATGAGTTTACGCTGATATTTGGGTGGTTTGTTAATGATGAAAGGTTTGGAAGTGAGGAGGAGAAGGTTGTCTAACAGATCGTGAAGGAGAGCAGAGAGTAAGGCTCTACCCATTGTTGAAAGTTGAAACTTCAAAATTGCAAAGCAGAGGAAAAGAAAAAAAAAAGATTATGTTGTTAATTTCTTGGTTTTGTTTGAAGTTGAGGCAATAGCTGGGATAAGATGCAATGATTAGTAATTTCCATTTCCATGTGTGGTTCTTAAGGTGGGAAAATTTGTGAGTCAACGGTTAGCATGTGATTGATTATCAACTAGAGATTTAACTAAGGCTTAGGTCAAAAGAATGAGATGGAATAGAATGTGAGAAGTTAAATATTCCGTTGTTTGGATACTCATTAAAAACACTGGTTAAAAAGGCTATATTATAATCTTAAAAGTTAGGTCTATAATAAAAGTAAATGTAATTTTAATAATTAAAAGAAATAATAAAATAAGTTTAATTCTTATAAAATTTAAAAATTTATTTAGTTTCAAAAACAACTTTTTAATTTTAATTTTTTTTAGTCTTTGTTTAGAAAATATTTAAAAATTGATACTTTTACTCTCTAAAAATATAAAATTAAAATAAGGATTTAAAATGAATAAGTTTTTTTAGGGATTAAATTTAAAAGATCATAATTTTGTAGTGATTACAAATATTTTTAAT
>JBBPBR010000003.1:49989704-50045467 GCA_037974775.1 Cicer pinnatifidum
GGGGGGGGGGGGGGTTAGAATTGTGTTCACCATTTTTGAAAGCTACTTTGATTTCTTTACAAAAAATGTTCTTCATCAAAACATTCGACTTACTTTTATAAAAACGAGTTTAGACAACGTAAGGTTGAATCATGAAGAACTAAAATGCGAGAAATAGAAGAGGATAAATGGGACTCATATATTTTAATATTGGTTCATAATAAACTGTTGCTACATTTAGTCCTCTTCTTACAAAGAAATTTTGTCTTAGAAGAGTCGATGACTTAATCCACTATTTTCGTAAATAGCGTACATGTATTCTTGACTCTACCTCTTTAGGCTTTAAGTATTTTTCTCTAGCCTCAAAACCATCTTTAACTTTCTGGCATCCTGCCGTTGAGGTTCATCAGAGTCTTTATACATTTTCAAGTGCCTCTTAAAAATGATAGTGTTATTGTCACTATCAAACTGATTTACATCAGTTCTAGTTTGTGTCTGATTTGACACAATGTTTGTTTCTAGGATTCTAGCTCTCATTGAGAGGATGCTGCAAATCAAGTTCTATATAAGTAAAAATGTGTGGAAACACTTTTAATGATTAACATCAACACTAGTAACTTTATATTGAGAGGATAATATATCTTTTTGTTTGATGTGTTCATGACTTTTTTAGATTTTTTTCTTAACACGTAGCCTTTTTCATTTTCTCTCTCACATTCTATTTTTTAATGGGTTGAATGAATTCTTCTTAAATACGGAGATGAAGTATTCATTGAGAAAGTTACCGTTGGAAATCTTCAATCACTATTTAAGTTAGATCATATTTTAAATTGTATCCATATATATCTCTATGAATTATTATGTGTATCTTAGTATTGAGGACAAAGAAGTAGAGGAAACTATGATTAGATCATATCTTAACGACTTTCAAACAAATAGAAGATTCATTATATTCATTAGAGGATACATAGATGCTTTGTCTACATCAGAGGAGCGTTGACTTTTGTCAGAGCTTGGACTTTTTCAGAGCGTTAACTTTCATTAGAGGATACATAATAACTCTTAATTAGACAATCAAATGCTTGATGTTATTTATCAAAGGTGGAGGAAATTACTTGCTTGTCACACCTATTAGAGACATGCAAACTAATAGAGGCATGCGAGCAGTCGCTTGCTGAATTCATCGGAGCTAGAGGAATAAACATTTGTTGAATTCATCTGAGGCAGATGATCCAAGACATATTTGCATTGATCGAAGGTTACTGGAACAAAACATAGATGTTTTCATCAGAAATAAGTAGAACAAAACACATCTGCATTAATAAGAGGTAACTGAAACAAGGCATTGCTTGCATTTCTAGAGGCAACTGAGACACAACATCAGTGTCATCACCAGAGTCAACCAATGCTGTCTTGCTTTTTTTAGAGTCAACTAAAGCTTGCTAGGTTTTTCCAAAGTCAACTGAAGCTAGCAATAACAAAGGTGCATGTCACCACACTTAGACGATAGATCAAAAGTGAAGTCTTGGTTTGTTTTGTCTTCTTCGAATCATCAGAGGATATATCTTATATTAGAATACATACTTTGCTACGCTTGTATTTTCAATACTTCTTTTGCTATATTATAACTTGTTCCATTAGTATATATCTAATTTACTTGTAATTTATGCTACTTTAAAATAGATAGTCATTAGTATAACTCTTTGTCTTCCAACGTAATCTACACATTTAACAAATACAATTAGGGAATAATTGTTCTTTTCTTTGTTTTGGCTATCATCATAATATCAACTAGATGATTGTATCTAAAACCACTTTTTCCCTAACAATATAGATCCATCAGTTTGACTTATTGTCTTACATGAATTTAAGTTGAAGACATTATCATAATCACTGTCACTTAATTAGCTTATGCTTAGTAGATTATGAATTAGTCATTTTACAAGTAAAACATTTTTAATAGAGGAAGGGGAACCATTAACTATTGTGCCGTGCCGAATGATCTTAACCTTTTGATCACCTCCAAAACTTACAAATCATCCACTTTTAAAGGTCAGGTCTTGGAACATAGGCTTTTCTCCTTCACTTCTCATAAGCATCCACTGTCTAGGTACCATGACTGGTGTTTTGACGTTTTTGCTAAAAGGTGTCCTGGTTATTTTATTCTTGGGTACCCACAGTTGGTTGGGTCCTAGTTTGTTAGTTTCGAAAGGTGTCTTGTGTTTCTATGTTTTTTTGTGTGTGCACAAAACAAGTTCTTTTATTTGACATTTCTTTAAGCAATATTCACAAGTAGTGTCATGTAAGTTAAACTTAGGAGTTTCCTATATTTCTTTAAAACCAATACCTCATTTATTGTTTCTTCTAACACCATTAATCATAAAATTTTTCTAAGATTGTCAAAATATTTCTCAAGTGAGCTATATTTATTTGTTAAGATGAAATGAGCCTTATTAAGAGTTTTCAGTTTTGAAGAAACATTATGGTTCTTATTTAGAAACTCATTTAACATAACTATAATTTAATTACGAGATAAGTCAAATAATACCTCTATTTCTTCATCAATAGACTCATTGTCAAAATGAGAGTGTGTATTTCCTATTAGAGCCATGTTTGCATATTCTTCATCTTTCATCAGATGATTCATCAAAGTCATCCAAAGTAGCCATTATACCTTTTTTCTTTGTCTTGAAGTCTTTTCTTTAGGAGCTTCCCTTATTAAGTTTAGGACATCGTTATTTGAAGTGGCTTGGTTCTTTGCATTCATAGCAGATGATCTTTTTTTGTCTTATTTTTTACTTACTTCCCTGCTATTTTTGGATCGTTTTAAATCTATTTTGGGATTTTTTTTTCTTTTTCTGTTGTTCCTTGAGATGAAAGACAAGTCTTCACTCTGATTGTTTTATTCGCTTTCCTCTAATTCTTTAGTATCTTGTAAGGCCATGGAGTTTTCCTTCTATACTTGAAGCTTGAGAGGCAAAGACTTTGACTTCTACTTTGGTTCCTCTTCAACTAGTTAAATCCCATAGGATTTGAGTGAACTCATTAGTTCTTCCATAAGAAGTTTGTTTAGATCTTTAGCTTATTGAATTGCAATTATCTTTGGTCTCCACTTGCTAGAAAGACCTTTGAGGATCTTTTTAACTTGATTGGAGGTAGTGTAGCTCTCGTGGAGTACCTTCAATCTAAAGACATGAGTTTGAAATATTGAAATTTTTTTCTCAATGTCTTCATCTTCGTCCATTAGAAAAAGTTAATACTTCATCTTCATAGTTGAGAACCAGAGCAACAAAGATACTATTTGTTGTTTCTTTGTTGCTGCATTTTTCAAACTCTTTGAAGGTGATATTATTTATCATGAAGGTTCTTACTTTATGATGCATATTGTACTGTTTCTTTTGATCAACATTGAGATCGTTTTTGGATATTTCAACATCAACAACGTCTTTTTAAGCAACATACCCATCTTCGCCTATGCCCCAAAGTTTAAAATTATATGAGATGTAGAAACTTCTGAGCATGTCCTTCCAGTACTCGAATCTTTCTTCATCAAATTGAGGAGGCATGTTAACATTCCCAACAGTAACTTTATCATCGGAGTTAGTCATAATAACACATATCTTTACTCAAACCTTATTAAGTGCCCAACTTTGAGACCATGCTCTGAAACTAATTGTAGAATGACAAACATAAATGGGGGTTTGGATTATGTTTCAAATTAAAAACCATTTTATCAAGATTAAAACAAATCAATGAAAATAGAACAAATAAATAGAAAAACAGAACAACACAACCAATTTATTCTAGTTCACCACCAACACGGTAGCGATGTCCAGTCCCTTCAACCTAAAGGATTTAATCATATAATTCAACAGCTAAAACACATTTCCATTGAACACCTGTTAGTCAAACTGACTGTATTCAAGTCTTCTCAACCTTCTAGCTTAGTATAGTAAAGTTGTTGAGGGATGCAGTCACTGTCGGGCTAGGTTACAAATATAATGGTTTTAAGGGTTTTCTAAATAGCTCTCACAAGAAGGTGTTTAAAAAGTTGTCTTCTCAGAAAATAGACGACTGTATAGACAAAAGATTAAGAGCAAGAGTGCATAGACGACTGTATCGTGCTTATTGTTGAATTTGTTGTGTATTCTTCAATGAGGGGTTTGAATTGTGTTTCTTTTTAGAATCCTTTTATCGTCACTAAGCTATTGTAAATAAATTAAGACAAATGAACAGGTACTTAACAAAAGAGCACAAATGGTTTATCCTAGCTCACCAAGAACATGGTAGCTACGTCCAATCCCCTAAATCTGAAGGATTTAATCCATTAGATCACCATAAAATGATACATTCAATGTACATCTACTAGTCAAACTGAATGCGTTCAAGTCTTCACAACCTTCTAGCTTAGCAGTCAGGCTGTTGAGGTAGGAAACCATTATTAGGCTAGGTTAAAAGAGAATAGGTTTAGGTTTTTTGACAAAGCTCTCACATGCGAGTGTTTACAAACTTGTTCTCTTAGAAAATCATCTCAAGACTGGTGTAAAATGAAAGGTTAAGAGCAAGAGCGTAAAGGAGTTTGTATGTGCTTATTGCTTGTGTTTTTGTTGTTTTTCTAGTGAGGAATGCACGTCCTTTTATAGAGATAATTTAGGGTTTCTAGTTGTTGTGCTGATTGCAAGAAATTGACATATATCATAAAGTTTTGTATGAAATCTTTCAAGATTGATTTGCCATAGAAAACTTTCCAAAATTGATCCTTGTAATTGATTCAGTGTATCTTGTTATGAATACAGAAAAACAGAGGATACGATGATTAGAGCATGTCTGATAGACTAATCTGTTGTCGCTCACGGGTTAAATACGAGTAACAAAAATGTAGTTTAGGACAACAACTCAAGTCATCTCACAAGGACTTATGACAATATTAGCTGCATTCAGAATCAATAAAATAAAAAAGGGGTTTAGAATTCTAGGTTCAGAACATTTGAGGAACGGATTAGAATCACATATGTTGGAACGATTAATCCACTGGTTTGGGAATTTGAGACCTATCATATGTTCTATCAACATGTTCAATTTATAATTGGGATTGTATTCCTATTTGACTATATAATTGATCAAGCAAGTGCAAATCAACCCTATGTGAAATATGTTTCATTGACTAGATTAAGCATCACAATAATTGATATATTATTGTTTACCATCAAACATTGAAAAACTACAATTAATTAATTTAGAAACCGAATTATGTCTAACCAAATTATCACCTCTATTGACATTCAAATTAAGCATTGAGAAAACATTATAATCAAGAAAAGGAATAGCATCATCAACATGAATATTAACATTATAAAATTAAACCTAAAGGTCTTGATGAAATCTTGGAACAATGGATTAATCTTAGAATTTAGCGTTCCATTAGAAATCCGCCAAGGAAGGTTATTGTTATATTTTTTTCCCAAATAAGAAACCTTTCTGTTGTATCCGAGTCCCCAAAAAACCAAACTGGACTTACTAAAAAAATAAGTATATAGTACTCATTTTGGGATTTAAAAGCTCTAGAGTGAAAAACAAGTGGCCCGATACTAAATATTACTATCAAAGTTCAGGTCATGTAATTAACAATTTTGACCAAGTACAATTACAATTTTGGCTTTTGCTCCAACATAAAAGTTGTAACTCCGACTCTTAGATTTCCAGCACGTGCTCACACTCGTCAATCTAATATCCAGAGCTCGAGTTATGGCCTTTAGAGTGAGCAAGGATCAATATACAAACAATTAAATTAGAACTCAATTATGACCTAAAGTATATAAATATGCTATAAAACGAATCTTAGACTGAAAAAGGGCTTCCAAAATGTCACCGTACAAAGCTAGAAATGTGTTCCCAAATGCATTAATCATAGACCTTGATACAAGTAGCAGATTCAGGGTGTTCTTCACAGAATACACATAAGCTTTGTCTTCTTTATAACATTGACTTTCATCAGAGCATTGACTTCTTTCATAACATACATCATAAATAAGGGTGAGACAATCAAATATTTGATGCAATGGTGTGATTATTAGAGGTTGACAATCACTTACTTATCAAGCTTAGCTGAGGCATACTAACAAAGCATAGTTGCATTTATTAGAGGCAACTGAAACAAAACATATCATGTATTTCTAGAGACACCAGAAGTAGAGCATTGCTTTCATTATTGGAGTGAACCAAGACAGAGTGTTGCTTGCATCACTAGTGGCCCATGTTAGAGCACTTTCACTAGGCTTAGAAAAACCGAGTGAAGTGAAGTCTTGTTGTTCATTTATCTTAGTCCAATCATTAGAGGATATGACATAAAAACCTACAAATTCACCGAATTTGGGGACAACACACTTTTTGTAAACAATTTTTCATTTTAATAAAAAGTATAAAAGTATTGTCGGAAAGCTCCCTCTTAGAATATGCATGTTTAATTCATAAGAAGAAATATATTTTGACATAGTAGTTTAATGTGCATTAGTAACTGAAGTTAAAAACAAAAAACAAAATTCATTGTTTAAAGTTTCTCAAAAATACATTCTCCCCTTTTTTCATCACACAAAATAAGAGGAAACAAAAAAGAAAATATAGAGAAGCAAAAGCATTATGTAAGACCCATAATTTTAAAGCATACTTTATTTGCTTTGGTATTGAACTCGGATGCTTTTTTGCCAAAGTTATTAATATTTTGGGAGTTTAAAGGACCAAAAAGTTATTTTGATGCCCGAATAAAATTACTCGTCGATAAATAAATTAAATAAACTGCGGTGAAATCTTTTACGTAGAATTTAATGCTTTATTGGTGAAATGGTAATTTTAATAAATATCTAGATATTTGTTAAAAGTAATTAATATATATATATATATATATGTTTGTGTGGAGGGAAAAGGGAAGAAGATAGAAAGAAAAGAAATAGAAAGGAAGGAAAAAGAAAGAAAGGAAAAGAGAAGGAAAGAAAGAAAGCATTTTCCATCTCCTTCCTCTCACTGCCTCGCCTGACCCCCTCCCTCCTTCCTCCATTTTTCGTTTATCTTTGCTTCCCTTAAGTTCGAGAATTGAAACCCAAGGCTAGTGGGTGAGAAAGATCAAGTTCCCAACTCCTTCCTCCTTCTCGGATTCGAAAACGGAGTTAGTAATTTCAAAACCGTCAAACACAAACCTCCCCGTTTCACCTAGATCTAAGCTTCGTTTCGCGAAGAGATAGAAGGGAAAGTTGCTCACTACCATGCTACGGTGCTAGGGAACCAACTTTGGAAGCGACGTTGCGAGCAGAGATTTTACCGGATTTACTCGCGGTACTGTAATCGCACGTTAAAGCTAACGTGAAGGTAAGGGCTCGTTCCAAACTTTTAGTTTGCATTTAGGGATTTATCTGTGGTTGTGTGGAAAAGAATTTTGTTAGGGTTGGAGTATTGATTTGGGAAAAATGAATCTAAGGCTTTATGGGTAAAATCTTAGAGTTAGGTTTTGGTTATATTGATGAATGTTTCGTGGAAAATGAATTTAAACTCATTTATGTATGACTCTGAGTAAATGAAACTTGTTGTGTTTGGTTGGTGGGTTGTGTTGATTTGTGTTCGTCGTATTTGACGTGTTCTTAATTAATACTGATGAAATTTGATATGTGTATGGTTGGATTTTGTGGGGAAATGAATTGATGTGTTTTGGTGTGAATCGTGTATCGAATTTGATAATATGTTTGATTTTGTTTTGTGTGGAATTTGAAAACCATTAGAGTTAAACGCGTATTAAGAATAGGGAATCTCTTAATGTCTTGTTTACTTAATGTTTGTTTTGAAAATCGTTTAAGTTAAAGAGTATTAAGAATGGGGAATCTCTTAATATTTCTGTTTGCTTAGTGTTTGTTGTGAAAATCGTTTAAGTTAAATGAGTATTAAGAATGGGGAATCTCTTAATATCTTGTTTACTTAATGTTTGTTTTGAAAATCGTTTGAGTTAAAGAGTATTAAGAATGGGGAATCTCTTAATGGCTCTGTTTTCTTAATGTTTGTTGTGAAAATCGTTTAAGTTAGATGAGTATTAAAAATGGGGAATATTTTAATATCTGCATTTACTTAACGATTGTCGTGGATAGAGTCAGGGTATGCTCAGGCAGTTCATAGTGATAGTGGTAACTGAGATGATGCCATGTGATTTGTGGGTTCATCTCATCCATGGGCCACAAGATGATTCCATGTGATTTGTTGGTTCATCTTGTCCATGGGCCACGAGATGATTCCATGTGATCTGTTGGTTCATCTTATCCTTGCGGGGATTGTCATGTCAAGATGATTCCATGTGATTTGTTGGTTCATCTTGTCCGTGTTGGGATTGTCGCGTCAAGGTGATTCCATGTGATTTGTTGGTTCATCTTGTCCGTGTTGGGATTGTCGCGTTAAGATGATTCCATGTGATTTGTTGGTTCATCTTGTCCGTGTTGGGATTGTCGCGTCAAGGTGATTCCATGTGATTTGTTGGTTCATCTTGTCTGTGTTGGGATTGTCGCGTCAAGATGATTCCATGTGATTTGTTGGTTCATCTTGTCCGTGTTGGGATTGTCGCGTCAAGGTGATTCCATGTGATTTGTTGGTTCATCTTGTATGTGTGGGGATTATCGCGTCAAGATGATTCCATGTGATTTATTGGTTCATCTTGTCCGTGTTGGGATTGTCGCGTCAAGGTGATTCCATGTGATTTGTTGGTTCATCTTGTCCGTGTTGGGATTGTCGCGTCAAGATAATTTCATGTGATTTGTTGGTTCATCTTGTCCGTGTTGGGATTGTCGCGTCAAGGTGATTCCATGTGATTTGTTGGTTCATCTTGTCCGTGTTGGGATTGTCGCGTCAAGATGATTCCATGTGATTTGTTGGTTTATCTTGTCCGTGTTGGGATTGTTGCGTCAAGATGATTCCATGTGATTTGTTGGTTCATCTTGTCCGTGTTGGGATTGTCGCGTCGAGATGATTCCATGTGATTCGTTGGTTCATCTTGTCCGTGTGGGTATTGCTTTGTAATTGTTAAGTGTTATGTTTTGAAATTGTGTGTAAGTGTGTTTGATTTAGGTTTATGATTGAGTGTTTGAACTTGAAATGTCATTGTGATTGTGTTGAAATTGCTAAGTGTTATGTATTGAATATCGTGTGTAAGTGTGATGGATTGTAAAACTATTTCGAAACTCAATTTGTCATGGTGATTGTGTGGGAATTGCTAAGTGTTAAGATTTGGAGTTGTGTATGAATGTGATTGAGTTAGTTTATGTATTTTTGGAAGAATATGCAGGGAAATCGATTTCCCAATCGATTTGATGAGCTACAGGGACTTCGCTAATTTGACAAAATCGATTTGCCAAGCGATTTTGTAATCTGTTTTTCAAAACCATTTAAGAAATCGATTTGGCAATCGATTGGTATGTTTCCTGTTTTCTTGAATCTTGAAAATATATTGAAACAATCGATTTGCCAATCGATTTGGCCATCACAAGAGCTCAGCCATTTTGACAAAATCGATTTGGAAATCGATTGGCTTTAATACAGGGGCTCAGTCATTCATTCAATCGATTTCCCAATCGATTGAATTAAGCCCAGAGTGCAGTTTTTACGAAAAAACCCTCAGGAAATCGATTTCCCAATCGATTGGCTTTAACACAGGGGCTCAGTTATTCATTCAATCGATTTCCCAATAGATTGATTTAAGCCTAGAGTTCAGTTTTCACTAAAACGCTTCATCCAAATCGATTTCCCAATCGATTGGCTTAGTGGGAATTCTTATTTTGAGTTAGATAATCGATTGCTCAATTGGTTCATCAATGGATTGGCCCGTTGTTTATTACTTGATTGATTTGAGACTTATTTTGATTTCATTTTCATTTGGTAAGCATTATATGAACTTTTAGCATATGGAAAACCCTTTTAAGGTGCATGCTAAGTTGAAAAGGTATTTTGTGCATTTAAAAACCTAAATGTTATGTGTTAATTGTTAATTTCGGTTGGTGACCTTTTACAACTATTGTGGAAATCCGAGCTTTGCCCTCATATGAGAGCCAAGACTATCCTACCGATTCATACCCTGTGGATGGGGATGTAGATGGGAATGCTTGACTGGAGCTACGTTAGGAGGATCTTACGGGGCACGTGGAGATCACTCAGGGTGTATAGTGTTTAGTTTGTCTTGTAGAATGATCAGATTAGGTTGACATAGAGGGAACATATGTCTTTCTTTTGAATTGTGTTTATTTTAAATTGGAAGACTGTATCTATACTAATATTGTCAGCATGACATGTTATTTATGATGGGTTACATGTACCACTTTTTGATGTGTAAATATTTTGAATTCATATTTCGAGAAACTTCTCCGCTGATTGTAAATTATAATAATTTTATTATTTATCCAAAGGTGTTTCCTTATGTATTTTCTTTGATTAAATGATTTTGTTTTAAAAAAAAAATACACCCTCGCTTTGAAAATCGGGGTGTTACACATTACAACAAAATACAAAGAAAACAGGAAGCTAAGGTTTTGAATTTTTTAGCCTAGCCACAATTCAACTAAGGGTGTTTTAAATACCCTCATGATTTTTGGCAGTTTGTTGCATGAACACCTCAATTTGGGCTTCTAGTCCTTCAAAATCTTCCTTTTTGACAAATTGAGAGGGATCAAAGATGGGGCTAGAAGGAGTTACAGATGGAGGTCTAGAAGTAGAGTATGCAGACCCTAAAGCAATAGGAATAAGAGCATTAGAAGTGCACATCTCAATATGTGGGGTGAGTACATGAAAATGCAATGGTGCTACTAGAGAAACCACTAAAGGTTATAGAAGAACACCACTAGAAAGAGATGGATGATCCCTTAATGAGTCTGCTTATGTGGCTGTTAGGAGCTTTCTTGATCGATTACTTTTAGCTTTCTGATGCTATAAGATCCATAAGTAGATGATTTCAGTTGTTTGTCTGAAAGTTGCAATCTATGATCCTTGTTACCCATAATCTAGTTAGTGACGAAGGAGAGGACTTTGTTCCACTCATTGGTAACATCATTAAGATCCAAACTTTGGGCATTTCCATTTTGGATGGAGGTAATTTGTGGAATTAAGATGCTTTTACTAACAATTCCTTGATATGTTTTGATGATAAAAAGGTACTTTGTGAGAACAATTTATTGCACTAATGATTTCATTGAGTGTGTAGTAAATAGAACCAGGAAATGGAGGAAACAAAGATGTTAGAGGAAACGAATATTTTAGAAGAAACAAAGACATCATAGTCAAGTGAAGTCAACAAAATGTTCAAGCTCTAGTTATTTCACGCTCTGTTGTGTGCGCGCATCTGCTTTATGAGATTTGGCTCTAAAGCGTTTGGCTACTATTCCTCTAAAGCTTTTGCTCGTCTACATTTGAAGACTGAAGCATGCCTCTAGAGCGTCTACTATTGCAACTCTAAAGCTTTTATTCGAGTTTCCTCTGAAGCACATGTTCCACTCACTCTAAAGATTGCAATATGTTTGAAGATGTTGCCTTTGATACGTAGCATGCTTTGAAGATGCAACAAAAGGACATTTTTCATGCCTCTAATTCTAATTTATGCAGTTCTGCCTCTGCCTCTGACTACCTGAACCAAGCAACACATCGTCTAGCTTTGATGATCAAGTTATGCTCCGATGAAGAAAGTCAACGACACTAATAGAAAGTCAACACTCTTATGATGACTAAGTTGTTTCATGATTCTAAAGGTGTAAGAACAGATTATGATATGTTTCTGTTGCTCTTAAACAAGCTTATGAAATAAGATTCAAGTTGAATTATTTCCAAGCGCTATATGGACATTCTTGCACATAATATTTCTAGAAGATTTGGCTGAAGATTCGTTAGAATTAATCAAGCTTCATCAATCATACTCAAACTATGTCTATCAAGGTTTCTTTTTTGTGAAAATCTATATCGACCTCAGGCAAGGAAGATACGCTCAGAAGATTCAAGGAGAACTAATTTCAAGCACTATCTATACATTCTTACACCTAACCATTCTAGAAGATTTTATTGGAGTTTCATTTTGTAATTAATCAAGCTTCAACGATCATATTCCAATTCGTATCTATCAAGGTTTTGTGTGTGAATATCTCTGTTGACCTCACACAAGGAACATATGCTCATAATTTGTTTAGGACATTATCGAAACCCTAATTTATGCTATATAAAAGGATAAATTATGGAGAATAAATTGTAACACAACAAATCAGAAAACCGTACGAACTCAAAATTCTCTAAATATTTAGAATTCAATGACTTGTAGGTTTTCAAGTTGGAAGTTTAAAATGCTTGAATGGTAGGGTCAACGTGTTGTACTGCCTCAACGATCTGTTGGTTTTAGGTTGGAAGTTGAGAAGACTCACTTGTAGGATCAGGTGTTATTGAAGTTCTAAATTAATGGATAAATCCTTTTGTGAAAGGGGGCTGAACGTAGCTGCCATGTTGGTAGTGAGCAAGTATATATCCTGGTGTTTATTTTTTTTCCATGATACTATGTTGTATTGTTGCTTTTGATCTATCATATCTGTTTTAGTATCTCGAATCAAATTTTTGAAAAAAAGTTTAAAATAAGGCAAAACACAATTCAACCCTCTTTCTTGTGTTTTTGCAGCATTAATTGACATCAGAGCTCAGTGTGAAGGCTGAGCACTTTATAGTGTTCGAGAAAAGATCAACATGTTTAGTTTTGGTGACGAAGCAACAAGAGGAAAGATCAACATGCGCCCTCTGTTTGATGAAGAGCGCTTTGAGTACTAGAAAGGCAGACTCATAAATTTCTTTATTTCACAAAATCCGAAGCATTAGGATTTGGTTGAAACTGGGTACATTGCTCCTACTAATGAAGATGGTATTGAGGTATCCAAAAAGGAGATGAATGTTGATTAGAAGAAGAATGTCAAGATGCATCATAAGGTCATAACTTTTATGATGAATGCGATCACATTCAAGTAGTTTGACAAGTTCACCAACAAGGATATAGTTAAGAGTATCTATGATGCTATATTTTTCACCTATGAAGTAAGCAAACAGGTCCAAAAGGCAAACACTAATCTTCTAGTCATAAAGTCTAAGCTTTTTCAGATGCAGAAAGATAAAGACATTGAAACTATGCTTTTCAGGTTTCAAACTTTGGTATCAGGGTTAAAAGTGCTTAAAAAGAGCTACACAATTAATGATCATGTCAAGAAGATCTTAAGGAGACTTCCCAACAATTGGAGACCCAATATCACAACTATTCAAGAGGCAAATGACCTGAACAATCTTTGTCTAGGAGTTATTCAGATCTCTCAGGTCTCACGAGATTGAGCTTGTATAGGACTCTAGCCCAAGAAAACGCTAAATACTCTAGCTCTCAGATCCAAGATAAGTAAGCTCCACAACCTACAACGTAATTGGAGGATAATGATTAAGAGGATCACATCAAAGACTTAGAGGATAAGGAGTTTAGATACATCTCTATAATGATTTAGAGGATGTGTCACAACAAGAATAATTCTTTCCCTCGAAGAGATTCCAGGCTCTTAGGTATAGGAAATAATGATAATTTGACAATAAAAGTATATTTTTCTATGGGTCTAATGAACCTGGTCGACTTAAACCTGAATGTCTAAATTTTGAGAAAAAGGAAGTTCTAGAGGAAAGGTTCCAAGTCTAAGAAGAAGGTTATGATGGCTACATGGGATGATTATAATGAATCATCTTAAGATGAAGATAGAAGCATGCTTGCATTTAGGATCTATGGTGTTAGCAGAAATAATAAGAGACAAATTGGTATTAAAGAAACAATGGTTAAACCCAAGTTTATTCCCTCTAATGTTATGTGTATTGTCTGCTCTAAGATAGGTCACAATAGAATAACTTGTCCTATGCGGAAAACATTGAAAGACAACAAGACTTTCTCAACTAACAAACTAGGACCCAACCAAATTTGGGTACCAAAGGACAAAATTATTTATCTTGTAGATGTCCTTAGCAGCAAAGATGAAACACTTGTTATGGTACTTGGAAAGTGGATTCTCACAACTCATGATGGCAGAAAAGCTTATGTCCCGAAACTTGATTCTAGTGGAAAGAGGGCCGGTTAACACAATATACATAAGAAGAACCAAAACTATCAGATGAACTAGAATGATTAAAGGAATCATGTGTATTAGAGGAACTAGAAGTGGTAAAGGAACTTGATACATCAACATAACCAGAATTAATAGATGAACAATTAGAATCAGGAGATATCCCTGAGCACTCCAATCAAGTTCATCAATAATGAAAACTTGGATAGGAATATAAATCCGTTTGCAAGAATCTCTGATCAATGGATGTGCATATTATAACATGAAAACCATAAAAGAATAACCTATAGGGTTTTCACAAACAGTTCATATCTAAGTTATTTTTTATGTTCTTTATTTAACTACGTAATTTTATGTAAATTATGATAACAAGCATCTTGATCTTAAACAGTCAAAGCTAGTTGAAGATTCTGCAAGTTCTGGAAAACTAGACGAACAAGGCATACTAGAGAAGTCATGAAAATTGCAATAATTGAACAAATTAGCATGGGATAAGACTGTCAACGTCCACACAAGTCAAGATCTTCCATAAGCTAAAACTAGATCGAAGTACAAGTCATCTAGACTCTTTGATTATTGGGAATTCCAATGATCATCTAAAGACCAGATAAGCCCTAAAGGACACTTCTTTTTTTTTTTTTTTTTTTTCTGCACTCAGTGTTTGAGCCTACATCTAATGATGAAACTCTAGCAGATGATGGATGGATTCTAGCAATGCAACACTCAAATATTATGGATGAAGCATCAACTGGAAGTTTACAAACTTTATGAGAGTAACATTTATATTTTCTATGATAGTACATCAACTTTGTTTAACTAAAAATTCAATTATTCATTGTAGGGAAATTCATGTAGAAATCAAACATCATTTCTTTTCTTTTTGTCCAAATGGGTATTTTAAACATTCAAGTTGGCAACATTGTTCATCTGTGGGAAAATTTCTTTACAAAACCCCTTGTTAAGGACATATTTGATTTTATTAAGAAAAATTTAAACTTGGTTTTTATTTTTGAATGATGTTTTGGTTTATGTATGCATCACGTCTAGTAGAAAATAATTATTAGTTAAAGTTATCTATGTTCTACTCTAATGCATTGAATATGTACTAAATTTCTATTCATTATCCATTCACTCTTTATGTCTGATGACAAAAAAGGGAAATGAGGTTTTGTGAACAATCTTAAAACAAACTGTATATACAAGGATTTAAAATATTTTAAAAGAGGGAGTATATACTTTGAAAATCTATTAGAATGTTTCTTTTATCTCTTACATTTAAAACTGCCAAGACAATATTGAAACCCATAATCCGACTATATAAAGGGATATATTATAAAGAAGAATACATAACACAACAACTCAGAAAATCTTAGGAGTACAAAAATTCAAGGTTTTAGTTTTAGCAAAGGCATTCATCCAATTTTAAAATACCTCGTGCTTAGTGCTCTATTTTACTGTGAAGTTCATTGTAATCAATCCACTTAGAAGAAGAAAAACAAAACCCAGGTTCACCCCTTTGTTTCCCAACCTAGTAGGTGCTATTCTACCTCAACAACTTGTAGGTTTTCAATTTGGAAGTAAAGAAGAATTGACTTGTAGGGTCACATAGTTGTACTGCCTCAAAGATCTATAGGTTTCAGGATAGATGTAGAGAAGACTAACTTGTAGGGTTAGGTGTTGTAATTTAGGTTCTAAATTAGTGGATAAATCCTTATGTGTGAGGGGACTAGACGAATTTGCCATGTTGGTAATGAATTAGTATAAATCATGATGTTTTTCCCTATGCCTTGATACTTTGTTTTATTGCTTCCTTTGGTATGTTTTATCTATTCTAGAACCGCGAATCAAATTTTTGGAAAAAGGTTTATAATAAGGAAAAACACAATTCAACCCCCCTTATCTTGTTTTGCAGCTTTAGTAATTTTTGTAGTTAGGGAGGTAAGGAAGATTTAGAGGTTTAGGAAGCTAGATGGAATGGGTTGTGTGGACGAAATGAATTCAAGAGGAATGGGGATGTAGTAAATGGGTGAAGGCAGATGCAAATGAGTCGTCTGATGATGTATCAAAGACAAGGTCAATAAAAATTGGCGCAATTTCATGATAGATGATGTATAGATCATGGTGACTCGGGGTTAGGCACTAGGGTGGAAGAGGTAGATGGAAGAGAGAAAGTGGGAGGGGTAGGTGTTTGAGTTGGAGTGCTTGGCCTGTGTAGCAAATGGTGAGTTTTGTATTCGAGGGATGCAAAATGTTCAGCTTGGGTAAACTCTTAAGGTGCTGGAAAACCCAAGAAAATGGGAGTCTGAATTCTGTTTTCCGTCACTCAAAGCTACTTCGACTTTCCTATAAAAATTGTTATTTTCAAAGCATTCAACCTACTTTTAAAACCAAGTTTAGACAAAGTAATGTTTAATTATAAAGAACTAAGATACAAGAAATAAAAGAGGATACATGAGACATTGGAAAGAAGACATTGGAAATAAAATGATATTGACACTTGAGAAAATAGATGTTCTATAAGATCGCTTTATCTATCGTCATATAGCAATGACAGTCTTGTGACAAAACTTTGTCAAACCATGTTTTGAAAGAGATAAACATATTGAAGAAAGGATTAAGAAGTAATCACAATTTCATACCATTTTCCTAGTAATTCCAAATGTAGGGTTATTTTCTTTTACAATCAAAAGAAAGAGCTCTAATACTAATTGAAGGTGCTAGAAAACACAAGAAGTTAGGGGTTTGAATTATGTTTGCAGTTTCTCAAAGCTACTTCGATTTCCTTATAAAAACTATTCTTTAATAAAAAAAATTAACTTACCTTTAAAACCTAATTTAGACGGAGTAAAGTTGAATCATAGGAAACTAAGATGTGATAAATATAAGAGGATAAATGAGACACAAACATTTTATACTAGTTCACAACAAATTGTTCCTATATCTAGTTTTTCCCTTATAGAGGGATATTTCCTTAGTACAATCAATGGATTAATCTACTATTTCCATAAATAGCATACAAGTGTCTGATTTGATATCAAAGTTTATTTTTAGAATTCTAATTCTCATTGCGAGGATGTTAGCGATTAAACCTATATGAGTACAAGTGTGTGAGAAAACTTTGATCGACATACATAAACTCTAATAAGACTATCTTAGAGGATAATTCACTCATTCTTTTAGTTTGATGTGTTCTTAGCTTTTTTATATTTTATTCTTAACACATAGCCTTATTTTATTCTTAACACATAGCCTTTTTATTTTCTATTTTACTCTAACACTCTTTAAAGCTCACTCGTAAAGGACTGAGTGAGTTCTTCTTAAATACACAAATGAAATGTTCTTTGAGAATGTTATCGTTGAAATCTTCAATAACCATTTAAATAAAAATTATCCATATATATATATATATATGTGAGTAATTATGTGTGTTTTGCTATTGAGGATATGGTATCATAGAAAAATATGATCAAATTAAATCTTAAAGAGTTTTAGACAGGGAGTAGATATAAAAGGTTTAGAGGATGTGTATTTGCTTTGTATACTTTGGAACGTTGACTCTTTTAGAGCGTTGACTATCGTAGAGGGAATATTTTTTTAGAGGATAAACAATCACTTAGAGTTTGATGATCAGACGCTGAATGTGATTATCAGAGGTAGAGGCAATTAGTTGCTTGTCACACTTATCAGAGGTAGAGCTAGTTACTTGCTTGTTATGCTGATCAAAGGCAGATGTTGATTCTTGCTTGTCATGCTTACTAGAGGCAGAGGCCTTCGTAGAAACTTGTTCCATTTATCATAGGAAAATTGAAAATCGCTTGTTGAATTCATTAGAGGTAGAAAAACATACGCTTATTGGATTCATTAGAGCTAGACGACCCATGATACATTTTTGTTTATCCAAGATAATTGAACTAGAACATTGTTTGAACTTTTAGAGGCAACTGAGACACAATGTGGCTCGCATATTACCAATGTCAAATGAAGTTTTCTTGCTTTTTCATAGTCAACCAAAGCTTGCAACAACAAAGGCGCGTGCCACTAGAATTAAGTTGTAGAGTAGAAGTGAAGTGTTGGTTCGTTTGTTTTTATCCAATCGTTAGAGGATATATTTTATATTGGAATGCATACTTTATTGGGCTAGTCTTTGTAGTATTGTCACTTGCTCAATTAGTAGATTTCTAATTTATTTTGTAATATATGGTACTTTGGAATAGATAGTTCTTAATATAATTCTTGCCTTTGAATTTAATCTGCACACTTAGCAAATATAGATAGGGGATAATTATTCTTTAGTTGTTTGTTTTTTGTTATCATTAAAACATCAACGAGAGCACTGTAGTTAAAACCACTTTTGCACTAATAGCTTCAAACACATCAACGAAGGTGTTAGAGCCAGAAATAGGTGGGGTGATAGGTGCAGAGTTAAAAGGAATGGATATGGCTCATTCAGTATAGAGTGGGGAATGGGAATAGGTTTCTCAAAATTTGGAAGTACCTTATGTTTCTTCCTATATAGAGAATTTGTCGTGTCTTCATCAACATTGGGCGGTTCTTCCTCGTATTCTTCAATCCTCAAAGTGTGGACGACTATTTTTCTCTTTTTATCAAATACTTGTGTAGCTTGAGGTAGAGGGAAACAAAACGGGGCCATAGCTTGGCGAGACTGACACATTTGCATGTATTCCAAAACAATTGACACATTTGCATGTATTCCAAAACAATTTCCTTGTAGTTTTTTTGCAAATGTGGGAGCAACAAAGTAATCAACCTTAAAGGTAACGTCATGAGAGCTACTTGCTTAACCTGTTGACTTTCTGGTATCACCACTAGATCGAATGAAGTGCTTGGGAGATACCAATCTCATCTTGATGAGGTTGTAAACGTTGAATGTTGGAGAAAATAAGGACACCAAGTGTTTCTCTTGATTTTCCCTACCCTAGAGTTGATGATACAAGACTTCATGCATTTCAAGATAATGAGAACTCAATACTTAAGTTTAAGGTGTTCAGACTTGAAGTTTGGCTTAGGGTCTTTGAAGAGTTATTTGTTAATTATGTATGAGCCAACTCTTGACACATACCCATTTTCAAGCAACATACCTTTATGTGAGCATTTGGTGATGCTAGCAAGGGATTGTTGAGTGATCTTGATAAGGAGACCCAGCACAATGCTTGATGTAACACCCTTTATTTAATTAATTAAGTTAAAAGCCTTAGCTTTATTTATTTAATTATTTATTTATTCTATTTAATTAATTTAGTGTGACAATAATAAGATAATTATTCCTTGGATGTTTAATTATTTGATGAAGTATTTTTATATTAATTAATTGTTGGGTTTTTTTATTATTAATTAATAAAAGACGTAGAAGTATTAATTGTTGGGGTTTTTATTATGTAACACCCACACTACTACTCTTGATAACTCAATTTTATTTTCATAACATCTAGTTTATAGAACCGTGCGTTTGCTTCATTGCTTTCAAGGAAGCCACTAATCAATTGTAATTGACAAGTCACCATTCCACCATTCACGTTCCACATCCCTTCTTGTTAGTAATAATCGTATGATCAAATGTGTCGTTAGCACGAATAAATACATGAATGCCAATTAATTCCTAACGATTGGTCATTGAATGATATTATTCCGATTTAATTCCTTATTCATGTGTGCAATTAACTTTAATAAAAATAATTATTCTTTCTCTGTAATCAGCTCCACACCTTCTATATTATTCTTATACACCTCTGCCTTATAGAATACGATTAAACTTGCAATAGAGTAGAAAAGAAGTCCTAATCACCCATACCCCACATGTCGTTCCCAACCTTATATCTTGTTTATCTCAAATATTTTCTAAGGCACTCAAACAACCATCCACACATTCCCTATCATTCTTGTAGAAGTTCTAAGCTTTCGTTCTTTCATCTTTGTGAAATTTTTCGAGAGCAATGTAGTATTAATTGGAAGGAAAGCCCTCAAGGTAAATGTTTTTCCCATGCAAGGTCAGGCTAGATATTAAATTAATGGTTTGTAAGATATTAATATGATGTCGTGATGTCTTATAACAAAAATTTTGATTTTATGTTTGTCTTAAAGAATTTAACTACAATGTTTTAATTTTTTGAGTAATATGTTTGCCTTGATAAATTTAATTATGAAGTTTCGATTTCTATTGTTATAACATGAGTAACATGTTTGTTGTCATATATTTGACGTGAAGTTGCGATTTTTGTGTTGTTTAAGTGTACTTAACTATAAAGTTATGATTTTTATTATGATTTCTTGAGTAATATGTTTGTTAGGTTGTATTTAATTTAACGTTTCGATTTTTGTACTATTTCATTTTGAAGTTTTAATTTTTATGAATACTATATGAATCTTGAGGGAATTCATGAAAAGTTTTAATTTTTAATTATGACAACATGATTAAGTTGATTATTGTGATGCGTATAGTGGTAAATTTTGATTTGTATGCCTAAATGACTAATAATGGGATAAATTTTGATTTGATTTGAGTTTTAATGTCTAACAATAACGTATCTAATCCAATGTTATAGTTTATAAAATGAAAGTTGTGACTCTAAGAAAATTATTCGTGTGTTTATGTGTTCTATATTTGGGATAGCAAAATTACTGAGTCTTGATTTTAAACATCCACGAGAATAAAATTTTGATGTCATAAGTGATTAAAATTTTACCTGGAACATTTTATGTTTGTGGTTGTCTAAGTGGCTGGTGAATTGGATTTTGAATATTGTTACCTTTGTGGTTGCGTAAGTGGCTAGAGATTTGTATTTTGAATATTGTTATCTTTGTGATTGCTTAAGTGGCTGATGAATTGTGTGTTGAGCATTGTCCTTTTTGTGGTTACCTAAGTGGATAGTGACATGTACCTTTTGAGCATCATTATCATTTTATGACATATCAAATGCATCTTTATGGATGCCTTAATGACTTGTTTAATTTTCATCATTGGTATGGATGACTTTTCTGTCGACATCTTAGTGGCTGATTATATTCGAATCATATACTTTTAGGAGCATGCATAACTTGCATACGTTTTATTGTTATTTTTATTTTGATATAATTATTTGTTCTAAAGTGAGTTGCTACTTGATTTATTTAGATACATTTTATAACTTTTGATACATCTTTTTGAATTATTCGAAAAATCAATTTCTTTAAATCTTTAAATACGAAAAGATTTTAAATTCATATTTTATGGATGTTAACTTAGTATTTGGTTGAGTTTTGTTGTGGGATGAATTGACTCCTTACACCAACATTTAGGTACTAATGATATTGAAGAGTTGCATGAATGATGTTTACTTGGTGCACTAGCGTGGGAAAAAGGGATTTTGACTGAAAAATCATGTTTGTATTGATAAAACAAAAGTGGTACAATTTTAAAGTTTAATTACTTTTTATCGTTAATTTTCAATAGAAAAGCAGAGGTAGAATTTATTTCACTTAAAGAAAATTTATTCTTTTTGGATATAAGTGAATATTTTTCTAACAATGAGCAAATTATTTTTGTAATAATAATAATAATAATAATAATAATAATAATAATAATAATAATAATAATAATAATAATAATAATAATAATAATAATAATAATATCTTATAAATCGCATTGTCTTCGTTTACAAATCAATTTATTTTGTAGTGAAATTTTTCTTTCATTCATGATTAACTACTCCTAAGAAAAAAAATTATTGTCGTTTTTAAAAGAAAACGAATATCTTTAAGTAATGTCTTGGATCAAAATTTAGAGTGTTACACTTGATACCTCGTCATTTGAGTTTGTGTCAACGAACCTCCAAAACTCTGTTACCAGGATGTCCAAATCAACCTCTTGTTCTAGGTTGAAGTATTCAAACCAACCTACCTCAGTAAGGTCCTTAAGGAAGTGGAGTTCATTCTTAGCTAGGTTTGCAAAGTCAAGCTTCAGTTCGTGAAGAATCTCTTGAATGTAAAATAGAGTTTTTGGTTAACCATATGGTTGAAGTATTATAACAAAAGATAGGAATGTTACTCTCATAAATTTTGAAATCTTCTAGTTCATGCTCCATCCACAATTAGTTGAGTGTTGCAACTAGCTTCTGATATATATTTTGCTTCTATTGTAGACAAAGCAATAGTCCTTTGTCTTTTGCTTGACCAGGAGATTAGAATATCATGAAGGAATGTGCAATTTCCATTGGTACTCTTTCTTTCTAGCTTATATCAAGCATAGTCAGCATCATAGAAACTTACTAACCTATACTCAAAGGATGACTAAACAAAACATTATATCTAGAGGCAGTTAAGTAAATAAGAGAACTTAGCATTCCTTTGTATAACTTTGATCTATCTTTTTACTTGGCTGGTCTTTGTTAAGAGAATAAGTTGGATGCATAGGTGTAGACATTGACTTACAATCATCCATTTTAAACATCTTAAGAAGTTCTCATGTGTATGTGGTCTGTTGAATGAGTACACCCTCTGGATTTTGATGAATTTGAATCCCAAGAAATAAATTTATTTCTCCTAGCATGCTCATCTCAAATTCATTATGCATTAGCTTAGTAAACTCTTGGCATAGCTTATTATTAGTAGAACCATAAATAATATCATCCAAATATATTTGGACAATGAGAAGGTCATTCTTAGAAATCATTTTTTAATAAAAAATTGCTTAGTCTATCATACCAAGCTCTTGAAGTTTGTTTTAGACCGTACAAGAATTTCTTTAGTTTGAAAACATGGTCTATAAATTCATTATCCTCAAAGCCAGGAGGTTGTTTGACATACATTTCTTCATTTAGATAACCATTTAAGAAGAAACGTTTCACATCCATTTGATATAGAGTAATTTTTATCAAATTCAACAAAAGCAAGTACGAATGTGATGGCCTCTAACCTTGCCATAAAGGCAAAACTTTCAGATTAATCAATATCTTCCTATTGAATGTATCGTTGGGCTACAGGTCTAGTTTTGTTTCTAACCACTTCACATTTCCCATTTAGTTTGTTTATGAAAATTGATTTTGTTCCAATTGACTTGTTTTCTTTAAATTTGGGGACGAGATCCCATATGCCATTCCTTTTGAATTGATTTAACACTTTTTGGATAGCCAATATCCATCCATCATCTAATAAGGCTTCGTTTATAGTTGTAGGTTCAATTTTAGATAACAATCCAAACATAGACGTTTAGTTGAGAAAGAATCTGGTTTTCAAATGATCATTTGTGTTTCCTATGATAAGACAATCTAGATGAGAAAACTTTTATTTCCATCTAGGTTTGGTTTTAGTTGTTAGGCTTATCTTCTAGTTCATTTTGGACTGCCTTTGTTGATTCCTTTAACTTAACTGGTTCCTATGATATATCTATTTCTTCTAAAATCTATAGATCTGCAAAGTCTACGTCTAGCTTTGACTTTTTATGGTCAAGCTTTTTGTCATCAAACTTGACATGGATTGATTCCTCAACAATCAATGTTTCTTTGTTGTATACCCTATAAGCTTTAGGTCTAATATAGATTCTATTTTGAATATAACATGCAGTGTTCATTGCTTCGACCTAAAAGTGCTTAACAACATTCATTTTGTAAATCATGGTATGTGTGATCAACTGAAGAGATTTTCTTTTCCTTTTTACAACACCGTTATATTGAAGTATTCTATGAAAGGAAAAATTAAGTAAAATTCAATTCTCTTAAGACAAGTTTTCAAAAAAAATTGATATCCAACTCACACATATGATTGCTACGAATTGTTGTTATGTAGAAACCTTTTTCATTTTGCACATGTTTGCAGAAGGTAGTGAAAATCTTATGTGACTCATCCTTGTGTTTTAGAAACATTACCATGTACATCTAGAATAGTCATTAATAATAACGAATTGATAATTTTTACCACTGACAGAGGCGGTCTTGATATGGCCAACTAGATCAAGATGTAAAAGTGCATGTGGTCTAGAAGTGGAAACAACGTTTTTAGACGAAAAAAGAAGATTTTGTTTGTTTCCTTTACTGATATGCCTCACAACGAACATTTCTTTTCTACTTAAGATTTAGAAATTCTATGACTAATTCAAGTCTTTTCCATTTTGAGATTAATTTCAAATTTGTGTGTCCTTATCTTTTGTGTTAGACCGATTGCTCCTCGCTTACAAACATAAGACACTTGATTTCTTGTTTATGTTGTAAATGTTGTTTTTCCTTTGGCCAACAAACAGTATGGATCCATTTGTTTGAATTATAGCCTTACAAGACTTTTGGTTGAAGACAACATCATAACCACTGTTGCTTAATTGACTTATGCTTAATAGGTTATGCATTAGTCCTTTTACATGTAAATTTTTTTGAAAAGATGGAAGAGAACCATTACCTATAGTGTTGTGCCCAATGATCTTACCCTTCTGCTCACCTCCAAAGCCAACAAACTGTTTGTTCTTAAGGGTTAGGTCTTGGAACATAGACTTTTCTCCTATCATATGCCTTGAGCATCCATTGTCCAGGTACCATGATTGGTGGTTTAAATTTGATGCTAAGGATATCTGCAAGATAAATTGTTTTATTCTTAGGTACCCAAAGTTTTGAGGAACACACACACCTTGACTCTACCAACAAAGTGTTCTCCATATAATCTGACAACCCCATATTGTTGAAAGCACACTAACACCGCTATCGAGTTTGAATACAAAGGTTTAGAACTTGAGTAGTTGCATCTAACAAGCTGATTATGACAATTACTATCACGTTATAAGAAGAAGAAAAAAACATAAAATCTTTCTCATTTGAACAAGTGTTTCTCTCTTTGAACTCTAAGATGAATTTGGAATTTTGAGCTTGAGTTCTTTTACTCTTTTTTGATTTTTTGATGATATTGTTCTTTAGCCTTAAGTATCTATTTATAGATAAAATTAGAGCTTCAATTTAGTCCTTGTTTAATTATGAATTTTATCTTAATTCATAGCTTGGTAGAACAATGATCTTTTTCAAAAATAATTCTAAACAAGATGATTTTTGATAATATGTTATTTAGCCAATTCCTTATTTCTGAATTCAATATGAGCAGTTCTTCTAGATTGCTTTTGTTCGTAGTTTGTTCAAATTGACTTTGTAAGCTCTTCATATTGATATTATTCATATTCAGTATGTAAATTTTTCAGATTAATATTGTTCTTATTTTCTTAACATTGCTTTTGCAAATTCTTTAGATGAAACTTCTTTCCTATTGCTTGCTTTGATCTAGGCAAGAACATAGTGTTGGATCGGTTCTTGAACTATCACAAGTAAAAATATGACTAAGTCCAACTCAAAATTTTGTCTTTTGCCAAAATCTGAATCATACCTTTGCAAACAATAAATGTATCTTGTGATGAGTATTTCTTATTGTAAACAACTCTTGATCATATCTTCTAGTAAATAATTATTATCTTCTTATAAATAATTTATATTTTGTTGTGATAAATCATGATCAAATCTTCTTGTAAATAATTCATTTATTCTTGAAGATAAATCTTTATCAAATCTTCTTGTAAATAATCTATATCTTCTTGTTATGAATATTGATCAAATCTTATTGTAAATGATTCATATCTTCTTGTGATAAATCATGATCAAATCTTTTTATGATAAATCGTGATAAAATCTTCGTGTGATAAATCATGATAAAATCTTCTTGTAAATAATCATATCTTATTGTAGATAAATCTTGACCAAATTTTTCTTTTCAACTTGGTTAATGATTTTCTTTAATTATAAATTTGAATAAAATCTTATTTTAGATTGTCTTCAAAAACATGAATTTTCTTTCAAACTCTGTATATTCAAATATATTGTTATCATAAAATACTTTTTTTAACATCAAAACTCTAAGTATAAAGCCAACTTGGTTCCAACACATATTTGTCCTTATAACTAATTATGCTTATCTGACACAAAGATGTAAGAGCAAAGGTTACCATGACTAGAGTATATCACACAGTTTCTTCAGTCAAATAACAAATTAAAGATCTTGAGTAGAGGATACACAAATTTGACTTCTTTAGAGCATTGACTTTCTATCACAGTATTGACGTCCATCAACGTGTGGACTTTCAATCAAAGCATTGACTTTCCAACAAAGTGTTGATTTTTTAGCAGAGTGTTGACTTTTTTTATCAAAGCCAGAAGATCAAGTGTTTTTCACATCTATCAAAGCCAAACGATCAAATGCTTATCATAATTATAAGAGGTTTATTTGCAAAAACACAATCACCAATGGCGTAATTAAGAGCACGTTCATTAGACTTCCAATATGATTTTCATAACATTGTTTTGGTGTTCCTTTAAATTTTTCAATCATTAGAGGATGCAACGTAGAATCATTTTATAATACATGATCGGGGAACTACATACTTAAGTAAAATATCAATACTTCAAATTGTTGTTAAAAAATAATTTTTTTGTCATCAAAGCAAGTAAGAATCATAGTTTTTCAAATCAACTTGGTTCTAGCAACGATTGGGAATAAGAAGAGGTAGATGTTGTCTGCTTTCATATTGGTAGGATTGAATTTGAAATAAAAAATTAGGTTAAATGTTTTAGAAGGAAGATTGTTGAAGAAGTATATTTATAGTTGTGTTGTGTATATATGTACACAAATATGTTATGCTACAAATTTAAATCATTTTCTTCTTCGTCATTATTCATTAAAACACAGACATATAGTACAATTATATACAGAGAGGTGACATGGATGTTGGAACCAAGTTAATTTTATACTTAGAGTTTTGATGATAACAAAAGTATTTTATGAGAACAATATATTTGACTTCAAAGAGTATGAAAAAAGATTCATGTTGTTGAAAAAAAACCCTAAAATAAGATTTGATTCAAATTTATAATTGAAGAAAATCTAAAATAAGATTTGATTCAAATTTATAATTGAAGAAAATCTAAACTAATATTTGATTCAAATTTATAATTAAAGAAAATCTAAAATAAGATTTGATTCAAGTTTATAATTGAAGAAAATCTTTGACCAAGTTGAAAAGAAGATATAGTCAAGATTTGAAGAATATTTGATCAAGATTTATCTACAATAAAATATCAACATAATTAATCTGAAGAATTTACAAATGCAATCTGAACAAAATACGAACCTAATCAATCTAAAGAATTTACAAACTCAATCTAAACAAAATAGGAACATAATAAATCTGAAGAATTTAAAAACTTAATCTGAACAAGATACAATTTAGAAATAAACAAAGACTAAATTGAAGCCCTACATTAACTATAAATAGATATTCAAGGTTGAAGAAAAATATCATTGAAAATCAGAAAAGAGTAGAAGAACTCAAGCTCAAATTACATATTCATTTTAGAGTTCATAGGGATAAACGCTTGTTCAAATGATAAATATTATCTAAGTGATTTTTCTTAGAGTGTGAAACTTATTATTAAAGTTCCAATCTTTTGTATCCAACCAGATATGGTTTAGTTCTTTCTTCAATTTGGGGTTGTTAGGTAATTAGAAGAAGACTTGACTTGTAGGATTAATGTGGTTAGTGCCCGAAAAGTCTGGGGTTGTTAGACTATTTGGGAAAACTGACTTGGAGGGTCAGGTGCTTTTAATTCAAGGTATTTGAATGAGTGAATTAAAGCCTATTGAATAAGAGGGATAGATGTAAGACCCTTAATTTTTAAATCCCAAATTATACTATTTAAGGGTATTTTGTGTTGAATTTCTTAGGCTTTTAGCCCAGTTTTTGGTAATTAGTGAGTTAAATGCCAAAAACATATTTTTGCAAATTAGATTAAAATTATTTATCGAATAATGATTTATTTACGTTACAAAGAATTTAATACCAGACAATTTTGTTAAAAATATATCTGGTTGCAGAAAAATTTATCTGTCAATTGTGTTATGACGAGAGTAGATATTTTTATCAAAATGATTTGAGAAGTGACGATTTTCATAAATATCTAAAATATCTAGATATTTAGATATTTATTGGTTTAGATTTAATTATTATATATATATATATATATATATTATATATTATTATTAGTAGTAATATTATAAGTAATATATATGTATGTATATTAGAAAGGAGTAGAAAAAAAAGAAACAGAGCAAGAAACACCAAAACGGTTCCCTGCCTTGCGAAGAATTCTTTCATCCTCTTCCTCTTTTGCTTTCTTTGCTTTCTTTTGCTTTCTTTGCTTTCTTTTGCTTCAAGAAAACGAACCAAGGCTTGGTGGGTGAGAAGATAAGGATTTCTCAGCTTCATTCTTCCTCTTTGATTCGAAAACGAAGAAAAACGGTGTTAGGGGTTTTCAAAACCGTTAAATGTAAACCTCCACGTTTCGTTTAGATCTAAGCTTCGTTTCGCGAAGAGATAGAAGGGAAAGTTGCTCACCTCCACGTTACGGTGCTAGTGAACTAACTTTGGAAGCGATGTCGCGAGCGAAGATTTTATTGGAATTACTCGCGGTACTGTAATCGCTCGTTAAAGCTAACGTTAAGGTAAGGGCTCCTTCCAAACTTTTAGTTTGCATTTAGGGACTTATATGTTGTTGTGTGAGAAAGAAATTTGTTAGGGTTGAAGTGTTGATTTGGAGAAAATGAATTTAACTCATTTATGTGTGGTTTTGAGGAAATGAAATTTGATGTGTTTGAGTGGTGGGTTGTGATAATTTTGTGGTTGTCGTGTTTGACGTGTTCATAATTAATATTTATAAATTTTGAGATGTGTTTGTGCGGATTTTATGGAAAAATGAATTGATGTGAATTGTGGATTGAATGGGAGAATATGTCTGAGCATGTTCTGTGTGGAATTTAAAAATCATTAGAGTTAAACGAGTATTAAAAATAAGGAATTTTTTAATAGCTACGTTTACTTAATGTTTGTAGTGAAAATTGTTAGAGTTAAATGAGTATTAAGAATGGAGAATCTCTTAATATCTGCATTTACTTAATGATTGTCGTCACAATTGTTAGAGTTAAACGAGTATTAAGAATGGGGTATCTCTTAATATCTGCATTTACTTAATGATTGTTGTCAAAATTGTTAGAGTTAAATGAGTATTAAGAATGGGGTATCTCTTAATATCTGCATTTACTTAATGATTGTCGTCAAAATTGTTAGAGTTAAATGAGTATTAAGAATGGGGAATCTCTTAATATCTGCATTTACTTAATGATTGTCGTGAAAATTGTTTGAGTTAAATGAGTATTGAAAATGGGGAATCTTTTAATATATGCATTTACTTAACGATTGTCGTGGATAGAGTCAGAGTATGCTCATGCATTTTATTATACATGGCGACCGGATGGGCCATGGTGATAGCGGTAACCGAATGGGCCACGAGATGATGCCATGTGATTTGTTGGTTCATTTTATCCTTACGGGGATTATCGCGTCGTGATGATCTGTGAGAGACTGCACTCGTGTTTGTCCGTGAGAGACTACACCCTAGTAAAACGTGTTTGTCCGTGAGAGACTGCACTGGTGTTTGTCTGTGAGAGACTACACCCTAGTAAATTGTGTTTGTCCGTGAGAGACTGCACTGTTGTTTGTCTGTGAGAGACTACACCGTTGAAAATCGTGTTTATTCGGGAGAGACTGCTCTCGTGTTTGTCCATGAGAGACTGCACGCGTGTTCATTCGTGAGAAACCGTATGTTTAGGATTTATGCCTCTCGTGGAGGGTTTTGTTTGGAATTGAGGGGTAAGACTTGTGATAGGCTAAATATTAATAAATCGTGCGGGCCTGTAATAGGTGGCACCTTGGTAATAAGTGATGGTCCATGAGAGACTGTACAATTACGCATTGCATTAGGGTGCTTGGCACGCGAGTCTTGTTTGATTCAAGATTATGATTGAGTGTTTGAACTCAAGTTGTCATGATGATTGTGTTATAATTGTCAAGTGTGGATGTTTTAGATTTGTGTGTAAGTGTGATTGATTTGAAAACTATTTCGAAACTCAAGTTGTCGTGGTGATTGTGCTATAATTGCTAAGTGTGAATGGTTTGGAATTGTTTGTAAGTGCGATTTATTGCAAAACCTTTTTGAAACTCAAGTCGTCATGGTGATTGTGTTATAATTGCTAAGTGCGATTGTTTGGATTTTTGGGTAAATGTTGATTGATTTTGAAACCCTTTAAAAAGCTGAAAAATGCTGAATTTTGCTGTTTTTCTGCTGCTGTCTAATGTGTATTCGAATACAGAAGGTTGTATTCGAATACAGACATGTTGTTTTTCCACTAACTTACTGTGTAGTCGAATATAGAAGGCTGTATTCGAATACAGAAGGTCGTATTCGAATACAGACATGCTGTTTTGCTACTGACTTTCTGTGTAGTCGAATACAGAAGGCTGTATTCGAATACAGACATGCCGTTTTTGCTGCTAAATGATGAAACAACCTTGTATTCGAATACAGAGATGCTGTATTCGAATACATCCGTGTTGTTTTGTTAAAAACTTCATTTTTCAACCTTGTATATGAATGTTTGGCATATGGAACCTTTTAAGGTGCATGCTAAGTTGAAAGGTTATCTTGTGCATTTAAAAACTTAAATGTTATGTGTTAATTGTTAATTTCGGTTGGTGACCCTTTACAACTATTGTGGAAATCTGGGCTTTGCCTTTAGATGAGAACCAGGACTATCCCATCTGTTAGTACCCTATGGATGGGAATGTAGTTGAACACACCTGATTGGAGCTGTGTTAGGAGGATCTTGCGGGGCGCGTGAAGATCACTCGGGATGTATAGTTTTTGTAGAATGATCAGATTAGCTTGACGTATAGGGACTAGATGTCTTTCTTTTGGGATGTGTTTATTTTAATTTGGAAGATTGTACCTATACTAATATTGTCAACTTGACATTTTATTATGATGGGATCCATGTACCACTTTTTGATGTGTAAATACTTTGGATTTGTATTTCAAAAACTATTCCGCTGCTTGTAAATTCTGTTGACTTATTTGTCGTTGTGTACGACTTAAATATTTATCAAAAAGTATTTTCTTCTTTATTTTCTTTGTTTTTTGTGAATTTGTTTTGAAAAAAAAAATACTTTCGCGCTGTTAAAAATCGAGGTGTTACAATAGACATATCCATATTAGTGGTGAACCAAGATAAATCTATGTGTCAAACTATTTATGCTTTCATTGTTTGCTGCTTTTGAATTCTATTGCTTCTTATATAAGAAATTCATAAAAACCAACCAGTCTTCAATTGACATCAGAGCTTGATCTCAAGGCTAAGCACTTTACAATGCTTGAGGAAAGATCCAAGTGTTGAACATGTCTGGATTTTGTGAATCAACAGATGATAAATTTATAAATTTTTTGACTTTACTCAATACGATTTAGTTACTGCTATATATGATATTTTAAATAAGAATCACAAATTGTCTTTCAAAATGAAAACACTTAGGAAAAAAATTTAAATATAACTGAAAAAGTTAACGGTTTAAAGAATCCTAGTGTTAAATTTAAAACAAAAAATCCAACTCTAAAAACTGATATTATTGAACTTAAAACAGAAAATACAACTTTGAAAACTGATATTATTGAACATAAAACATAAAATGAAACTCGGAAAACTGATATTATTGAACTTAAAATAGAGAATGCAAATCTGAAAACTGATACTGCTGAACTTAAGGATGAAAATCTAACTTCGAAAAGTAATTATAGTTGAACATCAATTGAAAATACCACATGTAACTCTAATAAGCATGTATAAGTATTTAAATATTTTCTTAATAATGGTATGGAGAGAAGCAAGTATGCATCTATGATTTATGGTGTTAGTAGGCATGTTAAAAGAGGAATAGGATTTCAAGAAAAATTAATTAAACCTAAGTTTGTTCTATCTGGTGATTTATGTACTATTTTCTATAAGAAAGTCCAGACTAAAATATCCTGTCCTATGCTAACCACAAAGAAAACAAGAAAACTTTAAGAACTAACAAACTAGGACCCAACCAGATTTAGGTACCAAAAGATAAAATTGTATACGTTGGATATGTTCTAAGCAACCAAATTGAAAAACTAGTCATGGTGTCTGGTCAACGGATGGTTGGAATATATGAAGGGAAAAAGGTCTATGTTCCAAGACTTAATAAACAAAAGCCAACTGCCTCTAATGGAAGAAGGAATGGTCAACACAATACTTATCAGAACCAAAACCATATGATCAACCAAAAATATCAGAAAGTCTGGAGTATCAATATAATCAAAATTGGGAGAGAAATTACACATATCAACAAATTCAAAAATGCCAGAGAAATCGCACATATCAACAGAACTGGAACTATAAGAACAATCACGATTACCATTAGTTCCAAAGTTACCAGAGGAGTCTAATACATTAGTAGAAACATAAGCGCATATAATAATAAGAATCAGAAGACTTATTTGAACACTCCAATCAAACTCTTCAAGACTACAAACTTGGATGGGAATTCAAATCCCGTCATCCAGACCGTCTAGTTAGAAAATATGCAAATTTAGAAAATGGAAACCTAAAAAGAAGAAATAAGAGGGTTTTCAGAGTGAAACTAAAATTGTTGACATATAGGTTATATCTTTCTTTAATATTAATTATTGTTTGATATTATGTTAATTGTGATAACTAGAAGCTTGATCTTAAAAATCAAAGCTAGATAAGTATTTTGTAAGTCCTCAAAAATTTAGAGGAATCAACTGAATCACAAAATCTAAACATTTAAGTAGAAGCATAATACAAGTTTGTTTCTTTAGAAACATGCATAAACCACCATAAACAGAACTGGTGTTTTTGGGTTGTATTGTATCATTGATAAATTATCTAATTTTTATTATGTTATATGACAAACAACTTGACCTTGGAAAGTCAAAGCAAGTTGAGGATATTGCAGATTTACCAGAACTATAGGAAGCATATGCAAACAAACCAAAAGAAGTTGAAAAATAAGAGGATACAAGCAAATCAGAAGAATATGATAAATATTCAAATGATGAATCTGATCAAGTTAGAAACAGTCAAGATAAGTTAGAAAGAAGATATGGTGGAAGTACAAGTCATCTCAACCTGAACTTCTAACCATTGGAAGTGCAAGTGATACTTTAAGGACTAGATCATCACTAAAAGATACCACTTTGTTTCGCTTACTCTCATAAGTTGAACCTACCTCTATTGATGAAGCATTGGTAGATGATGGATGGTTTCTTGCAATGCAAGAAGAGTTAAATGAATTTAAGAGAAATGATGTTTGGGATCTAGTACCTAGACCAAAGAAGAACATTATAGAACCAAGTGGGTTTTCGTAAACAAGTTAATTGAAAAAGGTGAAGTCGTTAGAAACAAGGCAAGACTTGTCGCACAAGGCTAAAGTTAGAAATAGGGCATTGATTACACTGAGACATTTTCTCCAATGATCAGGTTAGAAACTATTCGCATCCTACTTTCTTTTGCTACAAATAATAACATTACATTATTTGACATGGATGTTAAAGGTGCTTTTCTAAATAGTTATATAAGTGAAGAAGTCTATGTTGAACAACCTCTAGGTTTTGAAAGTATCGGATTTCAAAACCTTTTTTTTTTTAACTTAGGAAATTTATGTAGCGTATAAAACAAACACTTACGACATGGTATGATAGACTTAGTAACTTTTTTTGTAAATATAACTTTGAAAGAGGACACATAGATAAAACACTCTTTAGAAAATCAATAGGAGATGACATTCTTATCATTTAAGTTTATGTTGATGACATTATTTTTGGATCTACTAATGACACTCTTTGCCATGAATTTTTTAAATTGATGCAGCTTGAATTTCAAATGAGTATGATGGGAGAACTTAAGTTCTTCTTAGAGATACAAATTCAGCAAAGTAAAAAAGGTATATGCATTCATCAAACTAAATATACAAAAGATCTTCTCAGGAAGTTTAAGTCGAGTGATTAAAACATATGGCTACACCAATGCACCCTACCTATTCACTTGAAAAAGATGATTCAGGACAAAAATTTGATCGAAAAACCTATAGAGGAATGATAGAATCCCTACTTTACCTTACCGCTTCTAGACCTGATATTATGTTTGATGTATGAACCTATAGAATCACATTTAACTGTTGTTAAGTGAATCCTTAGATACCTTAACAACCTTACCTTGTTCTACAAGAAATCTCTTAAGTACAATCTGAGTGGATATTGTGATTCTAATTATATTGGAGATAAACTTGAGAGAAAAAGCACTAGTGGTAATTGTACTTTTCTAGGTGACAACTTAATATCTTGGTCAAGTAAGAGACAATACACCATAACAATGTCAACAACAAAGGGTGATTATATTTCAACAGTTGGCTACAGTTTACAACTTGAAAACTACAAAATTCTAGAATTCAACATTCCCATCTATTGTGATAACACGTCGGCCATTTGTCTAACCAAAAACCCTATCCTATATTTTAGAGCTAAACATATAGAGATTAAACACCATTTCAGTAGAGACTTTGTTCAAAAAAGGGTAGTAAACATTCAATTTGTGGACACTTAACACCAATGTACTGACATATTCACCAAACGACTGCCTGAAGATAGGTTTGACACCATAAAAAAAACCTAAACCTTACCTTCATACTTGATTGATGATGTGATAATACAATTCAATCCGTCTTCATCAAATTAGCAAAAGTTATCAACTTTTGCAAACTCAATTCTATTCCCCTTCTTGTTTTAATGAAGAGCATAAAAAGCCCACACAAAGTGACTTGAAAATCCCTTCTAAATGACACATTTTTTGTGTATTAGTGGCTATGAGTCACTTTTTTGGATGCTAATAAACATAGAGATTGTTGTTATGAATTAATTTAAAAGGTGATTAATCTTATGTACTTGAACAAATGTCTATTCTTGTTTTTAAAATAACCTCAAGCGTCCTTTATTTTAATCATATCCCATTATAAAACTACAATTTGATTAAGATATTTTAGGGATTGTTTCAAGGGGATATTGTAATTTACTTTTAAAAATATTAAACACATGCGCGCACGCTTGCCAATAAACTCACATGTCCTTGCGTACATATACATGAACCTGTATTCGAATTTTCAATATCTTGACTATCCGTACTTAGTATGTCAGTTTTGCTACTAAACTCCTTAAAATATAATTATAATAAAACAAATTCAAAATAGTCATAACAATTACAATAAGTAACTCGATCCTAATTTTTTTTTTCATTACCATTATTATTTACTAAGATAAATAAATGCATCATTTCTATAAAATTAATCAATTAGAGATCAGTTTATTCATGTCATGCACGCTTACCACACGAGTTATTAATACAAGTCTTAAAAAAAATTAAATTATAATTAATTGTAACAAACTTTATTATGTGCTCCTGCTAAATATATAGATATCAATATTTGTGAAAGATATATTTACATAGAAAACTATACAATATGTTATTATCTTCAAAATAATCTACGCGTACCTCTTTATTGTGCCTCGTACCACTCTTATTCTTGCTCTATTTTTCACTTCACTTTTGTCTTCCTAGCGTCAACAACATAAAAAAGACTTTCAATAAAAAACCCCTCTCTCTCCTAAAATAAAAAATGGAAGGTAACTAAACTATTATCATTGTCTAGTAACATATATGCATATGCACTTTGAACATATGAGATACCTATTTTCTTGGAGATAGTTTGGGACAAAACTCCTAGATGAAGATTTTGAGCTATTTTCAATTTTAAATAATATATAGTTGTGCTGATGGAAAACTATTCACATTAAAAAAAACAAAGATGGAAAATTGTTGATGCATAGCAGGTGGAACAAACACCAACTATGTTTTGTATCCATTGTTTACATTTTCATTTTTTTTTTCTCTATTTTCTGAAAGTTGTATGCTGCTCATATTATAACCATGTATTAATAAAATGATTTGAGCTATCTCATTTTTTTTTACTAAATTGTTACAAAGTTATGTTAGACATAAGTCCATTTTTGATATTATTGACAAACATACATCATGTGATAAATCTAACATTTTAAACTGAGAAAAATTTCAGGAACAACATCTCAACCCTACAAACTTGAGACAATAGCTTGGAACTCAAGGAATCAACAAAAGTTGGAAAATTGACTGAGTAAATCGATTAGATAAATCGATTTTGTAATAGGGTTGTTTGTAATTGTAAAATCTGTGATTAGGAAATCGATTAGGCAAATCGATTTGCACATTTACTGAAAATTAAGTGTGCAAGTCAGTAGCATGCCATTTTGCAAGCTAATCGATTTGGCAAATCGATTGTTCCAATCACAAGACTATTCTCTTTGATTAAATCGATTGAAACAATCGATTGTGAAAGTTACAGAGCCAAGCCTCTTATTAACTAATCGATTAGGCAAATCGATTGGACAAAATATGTTTCAAAATGAACTTGGTCTGGGACAAACACAATCGATTGACACAATCCATTGAACTATTCTTTTTGTAACAAGTTTGGCATCAATCGATTTTGTAAATCGATTGAATAACCCAAATGATAAATTGTTCTTCAGACTTAAGTCCATAATCGATTAGGCAAATCGATTGGGTGTAAATCACTGAGTCCCTGTGACCAGTGAAATCGATTGGCTAAATCGATTGGTACAAATGTTTTAGTAACAGAGAAGACTTAGCATATGGCCAAATCGATTATGTAAATATCTGAATCGATTGAGTAAATCGATTGTTTTGATCTCGTTGTTGGAACAAAACATCCTAAATCGATTATGCAAATCGATTCATATATGAACTGTTATTTAATTCTGAAGAGTGCTTTAAAATAATCGATTGAGTAAATCGATTGGTTTATGTAGTTTCAAGATTCAAGAAAAACAAGACTCGCAAAATCGATTGAGTAAATTGATTGAGCTCGCTTTATAACTTTAATGAATCGATTGGGCAAATCAATTCATCTGTTAATTTTTCTGAAACTATTTAAACTGGTTTTATTATCTTCTTCTCACAAGATACACAACATACATAACAAATTTCTGATATCTCTTTCTCACAGTGAAATAACATTGAACATTGTTTTTTTCAGACTTGAACATTCATCCTTCGTGTTCAACAAAGACTGAAAAAGATAGCAACGAGAAAGACACTTAGAGAAGAAGCTTGCTCAAGAAATTGTATATTTCTGTTTTTAGACTTTTTGTAAACAATTTTGTATTCAAATAACATTGTGAAAATCCAGTTGAAACTGGTAGTGATCTTCTGTGTTGAGGGATATCATCAAGAAGACACTTGACTGAAATCATGGAAGAGTTTATAGGAGATAAACTCTGGGATTCAGGGAGATAAGAATAGAATAGGAAGAGTGGTTTAAGATTGATAGGCGAGGAGCTGGAACATCTGTAAATCGACTCTGCGATATTCTATTGGAAAAGGCTAAGATCAGTTTTGATCTTAGGACTGGACGTAGGCCGTCTTGCAGGCGGTTGAACCAGTATAAAAATTACTGTGTACATTATCCTTCCCTTATCTCCTTTATTTCTGCAGTGCATATTTGTTTCATCTTGACTACATGCAATAATAAAATTATGTGTAAATTGACATTACATGAATTGTTATTTTGGCATGCTTGTATTTTGAATAAATCTGTTGAACCTTAATTGTTTCTGTTGCACTCTTTATTATACAATATTTGTTATTGTTAGTATTCTTGTAGGATTGATAATTGGGACCTTGATTAATCTTGAGTTTGATAAATCTTTGAATTTAGCAAACTGTTTAGCATTTTGTTAGAATAGACATTATTCTGCATTTTTTTTTTCAAAATCTGAGGTCATACCAAACATCAAGTTATATAAAACATAGTAAGACGCAACTCGCCAACACATGTGTATATAAAATATTATTACTGTTATTATTAATTACTATAAGTACTTGTGTTTATTTATTTTCTCAAAAAATGTGACAATGAGTGGCATTAAAAAATTATATTTTTGCTTTACAGTATTAGTAATTATTATGTTCATTATTTCCTTTATTTAATTTTTATTATGTGCAATGGTATAGAACTTGTTAAATTAATCAATCAATACAACTTGGTGATCCAGTACAAACTATTGTGGATCTGGATGAGTTTATGGATGGATTTTAGTCCAACAAGTTGTGCAATATGTATGATAGATTTAAAAGATAATGAAATAACGTACATTTTATCATGTGGAGATATAATTCGGAAGCTTTGTGTATCCACGTATCAAGTAGTAGTTCTATATAAAGTATGTGCAATATGAAGACAAATTTAGTTTTTTCAATCATTTGATTAAGAATTAGTGGGATTGTAAAGTTGAATTACTCAAGTGCTATGCAAACATGCCCAATGAGAGCATGAATACTAAAAAATTAATATTGCATCATAAATTTTATGTATTAGTACTAATAAATAAAGTTTCGCATACACTTTTACCAAATCTCTATTATTTAGCAATAAACATGGTCAACATAAATGATCACAATATCCTTGTGGCATTTCATATTGTATAAATAGAAAGGGATGAGATTATAACTAGAAACTTTATCCCAAATTAATGAATTCAATCAACAAATCAAGTCAGATCATGAAAAGACTTAACAATCTAAGAGAATGTGAATTGTTAATAAAAAAATTTAACCTTAATCTGTTGAAAGACGTGGATTAAAAAGTACTAATTGTCCTGAGAATTTGTGAATCTAATGAACATAAAAGAAAAAAAAAATCATAATTCTAATACAAGTTATAACATTACGTATTACTCAAATTATGGGGAACTGTTCTGAATTTTTCTAAACATATGTTTGATTGTGGGAATATTTCGTTTTTTTTGCATATATGTCATTTTTTGTAGTTAATGCATATACATGTGTTTTATTTTATTTTTTAAGATATTAAACTCAGAACTAATTTTTTTTTAAAAAAGGGAAAATTGTTCATCAATGGAAGGATTATTTTTCATAATTGTTCTTGTATTTTGATGGTAGACAAATAATACACAACAAGAGAATAATTCATCCTTTGACAATTGCATTAAGCGTGTAGGGAATACATTCAAGAAAGCAATGTCCGAAAGGGCTGAAATCATCTGACAAAAATGATATGAATATTATCTTCTGATTAAATTTGAATTGACAGACGGTACAAAGACAACACGTAAAAAAGAGTCTGTTATGCAAATCTAATGACATGTAATTAATATGCAACAACAATAGTTGTATCTTCAATAGATATATCTCGACGACTCTTTTTCACTGATATAAAAAAAACTTCAAATCAAATGTTGAGGTTGACGAATTTCAATGCATCCAAGAATTATTGGTCATAATAGTAGATGCACCACAATAACATCTTGATGGAAGTCCACATGAGACTCTTCAGGCGAACATGCATGGTTAGAGAGAAAATGCGTAATGTGACTAGGTAATCCCAAGCTCACAATGAGATAAAAGAAAAAGGTGAAATTCAGTTGAAGAACATATTTTTAGAATAAACCTTGAACAAAAAATAGATTGTTAAATGTTCTCGAACTCAGAGTTAACACTACGCGAAAAATAGAATTTTACAGCGCTTTTTTTAATCCATTTACAGTGTTTTTTTAAGAAAAAGCGCTGTAAAAGATACAACAACGTTTTTTTTTTTTTTTTTTTTTTTTTTTTTTTTTAAAAAGCGTTATAAAACATGTAGATATAATGCACGCTTATTATACACATTTTACAGCGCTTTTTCAAAAAAATGTTGTAAAATGTGCGCACATAATATGCATTATTATGCACATTTTACAGCGCTTATAGGTGCACATTTTACAGCGCTTTTTTGAAAAAGCGCTGTAAAATGTACACCCAATATATGAATTATAGGTGCATATTTTACAGTGCTTTTTTGAAAAAACGCTGTAAAATATGCAATTTTTTTTTAAACGTTGTAAATTAAATTTTTGAAAAGCGCTTTTTAGCTTTTTATGACATTTTTTTAGAAAGCGCTGTCTTTTAGCTTTTTATCCAAAATTATTTTGATCTAGAATCAGTTCACACAGCAACAAAACATATTCAAATACATATTCATAATCAGTTTACACAATCAATAGACAAAAAACAGAACTCTGTAACTTAATTAACATGTACATTGGACATAACTCTGTATCTTAATTAACATGTAACTGTAACTCTGTAATTTACAATCTAATTAACTACATTCAGATACATATATATAACCTAATTTACAACCTAATTAACTACATATACATTGAACATATATTGTACAACAACACATATTCATATACATGTTCATATATTGTGTCCTATGATCATATACATATAATTAACTAACAGAATATACAGAATATAACTAGCTACCATATAATATTCAAATCCCTTGCAGCATGCTATTTCCCAGAAAATAAAAAAATAAAAATCATTTCAAGCACATACTGACACCATTCTTCCTTTAATTCCATTAGATCTTCCTCAGAGTATGATGGACTGGAATTGTCAAAGTACTGCAATATAAAAATTGAACATATTAAGTTAATATCAAATATATAGATAATTTATATATGAAAATCATATAATGAAAATACCGTACCGTTTCTTGGATAATAGTTTTATTTTTGTCAACAATCTCCTTCATGAATCGCAATACGTAGTACCCACAGTCAATGTTGTTTGTTTGACGAGGGCACTTTAAAATAAAACATATAAGTCAATAAAATATTTGTGCATTAATCGTAAAGGCATATATTTGTAAATGAAAATTTAAAGGCATATATTTCAAACCTTTATTGGGATCCATGTGATATTATTAGACTTTTGCTTCGACACTGTAGCACATCTTTGAGCTTGAAAAACTTGTAAAGCACTATCGAATGAATAAATGCGATTATTATAGCATTAACAAACACATTATTTATATATATATATATGAAAGAAATAAATGAATATTACTTACGTGTCGAACATAGTCTTTATATCGAAGTGATTGTTGTAATTGCCATGCAAGGGATCCAAATAGTATATAACTTCAGAGTCGCATTGATTGCAAATAGCACCCAATGTGTCCTACAACAACAAAAATTTGGTTAAGCAATTTTGTTTATACACAACTAATAAATTAAAATCTCATCAATTAAAAAAGATATATAATTACATACCCTGAATTATATGGTGCGAAGAACAATTTATCTTTTTATATATTTCCTAATAACATATCTACAATGTAATTCTTTACTTTTACTAGATCGAGTTTGCACATCGACAGCTTATGCGGAGACAAGAATGAGTATTTATTTGACAATTTGCGCGTGCACACAACCTTCTCATACAAAAACCTTCAATGAAAATTTTAAACTACATTAATTACCAATACATTTAATTAATAACCAATAAATGCAATTAAAAGTGTTTTTTACCTTATGTACAAGCTCATGACAGTAGTACTAAGCTCCTTATGGTTGAGAAGTTCGTAAATGTGCTCTTTTTCGAGAAATTCTTCATACTCATCTCTGAATATAGCTTTATTCATGGGCATGATGCGCAAATCGTCGTTGCTGCCCATGTTCCTTTTTACTTGGATGTCAAGACACGCCGCGTATTTAGCAAGGCATGGCTGACTTATTTTAGGAGCAGCAGCGACCGATTGTCCCCGATTCAATTTTCTAGCTGCAACTTTGGCAGCTTTATTACCCTCCAGCCTTTGTAGTTTGCCAGCTCTATTACCCTCCAATTTTTTAGGTTTTCTGGCTTTTTTTGGCTGTACGGGTGGTTTATTTAATTGGATCTACAAAAATGAGGTTAAATGTTAGTTTATTGAATTTGTAAAAATGACAAACCTTAGAGAATAAATGTGACAAACCTTTTCGGGAGATGTAATTGACTCGTTTATGGGAATCTTTTATCTTTCCATTTAGGCTTTTTCAACATCTAAATATAAATGTGAAATTAAAGTTAGGAGTGGAAAAAAATCAGCAATTAAATATACATATCAATTAAACATACATTTCAATTAATTAAATATACCTTATCAAGGGCAACAAGATGTGTCGGCCATGCCACGTAACTACCAATTGCTTCGCCCAAAAACTGCATATCTCCATCGTTGTCCAGTATCGGCAACGATGCAGTTGGTTCCAAAGCAATAACAGGTGATACTTTGACATGGCCCGCAGGGATCGGTGTATTGTGCAATACTTCTCCCGAAGTATTGTACAATTTTTCTTTTCCCACCTTCCGATGAGTAGGGGAGGACAAGTATAACACCCATGGAGTGACACCCTAAATCAATAGTTAAAACATAAGTACGGTTCATATATAAGTTTGTTTAATACATAAGTAATTACATAAGTAAGTAATTAATTACCTCGGGAATACTTTTGGGACCGATGTTGCAACTCACAGTTTCACTCTCCATTTGTATTTCATGTTGGAGCTGATCTGGGAGTTGCTTGTCTTTGTTCGTCTTCACCAAAAGTGCCACTTGCTCTGTAAGGATTTTGAGCTTCTCTAATACTTCTTCATTGGAAGGATTTTGGCGCTTCTCTTGAGAAAAATAGCTTTTGGGAGTTACGCCAAATCCTTTCCCCCTAACCCGACCGGAATACTAAGGGACATTAAACACTTTACCCAGAATGTCCCTGCAACTATCCTTGTTGCCCTCTTGATTTTCAGAACTTTGTTCGATAGTCTCCTAAAATACATGTAGGATTAAAAAGATAAGTTGAATAGCAGTTTTAAAATACAATATTAAAAATTATTCAAGTGATAAAGTACAATATTAAAAAATATTAAAGTGATAATATACTTACACAAAGTTCTATTACTTTTTGGACATTTTCATTGTCAACCGTCTTTATTTACACGTGCTTACTTCCCCAATATATGACGACCCAACGGTTGATCTAATTGGGTGTCTTGTCGCTATTCGTTAAGATCATAAACAAAATATTAGTTAGACATTATAGTTTATAATACAAATTACTTCATTATATAAAAGTGATGTTTAATTACTTACAAGTTTTTGATCAAGACGTGCATATCCCATAAGTGATTTTTTGTATGGGTGGGTTGGATTTCTTGACCTTTTGCGATTTGCCTTACTAATATTCTATATAAAAAAAATAGCAATTGTGTAAAAATTTTAAATACGCTACGAATATGAATAATAAAACACAAATGCTAATAAATTAATCACTTACGACAAATGCGGGGTCCGAACGTTTAGATACAAATGCACTCCATTCATCATTTGATATATAATGTTTATATATTCTTGGAGCTTCAGCATTTGTATTTCCTTCTCTATCTTTTAGATAGAAATTAGAGAGGTGAGATCTAAATCCCTGGTGGATTTTCCCAGCAACTCTCAATACATAACTCTTTCTCCCCTCATCAAGAACAAAAGTAGTCTACAATCGAAATAAAGATATAGTTTGACTAAGTAAAGTATTTCAATGAAAATAATTATAAATAACAAAAGAGTGGATCAAAAAAGTTACTCGAATGTCATTCCATAGTATATCTTTGGCATCCTTCAACGCCTTATCTCTCCAATCATCAATCGCAATTGGGATATTTTGTCAAACAACAGCCCCAATGTAACTTACAAACATGGAGCTGTTGGGGTCAATTGGCTGACCACTCTCATTCTAGCCAACCTAATAAACTCATATAGTAAGTACATGCTATTAAAAAAAGATAAAAAAAAAAAAAATACACAGCAAACATAGTTAGTATAGTATAACCTCAAATTTGATGCCATTGCTCGTTGCTTTAATGACTTTTTGTATTATAGTTGCACCACGTTTGACTTCATTTTCATAAGTCTTAGTGTTGACAACTTCTTCATTTTGACATTCTAAATCTTTGTTTTTATCCATTTAACTACAACAAGTTCAACATGCAGTTTAGTATAACTTCAACAAGCTCAACATGCATTATTTTAAGTACATATCAGTATCAGTATATCTTAAACAAGCTCAACATGCATTTTAATGATTACAAAAAATTAATAACATCAATACCTGAATAATGAGGGTTCGAAGAAAGACGAAATGCGAAGAAAATAGGGTTCGCATAAAGTTCGCAGAAATATGGTTCGCGGAAATATGGTTTGAAGAAATACGTAATGAGGGTTACGTATTTCAATGAAAATATATTTTCAATGGGAGAGATGATCTTGGATGGAAATAAGGTTCAGAATGAATGAGATGATCATGGAAATAAGGTTCGTAATGGACGAGATGATAGGGTTTGCAAAAGAAGAGAAGAACGATGAAGGTTGAGAAGATAGTGAAGTTTACGTAATGAAGAGGAAACTGAAGCGGTTTACTGTTATATATAAAGCCCTTTTACAACGCTTTTTTATAAGCCTTTTACAGGCTTGTTAAGAAAGCGCTCTAAAAGGCCTAAGCCTTTTACATCGCTTGTTTGAAAAGCGCTCTAAAAGGCGTATTTATTTAATTTTTTAAAAGGCTCTTTTACAGAGCTTTTTCCCAATAAGCGCTGTAAAAGACCTCCTCGTTTTATTATGTTATAAGAATGTTTTTTTAAAGCCTTTTACAGCGCTTTTTCAAATAAGCGCTCTAAAAGGTCTCTTTATTTTATTTTTAAAAGGGTCTTTTACAGCGCTTTTTCAAATAAGCGCTGTAAAAGGCCTCATTGTTTTATTTTTATATTTAAGGCTCTTTTTCAGTTCAGTTCATGTAAATTACTAATTTATATTCAATTTAGTTCATGTAAATTACTAGTTTATATTAAATTACATGAACTTAGTATAAAACACTCAAATCAAGCTAAATATAAGTAGAAAATAAATTAATCAGAAAATCAAATACATGGGTCTTATATAAAACAAATGTTCAAACAATTAAATTTACATTAACACAGTTCAGATTACATGTCTTATATAAAACAATTAAACATGTACATTAAGATACCCTTCTTCTTTTCCTTGTGGGATTCACACTTGTTTGTCCATTTACAATATGAAACGATGGATTAATCGAAATTCTCTCATCATGATCATCTCTAAGATATAAACCATCATTAGTTGAATCAATTTCATGTGGTTGTTGTGATGTTGCAAATAAAAGATTATTACCAACATCTTCATCATTATTGTTATCATCACTTATTTTATTGGTTGATAGGACAACAGACCATTTATCATTAGAAGGATCAGTGACATAAAACACTTGTTGAGCTTGCGACGCTAAAATAAAAGGCTCGTCTTTGTATCCCACCCTATTAAAATCGACAAGCAAGAATCCTGACTCATCAATCCGAACACCATTATTATTATCGACCCACTTGCAACCAAATATGGGAACATGAAACATTGTGTAGTCTAACTCCCATATGCGCTCGATAACCCCAAAATATGATAGATTTGCATATATTGGGTTTTTGTCTTTTGCACTTGAGACATGCATCGCTTCAGCTACGAGAGTGACTCCGCTATTTTGCATAGTGGTCTGATCATCTTGTTCTTTCGTATAAAATGTGTAGCCGTTAATAACATAACCAGTGTAAGAAAAGACATGTAAGCTCGGACCATTTGCTAGCCACCTCAATCTTTATGAAATTGATTCGGGGTCTATATCAAACTTTGACTTTATGTGATTTTTTAACCATGTTATAAAACTTCGATTGTGCTCTCGAGTTATCCAATTTTGATTCCAATTCATGTTCAAATGAGATAACTGATCCATGTGTATTGTAACATACGGTTGAACCTCATCATCATTGTGCAGAACATACAATTGTGTCTGCTCCCATTCTGTCCTTGATATAGTCAGTAGTCTCCATCTAATTATCCCTTCTCCTGATATTCTTCCCGAATGACGAGACATGGGAAACCCTATGGATTCAACATTGAAAAGATATTAAGTACAAAATTCAGTAGCCTCTTCAATAATGTATTGTTCAGCAATACAACCTTCTAGTCGATTTCTACTTTTTACGTACCCTTTTAATATTTTCATATATCGTTATATCGGATACATCCATCTCATAAAAGCTGGCCCACAAATTTGTGTCTCCTTAACCAGATGAACAGTAAGGTGAACCATCATATCAAAAAACGAGGGTGGGAAATACATTTGAAGCTCACACAAAGTAACACCAATTTCCATCTGCAATGTCGGTAATTTCTGAGGGTCGATCACTTTACTACAAATTTCCCTGAAGAAGAAACATAATCAAGTTAAGGCTCGTCGAACTTTTTCAGGTAAAATGGAACGTATACCTATTGGTAGTAAATGCTCCATTAGAATATGACAATCATGGGTCTTCAAACCTTTTAACTTGAGGTTGTAACACCCCGATTTTCAAAGCGAGGGTGTATTTTTTTTTTTCAAAAGAAATTAAATAAAATAGAGCAAATACATATGGAAAAGTCTTTGGATACATATTTAAGTCCTTATAATTTACAAGCAGCGGAAATTTTTTTCGAAATATGAATCCAAAGCATTTACACATCAAGAAGCGGTACATGGAATCCATCTAAAATAACATGTTATGATGACAATATTAGTACATGTACATTCTTCTAATTTAAAATAAAAGCAACCCAAAAGAAAGACATTTGTTTCCTCCATGTCAACCTAATCTGATCATTCTATACACAAAAACTATACGCCGTAGTGATCTCCACGCGCCCCGCGAGATCCTCCTAACGTAGCTCCAGTCAGGCATTCCCATCTACATTCCCATCCACAGGGTACGAACTGGTAGGATTGCCCTGGCTCTCATCTGAGGGCAAAGCCCAGATTTCCACAATAGTTGTAAAAGGTCACCAACCGAAATTAACAATTAACACATAACATTTAAGTTTCAAATGTACAAAATAACCTTTCCATATGCTAAAAGTTCATACAATGCTTACCAAATGAAAATGAAATAAAAATAAGTCTCAAATCAATCAAGTAATAAACAACGGGCCAATTCGTTGATGAAGCAATTGAGCAAACGATTATCTAACTCAAAATAAGAATTTCAACTTAGCCAATCGATTGGGGAAATCGATTTCCTGAAAGTTTTTAGTGAAAACTGAACTCTGGGCTTAAATTAATCGATTGGGGAAATCGATTGAATGAAAAACTAAACCCCTGTATTGAAGCCAATCGATTGGGGAAATCAATTTCCTGAAAGTTTTTAGTGAAAACTGAACTCTGGGCTTAAATCAATCGATTGGGTAAATCGATTGAATGAAAAATTGAGCCCCTGTATTGAAGCCAATCGATTGGGGTAATCGATTTCTTAAATGGTTTTGAAAAACATATTAAAAAATCGATTGGGTAAATCGATTTTGGCAATTTGCGAAGTCTCTGTAACTCATCAAATCGATTGGGAAAATCGATTTCCCTGCATATTCTTCCAAAAATACATAAACTAACTCAATCACATTCACACACAACTCTAACACATAACACTTAGTAGTTTCATCACAATCACCACGACATTATGAGCTTCGAAATAGTTTTGCAATCAAACATGATATCACACAAGTCCAAAACATAACTCTTAATAAAATCAACACAAACACAATGACATCTCAAGTTCAAACACTCAATCATAAACTTGAATCAACACACTTACACACAATATCAAAACATAACGCTTAACAGTTACAACGCAACACCTACACGGACAAGATGAACCAACAAATCACATGGAATCATCTTGACGCGACAATCCCAACATGGACAAGATGAGCTAACAAATCACATGGAATCACCTTGACGCGATAATCCCAACACGGACAAGATGAACCAACAAATCACATGGAATCATCTTGACGCGACAATCCCAACACGGACAAGATGAACCAACAAATCACATTGAATCACCTTGACGCGACAATCCCAACACGGAAAAGATGAACCAACAAATCACATGGAATCATCTTGACGTGACAATCCAAACACGGACAAGATGAACCAACAAATCACATGGAATCATCTTGACGCGACAATCCCAACACGGACAAGATGAACCAACAAATCACATGGAATCACCTTGACGCGACAATCCCAACAAAACATTAAGTAAACAGAAATATTAAGAGATTCCCCATTCTTAATACTCTTTTAACTTAAACGATTTTTTCCAAAACAAGCATTAAGTAAACAGAGATATTAAAAGATTCCCCATTTTTAATACTCCTTTAACTCTAATGGTTTTCACGACAAACATTAAGTAAACGAGACTTTAAGATATTCCCCATTCTTAATACTCATTTAACTTAAACGATTTTCACAAACACACATTAAGTAAACAAGGCATTAAGAGATTCCCCATTCTTAATACTCGTTTAACTCTAATGGTTTTCAAATTCCACACAAAACAAACTCAAACATATTATCAAATCCAATCCACAAGTCACACCAATTCACATCAAATACGATGAACACAATTCATCACAACATACCACTCAAACACGTCAAATTTCTTTTACTCAAAATCATACAAAAATGAGTTTAAATTCATTTTCACCGAAACATTACTTTAACCCTAACAAAATTCTTTTCCACACAACCACAGATAAGTCCCTAAATGCAAACTAAAAGTTAGGAAGGAGCCCTTACCTTCACGTTAGCTTTCACGTGCGATTACAGTACCGCGAGGAAATCCGGTAAAATCTCCGCTCGCAACGTCGCTTCCAAAGTTGGTTCCCTAGCACCGTAGCATGGTAGTGAGCAACTTTCCCTTCTATCTCTTCGCGAAACGAAGCTTAGATCTAGATGAAACGGGGAGGTTTGTGTTTGACGGTTTTGAAATCCCTAACTCCGTTTTCGAATCCAGAAGGAAGGAAGAAGCTGGAAATTTGTTCTTACTCACCCACAATTCCTTGGGTTTCAATTCTTGAACAAAAGAAGCAACGAAAATGGAAGAAAAGGATGGAGGGAGATGTGTGGTCGCGATGCAGGGGAAGAAGGAAGAAACATTTTCCTTTCTTTTGTTTTTCCTCTCTTTCTCTTTCTTTTTCTTTCTTTTCTTTCTAAATTCCTTCGTTTTCCCTCCACACAAACATATATACATATATATTAATATATATATTATTTACTTTTTTAATAAATATCTTCAAATCTAAATATTTATTAAAATTATCATTTCACCCATAACGCATTAAATTCTTCGTAAAAGATTCACCGCAGCTAATTCAATTTATTTATCGACGAGTAATTATAATCGGGCATCAAAATATCTTTTTGGTCATATAAACTCCAAAATATTAATAACTTTGGCTAAAAAGCCTTCGTGTTCAATACCAAAAATACACTAAAATACATAAAGTATACTTTAAAATTATGGGTCTTACATTACTACCCCCCTAAAATTAGTTTCGTCCTCGAAACTATGCGTCGATAAATAACTCTGGGTGTTGTTCTCTCATCTTGCTCTCCAGTTCCCAAGTCGCATCTCCAGTAATTGGGTTCCAAATCACCTTGACCAACGAAACCTCCTTGGTCCTCAATCGCTTAATCTTCCTGTCATCAATTCTCACAGGTGGTACTTCGATTGACAAGTTATCCTTTAGTTGGATTGTGTCTGGTTCGATCACATGAGATGGATCTGCAAGATATTTCCTCAACTGTGACACATGAAACTCGTCATGAATATTGGACAATATCGGAGGTAATGCAATCCGATAAGCAACAGGCCCAATTCGTGCAGAAATTTGATATTGTCCAATGAATTTCGGAGTCAACTTCTTCGATTTCAATGCTCTACCAACTCCAGTAGTAGGTTTGACTCTTAGAAATGCATGGTCCCCCTGTTCGAATTCTAAAAATCTGCGACGCTTGTCCGCGTAACTCTTCTGACGATCCTGTGAAGTCTTCATTTTCTCCTTGATCTTCCTTACCTTAGTTGTAGTCTGTTGCACCATCTCTGGTCCGACAATCATATTTTCACCGTCCTTATACCAACACAAAGGCGTTTGACACTTGCGCCCATATAAAGCCTCATATGGTGCCATTCCAATACTTGCGTGGAAACTATTGTTGTAGGTGAACTCAATCAACGGAAGTACATCATCCCAACTTCCTCTATCATCTAATACACATGCTCTCAACAGATCTTCCAGGGACTGATTCATCCTTTCAGTCTGTCCGTCCGTGTGTGGATGGTAAGCTGAACTCAATCGTAGTTTCGTTCCCAACACTTCGTGCAATGCTCCCCAAAAATGTGATGTGAACTTCGGATCACGGTCTGATACAATACTCGAGGGTACTCCGTGTAATCTCACAATCTCAGCAATGTAGATCTCTGTTAGCTTATCTACCTTATAGGTGGTCTTTACTGGCAAAAAGTGTGCGGATTTAGTCAATCGATCCGCTATCACCCATATAGAATCATTCTTTCTCCTTGTTTTAGGTAATCCAGTTATGAAATCCATGGAAATGCTGTCCCACTTCCATTCGGGTATATCTAAAGGTTGCAACATCCCAGCAGGTCGCTGATGTTCCACCTTTTCTTTCTGACAAGTTAGACAAGTTGATACATACTCCGCTACATGTTTTTTCATTCCCGGCCACCAATAATTCTACCTCAAATCCTGATACATCTTTGTTGCTCCAGGATGAATACTCAACTTACTCTTATGAGCCTCTTCTAAAATGGTTTTCCTCATATCTGTAATTTCTGGTACACAAATCCCACCATTACATTGCAAAATATTATCTGATCCAACCTTGAACTCTATTGTCTTCCCTTGCACTATTAGGTTCCTCTTCTCTTGAATCAAGACGTCATCTTGAGAATTTGCAATGTCTTCAAGTAGTCCACTCGAAATCTTAATCATTCCGAATTTCAAAATTCTCGATGCAAACTCTACGTTCAAGTGTAGGTCTCTAAAAGCTTCCCACAACTCTTGTTGTCTAGCCATAATTGTTGAAGACACCGATACACTTCTTCTACTCAACGCATCAGCCACTACATTGGCCTTCCCAGGGTGGTACTGCAGTGTGAAATCAAAATCCTTGAGAGTCTCCATCCATCTTCTCTGGCGCATGTTCAATTCCTTTTGATCAAATAAATATTTCAAACTTTTATGGTCACTGAACACGGTGAACGTGCACCCATATAAATAGTGCCTCCATATCTTCAATGCAAAAACAACCGCAACAAGCTCCAAATCATGAGTAGGATAGTTTCTCTCATGAATCTTCAATTGCCTTGAGGCATAAGCTACATCTTTCTTGTGTTGCATCAGAACACATCCCAACCCTTGGTGAGATGCATCACAATAAACTTCATAGGGTTCATCTGACTGCGGTAACACCAATACTGGTGAGGTCGTCAATTTTCTCTTTAGTAACTGAAAATTTTCCTCACACTTCTCCGTCCATGCGAACGATTGATCTTTTCTGGTAAGTTGTGTCAATGGAGTCACAATCTTAGCAAAACCTGCAATAAACCTCATGTAATACCCTGTCAGTCCTACAAAACTTCGTATGTTAGTGACAGTCTGAGGCTGTTTCCAAGCAAGAACCGCCTCAATCTTAGCCGGATCTACAGCGATTCCTTCCTTGGTTATCACATGTCCTAAGAAATTCACTTTCTCTAGCCAAAATTCACACTTTGACAAATTGACATACAATTGCTTCTCGCGTAAAATCTCTAGAACTTGACGTAATTGTTCTCCATGCTCTTCTTCAGTTCTTGAATAAATCAATATATCATCAATAAACACCACGACAAATTTATCAAGGAATGAATTAAAGATTATGTTCATGTAGTCCATGAAAATTGCTGGTGCATTGGTAACTCCAAACGGCATAACAAGATATTCATAATGTCCGTAACGGGTTGTGAAAGCAGTTTTCTGAATATCTCCTTCCCTCACTCGAATCTGGTGGTAACCCGACTTCAAGTCAATCTTCGAAAATATCGCGGCCCCTCTCAATTGATCCATCAAATCATCGATGCGTGGAAAAAGATAATGATTCTTAATAGTTGCCTTATTAAGTTGTCTATAATCCACACATAAGTGCGAGCTTCCGTCCTTCTTCTTAACTAGCAAAACTGGAGCTCCCCATGGCGATACACTTGGTCTAATAAATTTCTTCTCCAACAAATGTTCAATTTGGCTTTTGAGCTCATTTAATTCCAATGGTGACATTCGATATGGTGCCATAGAAAAAGGTCCAATTCCTGGGTGCAAATCAATGAAAAATTCCACTTCTCTTACCGGTGGCAATCCTAGAATTTCAGTTGGAAATACGTCCCGGTACTCATTGACAAGCATCACATCTTCTATGTTCACATTTATCTTTGCCTCCACATTAGCCAGGGACAAAAACTCATGAGTCCCTTCTCTTAGCGACACTCGGAGTTTGTTAGCGGCTAGATACTTATCAACTCCTAGTTCGGGAAAAAGAACCAATTTACGAGCACAATCCAAGATCACATAATGGTACAACATCCAATCCATACCGACGATGACCTCGAGTGATTGTAAAGGTAAACAAATCAAATTAACTAAGAACTCTCTATTCTGAATAGTCATTTGACAATGTAAACATGCGAAATTTACTGCCAAGGTCTTAACAGGTGTGGAAACAACCAAATCAAAAGGTAAAGCAGACACAAATAACTTCAATCGATTCACACAATCCATAGCAATGAAGGAATGGGTTGCCCCCGAATCAAAAAGTGCAGTTAGAGTGTTACCTGCAATCTCACAGTCCCGTTGAATCAGATTGTCAGATGGATTCCCATCTTCAGCACTCACACATAAATGCGTCCTCTAGCTATAGGACGAGTTGCCCTGGTTACATTCACAACTGGTTCCACCTTCGAAGTTGTGCAATCCCTTGCAAAGTGCCCTAGCTTCTGGAAATTATGGCACGTCGATTATAAGGTTTACCAACTTGCTTCCCCTTGTTGTTCTGATAATTCACCCGACTAGACCCTCCTGCACTAAAATTCCCTCCTCGGCTAGCCCTCTTATTCTTCATATCCTCAACTTCCCTACATTTTTCCACAAGAACATGGAAACGTTGAATTCACAAGGGCAAGACAGAGTCTTGAATCTCATGCTTTAGTCCGTCTTGGAAACGATGACACATGAAGGGTTCATCAATCTCTTCACGGAAAAACCTGAAATGTCTTGATAGCGATTCAAACTTAGCAGCATATTCGCCCACGGTCATGTTCCCCTGATGCAGTTTCAGGAAATCATCGCCCAACTTAGTCCTGGTACTCATCGGGAATTATTTGTCTAAAAACTTCCTTTTGAATGATTCCCAGTTCAGCTCCTCGTGAGCTGATCTCATCAACAATCTTGCACTCCTCCACCAGTACTCAGCATCCCCTAATAGCATATAAGTGGCATAGTTGACCTTCACTGTCGCCTGACAGTTAATCATTTCGAAGATTTTCTCCACTTCTTGGATCCATTGATCCGCTTTCTCCGAATTCTTATCCCCCTTAAACTTGGGAGGATTGTAACAACGGAAGTCTTCTAGCGCTCTTGACTCTGCAGCACGGATCTCTCTTTCCCTCTTTTCGAGATCACGTTGAGTCTTGGCAGTAGTCTATGCAGCAACAGAAGCAGCCATGTTATTCATAGCCTCCGCCATTCGATCATCCCTGTTAGCATTGGCACTCGGAGCGTCATCCCTTCTTGGCGGCATGGTTTTCCTATAAAACCATCATCAAGTAGAGTCTTAACACTACTTCAAATAATTCCAAACTAACTTCTGACCACATCAACACATAATAATTATTTTGGACTTGACAACTCAGACAACCTAAACCGACGCATGATCAGATAACAACTCCCAACCTACAGGTTGACCTACAATCTATAACCAAAGGTTCCACAGCCCCCAAAGAAAACCAAACCAAAGCTCTGATACCACAATGTAACACCCCGATTTTCAAAGCGAGGGTGTATTTTTTTTTTTCAAAAGAAATTAAATAAAACAGAGCAAATACATAAGGAAAAGCCTTTGGATACATATTTAAGTCCTTATAATTTACAAGCAGAGGAAAAGTTTTTCGAAATTTGAATCCAAAGCATTTACACATCAAGAAGCGGTACATGGAATCCATCTAAAATAACATGTCATGATGACAATATTAGTACATGTACATTCTTCCAATTTAAAATAAAAGCAACCCAAAAGAAAGACATTTGTTTCCTCCATGTCAACCTAATCTGATCATTCTATACACAAAAACTATACACCCTGAGTGATCTCCACGCGCCCCGCGAGATCCTCCTAACGTTGCTCCAGTCAGGCATTCCCATCTACATTCCCATCCACAGGGTACGAACTGGTAGGATTGCCCTGGCTCTCATCTGAGGGCAAAGCCCAGATTTCCACAATAGTTGTAAAAGGTCACCAACCGAAATTAACAATTAACACATAACATTTAAGTTTCAAATGCACAAAATAACCTTTCCATATGCTAAAAGTTCATACAATGCTTACCAAATGAAAATGAAATCAAAATAAGTCTCAAATCAATCAGGTAATAAACAATGGGCCAATTCGTTGATGAACCAATTGAGCAATCGATTATCTAACTCAAAATAAGAATTTCAACTAAGACAATCGATTGGGGAAATCGATTTCCTAAAAGTTTTTAGTGAAAACTGAACTATGGGCTTAAATTAATCGATTGGGGAAATCGATTGAAAGAAAAACTGAGCCCCTGTATTGAAGCCTCGATTTCCTGAAAGTTTTTAGTGAAAACTGAACTCTGGGCTTAAATCAATCGATTGGGTAAATCGATTGAATGAAAAACTAAGCCCCTGTATTGAAGCCAATCAATTGGGGAAATCGATTTCTTAAATGGTTTTGAAAAACATATTACAAAATCGATTGGGTAAATCGATTTTGGCAATTTGCGAAGTCTCTGTAACTCATCAAATCGATTGCGAAAATGGATTTCCCTGCATATTCTTCCAAAAATACATAAACTAACTCAATCACATTCATACACAACTCTAACACATAACACTTAGTAATTTCATCACGATCACCACGACATTATGAGCTTCGAAATAGTTTTGCAATCAAACATGCTATCACACAAGTCCAAAACATAACTCTTAATAAAATCAATACAAACACAATGACATCTCTAGTTCAAACACTCAATCATAAACTTGAATCAACACACTTACACACAATATCAAAACATAACGCTTAACAGTTACAACGCAACACCCACACGGACAAGATGAACCAACAAATCAAATGGAATCATCTTGATGCGACAATCCCAACACGGACAAGGTGAACCAACAAATCACATGGAATCATCTTGACGCGACAATCCCAACACAGACAAGATGAACCAACAAATCACATGGAATCACCTTGACGCAACAATCCCAACACGGACAAGATGAACCAACAAATCACATGGAATCACCCTGACTCGACAATCCCAACACAGACAAGATGAACCAACAAATCACATGGAATCAACTTGACGCGACAATCCCAACACAGACAAGATGAACCAACAAATCAGATGGAATCACCTTGACGCGACAATCCCAGCACGGACAAGATGAACCAACAAATCACATGGAATCACCTTGACGCGACAATCCCAACACGGACAGATGAACCAACAAATCACATGGAATCACCTTGACGCGACAATCCCAACACGGAC
>JBBPBR010000003.1:50045661-50076259 GCA_037974775.1 Cicer pinnatifidum
GATGCGACAATCCCAACACGGACAAGATGAACCAACAAATCACATGGAATCACCTTGACGCGACAATCCCAACACGGACAAGATGAACCAACAAATCACATGGAATCATCTTGACGCGACAATCCCAACACGGACAAGATGAACCAACAAATCACATGGAATCATCTTGACGCGACAATCCCAACACGTACAAGATGAACCAACAAATCACATGGAATCATCTTGACGCGACAATCCCAACACGGACAAGATGAACCAACAAATCACATGGAATCACCTTGACGCGACAATCCCAACAAAACATTAAGTAAACAGAAATATTAAGAGATTCCCCATTCTTAATACTCTTTTAACTTAAATAATTTTTTCCAAAACAAGCATTAAGTAAACAGAGATATTAAAAGATTCCCCATTTTTAATACTCCTTTAACTCTAATGGTTTTCACGACAAACATTAAGTAAACGAGACATTAAGATATTCCCCATTCTTAATACTCATTTAACTTAAACGATTTTCACAAACACACATTAAATAAACAAGGCATTAAGAGATTCCCCATTCTTAATACTCGTTTAACTCTAATGGTTTTCAAATTCCACACAAAACAAACTCAAACATATTATCAAATCCAATCCATAATTCACATCAAATACGATGAACACAATTCATCACAACATACAACTCAAACACGTCAAATTTCTTTTACTCAAAATCATACACAAATGAGTTTAAATTCATTTTCCCCAAAATATTACTTTAACCCTAACAAAATTCTTTTCAACACAACCACAGATAAGTCCCTAAATGCAAACTAAAAGTTTGGAAGGAGCCCTTACCTTCACGTTAGCTCTCACGTGCGATTACACTACCGCGAGTAAATCCGGTAAAATCTCCGCTCGCAACGTCGCTTCCAAAGTTGGTTCCCTACCACCGTAGCGTGGTAGTGAGCAACTTTCCCTTCTATCTCTTCGTGAAACGAAGCTTAGATCTAGATGAAACGGGGAGGTTTGTGTTTGACGGTTTTGAAATCCCTAACTCCGTTTTCGAATCCAGAAGGAAGGAAGAAGCTGGAAATTTGTTCTTACTCACCCACAATTCCTTGGGTTTCAATTCTTGAACAAAAGAAGCAACGAAAATGGAAGAAAAGGATGGAGGGAGATGTGTGGTCGCGAGGCAGGGGAAGAAGGAAGAAACGTTTTCCTTTCTTTTGTTTTTCCTCTCTTTCTCTTTCTTTTTCTTTCTTTTCTTTCTAATTTCCTTCTTTTTCCCTCCACACAAACATATATACATATATATTAATATATATATTATTTACTTTTAACAAATATCTTCAAATCTAAATATTTATTAAAATTACCATTTCACCCATAATGCATTAAATTCTTCGTAAAAGATTCACTGCAGTTAATTCAATTTATTTATCGACGAGTAATTCTAATCGGGCATCAAAATATCTTTTTGGTCATATAAACTCCAAAATATTAATAACTTTGGCTAAAAAGCCTCCATGTTCAATACCAAAAATACACTAAAATACATAAACTATACTTTAAAATTATGGGTCTTACAGAGGTCTTTCATACAAACCAAATTTTTAATGTTTGAAGAGTATCCTTCTGGAACTTTAACTTCGTGTAGAAATTTACATAGAACAATTTTTTCCTTTCTAGATAGAGTATGAGCGACTGGAGGTAGATATGTGCGATTTCCTTTCTTTACGGGACCCAATTCATTTCTTATTCCCATATGGACCAAGTCCAATCTTGCGTTGATGCCATCTTTAGACTTTCTTGGAACATTGAATAACGTACCAATAACACTATCAAATACATTTTTTTCAATATGCATTACATCGAGGATGTGTCTTATATACAATGACTTCCAATATGGCAATTCAAAGAAAATTGACTTTGTCTTCCACCCAGTTTTGACCAGCTCTCCCGTAAAAGGTTTGCCAAATTTACTAGTCAAACCTTGTACTTTTTCAAGTATTTGATATCCAGTCGGTGCTAAAGGAGCTTTACCTTCCTCCGATTTTCCATTGAATGCATTTCTCCACCCACGATACTGATGATTATAAAGTAAAAATCTACGATGTCCAAGAAACACATTCTTCTTACAATGTTTCAACCACATCCAATTTGTACTCTCTTCAGATATAGGACATGCACATTGACCTTTAATGCTATATCCTGATAAATTACCATATGTTGGAAAATCATTAATTGTGCCAAACAACATAGCCCTCAAATTGAAACATTCTTTCTTATACCCATCATAAACTTCTACACCTGTCTCCCACATAATTTTTAAATCTTCAATTAAAGGAGTCAAGTATACGTCGATATCATTCCCTGGTTGTTTGGGTCCAGAAATAAACAGAGACAACATCATAAACTTACGCTTCATACATAACCATGGAGGCATGTTATAAATCAACAAAATCACAGGCCACGTGCTGTGTGAGATGCTTTGAAGACCACGTGGATTCATTCCATCTGTAGAAAGTGCAAGTCTTAGATTTCTTGACTCTATCCCGAATTCTAGATACTCGTGATCAATTTTTGCCCATTGTGGGGAATCTGTAGAGTGTCGAAACATTCCATCTCTAATTCTTTCATCTGCATGCCATGTCAAGCGTTTTGACTGGGAAGTTCATTATTATCTAGCAACATATCTTTTACGAGTGTTAATAATTCTGTGAAGCTTTTATCAGACCATCCATTACTCGCTTTTAAGTTGTACAACTTTAATATCGCCGACGGTCTTGTGAATTTAGTACAACCATTATATAATGGTTTCTCTGCATCACTCAACAAACTTTCAAACATTTTAGGACAATCTCGAAGATCTTCTTCAACTGCTTTTGCGATCTCATCAACTTGGTCCGACTCATATGTATCTGTATCGAAGTCAGTTGAAGCATATATCAAACCATTCTCAAAATTAATGTTTCCTTTTTTTTTCTCACCATGTCTTATCCAACATGTGTAGCTTTGATCAATTCCATTACATACTAAATGTCCTTCTAATTCATCTTCTCTAACGCGTTTTCCAAAACAACATTTTAAACAAGGACAAACGACTCTATTTAGATCTTTTGCATTCTTCACTGCAAACTCAACAAACTCCTTCACTCCATTTTCATACTCTTTTGACAATCAATTGGCAGACATCCATTTCCGATCCATATTATACGACCTATATAAATGCAGTTACAAAAATAATAAGCTTTCAAAACATATCAACAAGTTTCAAAAAGAAACCAATATCAACATATCTAATAACAATTTCAAAACAGAAAAGATTTCAAAACAGAACAGATTAACAAATTTCAAAAAAAAAAGATTTAATATATAACAATTTATTACTTTTCAATTATTAAAAACTAAAGATTTTTTGACAAAAACAAATTAATAAATACCCGAGACAACGTAGATGGCCGCACAATACGTAGAGGATATGAGGGTTCCTAGAGTAGAGATGATGAGGGTTCGTAAATTTGTTCTAAATTTGTTTTTATTTAATTAAAAGTAAATGATATTTATTTGAAAGCGCATGTATTTTACAACGCTTGGGCAAAAAGCGTTGTAATAGGTAGTTAAATTAGTTGAAAGTGCATATCTTTTACAGCGCTTTTTGCACAAGCGCTGTAATAGGTAGTTAAATTATTTGAAAGCGCATGTCTTTTACAACGCTTGTGAAAAAAGCGTTGAAATAGGTAGTTAAATTATTTGAAAGCATATGCCTTTTACAGCGCTTGTGAAAAAAGCGCTGTAAAAGCCTTATAACATTATGCGCAAACGCTATATGACCCTACAACAACTCTTTTTTCACAGCGCTTGTCAAAAATCATTGTGATAGGCTCCGTTATTTTTAAAATATATTTACAACAACGCTTGTATTTAGTAAGTGCTGTAAAAGGAGCACTATTAAATGGCATTTTTGACATAGTGTAATTTTCATTTTGTAAATCGACGAAGATCTTATTGTTTATATTCTCTTTAATGAGAGTTATAACTTAATTTGATGTAGGAATTTATTCTTTGCATATTCTTCTAACAAATAGAATCCTAGATGGCTTTATATTACAACATATAGAAACTCAACCATTGTATATGGCCCGATTGAGCCAACAAATCTTGGTAAGGCTAGTAAAGACTATATGTTGGATGGCTAGAACACCAAGTTTGGTAACCATGGAAAGGCTAGTAAAGACTACATGTTGCAAATCCCGATGAGACTAAATTAAATAATACTCGATTAATGTCTAGTGAGGCTTAGAGAATACTCATTTTCGTTGACATGGGGAATGAAGTCGGATTGTTGAGAAGATCAATTTGGTGGTGATATATGAAAAGTCGACCAATATTCAACTTAAAAGGCAAGTGAATTTGGATCTTGAGGAAATCTTGAGACTATACTTTTGGAGGTCGAGATAGACCTTATAATACACAATGCCTAGATAAGCAAGGAAACAATAACCGTGACTTGGAGAGACTTATAGAATACTTAACTCAAGAGGAAGGTGAAGTTGATCTTGAGGGAATCTAGAGATTGTACTTCTGATGGTTTGGAGAGCCCTTATAATACTCAATGCTTAGATAGACAAGAAAATCATACTCGTTGCATGAAGAGGTGGATGATACTCAACTCAGGAGACGAGTGACACTATGATCTTGAGGAATCCAAAGGTTGAACTTCTGGTTTCTTGGAGAAGCTTTACAATACCCAATGCTTAGAGAGACAAAGAAACAATAAGTGTTTCCTACATAGGTGAACAAAAATCGAATAAATTTGTCATATTATAGTAGATTGAGTATTTGGTTGTATTAGAGAAAATTTCTCTTACGGGGATGACGAGATATAGTAACAATTCTTGTGCACTAATATAAAAATCATTGTATTCTTCTCTTCCTTTATCTCTTTATTTTCATGCACTAATTCTCTTCTCTTCCTTTATCTCTTTACAATCAGCACAGTTCAAACCTCCCAACCACTTTCTTAGATTTTCTAGCACCTTCATATGAGAGGTGGAGCCATCATTAAGTAGCGGGAGGGGCCAATATAATTTTATATAATCATATATAAACTATGATCAATTTGATTTTCATGTGTAAATATAATAAAAATGATGAAGCAACGAATAATTTTCTCCAACTAGTTAATTAATAGAGTATTTAATAATTGTTATTGCATGCTATTTAAGTAGTATAATAACGAAGTCTTCCACATTTTATATCCCTATGATTATCTAATAGCTTAACGGTGGCAAAGTATATATAATATAGCTTATCAAGAAAAAATGATAGCAATTACATTGCCGATATCGTTAAATTCTAGTTACCATTTCTTTTAAATAAAAAAAATCATAAAAAAAGAAACTTATATATTGTATATAATATATAATAATTTGTAGGAATTTAGGCCCATATAGACTTACACCCACCTCTGCCTCCACCTTATTACATTTGCATGAACTATTATTGTTAATAGAGAACATTAAATAAGTAATTGTCTTTTAGTGACATGTCACGTTCATAACAATTACATTTGCTACATTAAATTTCAATATTAGTACGGTAGACGCCGACACATTAAAAGTTGGTGTCGAATTAATCAATTTTTTTATCGCTCTTTTCCTTATAACTCTATCATAGTATGTGGATGTTCTCTTTAAAAATCATTAGAATAGATGTAATTAAAAGGAATATTATGAACTTTTTCATTGTAAATGATTATGCATAGCCTTAGTATATAGTGTTGGCTTGACACTTAAAGCTTCATTATATTTAGGAGCTGAGAAACTCGGACATGAGCTTATGCTGTTAAAAGCTGGCAAACAACCTCAACAAAGCTTACTAATCATAACATTTGGGCACATATTTTTATATTTTTAGTTTGGTATTTTAAAAGCTCTTTATAGCTTAGATTAATATTTTTAGCTTGTTTCTAAATTTTAGGTCGAATTTGAATTATAATTTTATTATTTGTATTATTTGTATTTAAATTTCATTATTTACATTTTGACTCTTTCTCGATGTGTAGGTCATAACTTGAGCTCTGGATATCGGATTGACACATATGAGCATGTGTTGGAAATATAACAATTTGAGCTACAACTTCTGTGTTGGAAGGAAAGACTAATTCCGAACTTTACTGGGCCGAAATTGAAAATTTCGTAATATGAATTTTTGTAATAATTTTAATTAGTGGGCCACTTGTTTCTAACCCAAAACCCTAAAGTCCAATATCAAGTACTATATATTGGCAATTTTGTTTCTTTTCTAAGGACGGAAAAATTAGGATTCAAATTGCTACAAGAAATAAACAGTGTTATTTAATTTCATGGAAGACTAATTTTATAAGATTAATCCACGAGTTCAGAGTTTCATCAACACCTTGAGATTCAGGTTACACTGTCAATTTCTATTCATGATTCTTCTCTTGTTTACTTGATTATATTGATATTTTGCTTGCTTAAATTGAATTTCAATAGGATTGATTAAATTTATTTGATAGAATTTGATTTCGATTTCTAATTTAATTGAATTATAATTTTGCGACGTTTGATCGTTAATTGTAATATTTTGATGATTGTGATGCTTAATCCAATCAAAGAAACCAAATTCACATAGGATTGATTACGCTTGTTTGATTAATTCTTTAGTCAAATAAGAATAGAATCACAAAATTAAAAATTAAACTCATTGATAGAATCTGTGATAGGTCTTAAACTCGAATAAGTGGATTAATCGTTTTGCTCATCTGTTAAATAAAAAATTCTAAAAAATCCCTTTTTAATTTCAATTTTCAATTCGGTTATTATTATTATATCAGAAGTTCTTGTGAAACGATTTGAGTTATTACCTCTATTTACATTTTATCAATTGTATTTGACCCGTGTGCGACAGCGGATCACTTACTAACTAACAAACATATACAAAAGCTAACTAACAGTTAGTTACATGAAGCATCAACATTTAAATTAATACAACAACATGCTCCATGAATTCAAACACTTAATAAAAAGATACTACTAGTTCCCTCCTTAACTTGACAAACTGACTAGACTTGACTGCTTTAGTCAGTATGTCAACTACTTGATCTGTAGTTGGACAATAAATCACCATAAGCTTCCCTTAGTCACCTGCTCCCTGATGAAATGAAATTGTGTCTCTATATGCTTATTTCTACCATGTGATATTGAGTTTATGGTCAGATTTATTGCAGACTTAATGTCTATCATCAGCTCATTTATAGGCTTATTCACACTTACTCCCAACTCTACTAGCACTAAATCAATCCAAAAAACCTGACAAGCATCAAGACAACAAACTATATACTTTGCTTCAAACTTGAGAGAGCAACTATTGGTTGTTTCCTAGATATCCAAAAGATTAAAGTTCCTTGAAACTTAAGCACATACCCTATGGTGCTTCTTCTATCAATGTGTTCTCCACACCAATCTGAACCAGAGAAACCTACTAGCTCTTCCTTTTTCATTTCTATTTTGAATGGAAATAATACACCAAATTGTAGTGTCCCTTAGATGTACCTCAACACCCTTTTTGCAGCTAATAAGTGTGACTTCTTAGGCTCATTCATAAACCTACTTAGCATGCCAATTGAAAAATTAAAGTCAAGTCTACTATTACAAAGATACTAGAGTGATCTAATCAATTGCTTGAACATGGTAGGATGTACCTTTTCTTCCCTAGTAAGTTCTTCTACTTTTTAATGTGTCTCAGAAAGAGTTGCAACACTATTACATTCACTCATGTTGAACTTTTGTAACACATCTAAAGCATGCTTCGTATGATAGAGGATAATTCCATCTTTATTTTGCAAGAACTCATTTCCTAGGAAATAAGCCAATTCACCTAATTTAGTCATTTTAAACCCTGACTTCATGAATTCTTCTACTTCACCTATTGAGTCTCTTGTTACTAGAAGATCAACAACATATAAGCATACTAACAAATTCATTTCTTATTTCATATAGCTTACATACACACCATACTTTATTGCACATTTCTAAAGCATTTATTCTTTTGTTCAAGGCCTAAGAAGCCAGTTTTAGCCAACACAGGACTTTATGCAATCTATACACCATGAATTAATTTCCTTTTGCTTCAAATCTAGGTGGTTGTCTTACATAGACATCTTCTTCAAGTGGACCATTAAATAAGGTTGGTTTGACATCTAAATGGAATAATGGCTATCTAGCTTATACCACAAGCTAGTGACATAACTAGCCTAATGGTCTCATGCCTTCCAATGGGAGCAAATACCTCAAAATAATAATGTTAGAACCAAACCAAATTGGTTTGAAGAACTTTGATCTGTACTTATTTTGATGATAACAAAATTATTTTATGGGAACAATTTAAAACACTAATGTTTCGTTTAAGTGTGTCGTTCCCATATCAAGTTTTTTGTGGGAACAATTTAAAACACAATTGTTCACTGTCACTTGTTTTATCTAAGTGCTGAGAAACAGTTTTTAAAAATAAAACTTTGGAAGCACCATCTTATGAGAGTATTCAGAAAACCTTTAAACTTACTCTTTTGTAACCTTGCCCGACAGTGGCTGCATTCTTCAACAAGTTGATTGTACTAAGCTAAAAGGTTGAGAAGACTTGAACACATTCAATTTGACTAGCATGTGATCAATGGAAGTGTGATTCAATTGGTGAGTTAGTGGATTAAATCCTTCAGTTTGAAGGGATTGGACGTAGCTACCTATTGGTGGTAAACCATGATAAGTTGGTTGTGTTGTTATGTGTTTATGCTTTATTTTCTCTTTTTCATCATTTTTTAATCTTGTTAAAATGTTTTTTAAAAATAAAACACAATTCAAACCCCCCTTCCTTTCTTGTGTTTGAGTAAAGATCACGATCTCAAAGCTGAGCACTTAATCGTGTTTGAGTAAAGATCTATGTTATTATGACTAACCTTGGTGATGAATTTACAAGTGAAAATATTAATATGCTTTCTATGTTTGAGGGATAAAGATTCAAGTATTGGAAAGACAAGCTCAGAAGTTTATACATCTCACATGATCCTGAACTTTGGGACATATTCGAATATGGCTATTAAGCTCCAAAACAAGCTATTAATGTTGAAATATCCATAAAAGATCTCAATGCTGATCAAAAGAAACAATACAAGATGCATAATAAATCCAGAACTTTCACGATGAATGATATCACCTTCAAAGTGTTCAATAAATGTAGCAACAAAGAAATAACAAATAGTATATTTGATGCTTTGGTTCTCAACTATGAAGGAAATGAGTAGGTACATGAAGCTAAAGCAAATCTACTTATCAGGAAGTATGAACTCTTCCAAATGAAAGAATATGAACACATTGAGAAAATATTTTCTAGATTGAAGGTTCTACAAAAGAATTGCACTACCTCTGACCACGTCAAAAAATCCTCAGAAGTCTTCCCAACAAATGGAGACCAAAAGTAGTAATAATTCAAGAGGCTAAAGATCTACAAAATTTCCTTTGAAAGAGCTTATGAGTTTACTCAAATCCAATGAGATTGAACTGGTTGAAGATGAACCCAAGAAGAAGTCCAAATCCTTAGCTCTTAAGTCCTAAGGAAATAAGGTTAACTCCAATGTCGTACAAGCTACTGAAATCTCATAGGTAATCGAATTAGACCATTAGAGTGAAGACTCAAATGATGAATATTTGTTTTACTTCTCAAGGAAAATCTAGTACATGTGGAAGAATAGGAACAAATACTTTACAAAAAGAAAAAAGTGATTTTAGACGATCCAAAAAATAGTAGAGAAGAGATGAAAAATCAGACAAGAAAAGAATCATTTGATATGAAAGCAAAAAGCTACAACATTTCAAATAAGAATGTCTTAAACTTGAGAAGGGAAATTTCCACATAAAATACTTCAAGGTAAAGAATAAATGTCTTATGGCTACTTGTGATTACTATAATGAATCATCTGATGAAGATGGAGAGCGTGCAAACATGGCTTTGATGGTAGATACACATTATGAATTTGATTTTAACGATGAGTATTTTGATGAATAAATTGAGGTATTATCTTACCTATCTCGTAACGAAATTATAGATATGTTAAATAATTTTCTCAACAAGAATCACAAAGTTTCTTCAAAACTAAAATCTCTTAAAAAGCTCATGACATCTTAATTAATAAATATAGTTCTCTTAAAAAAGAATTTTAAAAACCTAAAAAGAGAAAATCTAACTTTGCAAGAAAATGTTACAACAATTTAAGTGGATATAATATGTAACTCTCTTAAGTATGAAAAAGCCTTTCAGAAATTTCTTGCAAATGGCATAAATATAAGCAAACAAGTCTTAATGATCTATGGTATACTTAAACTTTTACATTTTAATTTATTTGACCCTTTAAAGGTTGCCTCTATCTTTGGTAAAAAGTATGTATTCATTATTGTTGATGATTATTCTAGATGAACATCAGTAAAAGTTCTTAGACATAAGGATGGGTCATGCAAAGTTTTTACTACCTTCTGCAAACAAGTGCAAAATGAAAAAGGTTTTTGTACTGCAACAATTCGTAGTGATCATGGGAATGAATTTTAAAATAAGTTTTTTGAAAACTTATGTGAAGAGAATGAAATTTTACATAACTTTTCATCTTCTAGAACACCTAAACAAAACAGTGTTGTATAAAGAAAAAATAGATCTCTTTAGGAAATCACATATACCGTGATTGGTGAAATGAATGTTGTCAAACACTTTTGGGCAAAAGAACTATACACTGCATGTTATATTCATAATAAGACTCCTTGTGAATTGTGGAAAGGAACAAAGCCCAACCTTTCATACTTTCATAAATTTGGTTGCATATGTTATATTTTGAATACCAAAGTTAATCTTGGAAAATTTGATGCACGATCTCAAAAGTGCACCATTTTGGGATACTCTAAAAGGTCTAAAATCTCTAAAATCTGTAGAGTATAAAACAAATAAATATTGATTGTTAAGGAACCAATTCATGTCAAGTTTGATGGAAAAAAAGTTTGACCATAACCAGCCTCTAATGAATCATAAGATATGCTTGATGAATCAAGAACAAGCAATAATGATACTCCCATAAATCAAGATCATCAAGAATCCAAACCTAGATGGAAAAACAAATCCTATCATTCTCACTCTTTGATCATAGTAAGTGCAAATTATCCTCTGAAAACCAAATATGCTTTTATTGAAACATCTATGTTTGGACTACTATCTCAAATTGAACCTACAAATATAGACAAAGTTCTATCAAATGATGGATGAATAATGGCTATGCAAGAAGAGTTGAATCAATTCAAAAGAAATGTGTATGGGATCTTGTCCCTAAGCCTAAAGAAAAGAAGTCAATTAAAAACCAAGTGGATTTTCAAAAACAAACTAAGTGAGAAAGATGAAGTGGTTAGAAACAATGCTAGACCTATAGCTCAAGGATACATTCGGTAGGAAGATATTAATTACATTGAAACTTTTTCCCCTTTGACAAGGTTAGTGGCAGTTAAAATTTTACTTTTGTTTGCAGTTTTTAATAAAATCATTTTATATCAAATTGATGTGAAAAGCATCTTCTTAAATGGCTACATAAATGAACAAGTATATGTCAAACAACCTTTTAGCTTTGAAGATAATTAATTTCTAGACTATGTTTTCAAATTAAAGAAATCCTTGTATGGTCTAAAACAAGCTCCAATAGCTTGGTATGATAAACTAAGCAATTTATTATTAAAAAATGATTTTGAACGAGCTAGTTGACATTACTTTATTTAGAAAATCATCTAAGAATGAAATTATCATTGTTCAAATATATGTTGATGATGTCATTTTTTATTCTACTAACGGCAAGCTATGCCAAGAATTTTCTAAGTTAATCCAGAGTAAATTTGAGATAAGCATGATGGGAGAATTAAAAATCTTTCGTTGAAAAAACACTCGTCAAATCTTGTATGGTGTACTCATTCATCAGACCAAAATATACAAAAGAACTGCTAAAGAAATTTAAGATGGATGAATGTAAATCTATGCCTACACCAAAGCATCCAACCTGTTCTCTTGATAAGGATGATTCAGGTAAAGATGAATGATTGGTTCTCTATTATACTAAACTACTTCAAGACATGATATTCTATTTAGTGTGTGTACCATATTTCAGTCTAACTCTAACGAATCCATCTTAACAGCTGCTAAGAGGATCTTTAGATATCTAAAAGGTACTACTAATCCTTTGAGTACATGTTAGTAGGTTTTTGTGATGTTGACAATGCTGGAGACAAGCTAGAAAGGAAAAACACAAACTAAAACTGTACATTTCTTAATGAGAATCTAATCTCCTAGTCGAGCAAAAGATAAAGGACTATTACTTTAGAAACAACAAAAATGTAATATAACTCAGTAGTAGGCTGTAGCACGCAACTATTGTGGATGAAGTATGAACTAGAAGATTTCAAAATCAATGACAACAACATTCCTCTCTTTTGTGATAATACTTCAGCTATATGGTTAACCAAAAATCCTATTTTACATTCAAGTGAAAACTTGTAGAGATTAAACATCATTTTATAAGGGATTTTGTTCAGAGGGATATTTTAGATATTAAATTTGTTGATATTGATCATCAATGGACATATATTTTCACAAAACTCCATGTTGAGGACATATTCAATTTTATAAATAAAAAAATAAAAAAATCGAAGCATTATGTTTATAAAAGAATGATTTTCAAGTCTCTATATTTTCATCTTTGGTAAAACAAAGTAAATGGTTAAATGTATATATGGAATTTATTTGTGCCTCTGGTCAATCTTAATTCAATTAATTTCAATATGAACATTTTTCTTTGTAAGTAGTGATACTCTAACAGGTGTTGTTCACATGTGTTACGCGTGCCCACTAGTTATATTTTTAGAAACTCAAATGTTTTTATAAAACCAACTCACCACTTATGGTCACTCACATCTCTCACGTATTCCCACACTTTCTTTCAAATCTCTACAAATCAAGGAATATTTCCTACTTCAATTGCTTCAAGTTTGAGCTCAAACCTTACACTTGGAAACGTCTCAATCTTGATCAATTATTGCGGACTCCAAATTCTTCATGGACTCCAAGTCAATTTCACAAACCTAGCTCAAAATTAATTTGAATTTATTGCGGACTTTGTTGGTGTTGGTTGGTTTCAATACTTAAACCTAGAACAAGAAGTGGCTTTTGACGTTCTAGTCAAAGAATTTTGGAGATTTTTTTATGTAAACCAAGAGAGAGAAGTATCTACTTCAGTGTTAGGACTACCCATCAAGATTACTCAACAAGCCGTAGTGACTATTACAAGATGTCCAAATGAAGGGACATTGATTGAAAATGGTTATGAGTCAAGGGTTGGCTAGCTCAAGCTAAAAAAGGAATGGCACGAAGATTTGAAGGTGAATTCTTAGTTTATGCACTTAAAACCTAAGTACAAGGTACTCTTTAAGATTCTGATTGGGTATGCGGTACTCAAAGGCGGGTTTGTTGACCATGTTAGCAAAAACCACAAGGTTCTAATTTGGAATATCTCCCAAAGGAGAAAGACCTATCTTCTTAACCTGATTTTGAAGCACGTAAGGTGACGTGTTATTAATTCTAGGTTAGGAAAGAGCAAAACAATGTCCTACCCTCTTTAAAGCATTAGAGGAAGTAGCAGCATCTACTCAAGAAGAAAAATTGATTTCTTCATCTTCAGTAGTGTTCAACATATCCAATGTAATCAAGATGAGACTTATATCTCCTAACAATTGAAGGTAAAAACACGAGAAGAGGGTTAAATTGTGTTTGACAAAGTTGGATTATTTTTGGTAATTTATTTAAAAATGGTTAGGTTAGATGGCTTTCTTAGAATAAAAGTAGTAGCACTCGGGTTAAGTGATTAGAGGTAGAAACAAAACATGCATTGCAGAATTAAAGTGACACAAGAATTTATCATGGGTCGTCACCAACCTTGTAGCTATATCCAGTCCCCTCACTCAGAAGGATTTAATCCACTAATTCAAAAATTGAATTACACAACACTTGACCCTACAAACCAGTCTTATCAAAACAACCTGACACCTACAAAATGTTTTTTTAGGAACAAAAACACTTTGACTCTACAAGCGAAGTCTTCTCCACACAATCAAAAAATCATAGATTGTTGAAAGCATACAACACCTTGACCCTACAAATTAAGTCTTCTCAACACAACCTGAAAACCTAAAGATTGCTTGAGGAATTCAAAAGCCATTATCGGGTTGGGTTACAAGAGTTTGGAACAAATTGGTTTGCTTCAAACAAGTTGATTGTAATAATGACTCTCACACTAGAAAATACTTAGAAAACATATCTTTTTAGGAAGTATTTCTCTAGATCATAACTTTATGAACTCTAATGACTTATGAAATTTTGTTTTTTTGAGTTCTTATTTTCTTCTTCAGCCTTAAGTATTTATTTATAGAATAGGTAAGGGTTTCTCCTTTGTCCTTGCAAAATATGAATTATATCTTGGCAAATAAGAAATGTATCTTCTAGTGAGTGTTTCTTCTTGAAAACTTTCCTGATCATATATTCTTGTAATTAACTCACATCTTCTTGTAGATTTTGATAAACTCATTTTGTAAATAATTCAAATCTTCTTGTAGATAAATCTTGATCAAACCTTCTTATAAATAATTTATATCTTATTGTAGATAAATTTTCATCAACTCTTCTTGTAAATAATTTATATCTTCTTGTGATAAATCTTGATCAAATCTTCTTGTAAATAATTCATATCTTCTTGTTGATAAGTTGATCATATCTTCCTCCAAACAAATCTTAACCATATCTTCTTTTTAACTTGGTCAAAGATTTTCTTCAATTATAAATCGAAATCAAATCTTATTTTTTATTCTCTTCAAAAATACAAATCTTCTTTTCACACTTTTTCTTGATTTGAGCTAGAATGGATTTGGGTTGTTCTTGGATCTTCACAAGTTATTGATTCGGCTAAGTCTTCATTTCATACTTAAATATTTTGATTTCAGATGTTGACTTTCAATTAGAGGCATTGACTTTTTTGTTGGAGTGAGATGTTGTGTTTCTTGAATAATGTTAGTCAAAGTCAGAATTGCATGACTTAGAATTAGTGGCATTGGCAAATCACCTTGTTCAAACTTTAGAGTCTTTGAAACATTAAACGCTACATATCATTGGCAAGTAAAGGCTTCAGAAACATGCTTCAAATTCAGTCTTCAGACTTAATTTCAAAGTCATTCTTCAGATGCAGTCTTCAAATCCAGTTAGCAGAGGCAATCTCCGTAACCTTCATAGGCACGTTACTTTTAGAAGCATATGTACAGACACAGACGTGTATATTTTGGGTTCTCTAGTCACTTCTTCTTGTGACTTTCCTCTAGTACCTTCCTCTAATTTTCTTCTTCCAATTTTTGGATACTTAATAAAGTCATTAATCCAAATTTATTATTCTCATAAAATACTTTTCATAACTTCAAAACTATAAGTGCAAAACCAACTTGGTTCCAACTATAACTGCAATTTTGTTGATGACAAAATTGTAATTTTTATTACAAATTTTCTTTTAATATTGATTCCCCCTAACTTAAGGCTCCCTCTAAGTTCGAGTAATTTTTTCATTCTCTCCCCATATTATTGTTCTAAAATATCTTTCTCCCCCTTTTGTCATCAGACAAAAAAAATTGAAAGTGAAACTTTTTTTTTTATGTATTTGGCACTTTTTTTAATAGAATGAACATGACATAAAACACAACCTAATATGAACAAAACATAAAACTGGTCCTAGTATGGATATAAACTACTTTAAGCTTGGCACAACATCATTCAGGTAAAAAAGTAAGGTTTAGATTTTTCCTAAAGAAGTCAAATCTATCTTCAACTAGTGGTTTGGTGAATATGTCATCCCATTGGTGTTCATTGTTACAAAATGGATATTTAATCCTCCTTTTTGAACAAAGTTCCCAATGAAGTGATGCTTTATTTCTATGTGTTTGGCTCTAGGATGTAGGATTGGGTTCATGGTTAGGCAAACGGTAGAAATGTTGTCCCAGAATATGGGAATGTTACTATTAAGAATCTTGTCATCTTCTAGTTGATGTACTCAACCTATACTATTGATATTACAATTGTGATTTGTCTATTACTTGACCATGAGATTAAGTTTTCACCAAGAAATTTGCAATTTCCACTTGTATTTTTTCTCTTAACTTTGTCTCCAACATAATCAGCATCACAATAACCACTTAATTTGTACTTAGTGGATTTCTTGTAGAACAAGCTAAGGTTGGTAGTGTCTTTTAAGTATTTAAGGATCCTCTAGCACAAACACACACATTAAACATTATATTAGGTCTGGAGGTAGTAAGGTAAAGTAGTGATATAATCATTGCTCTATATGTTTTCTATTAAACCTTACGGCCTGATTCATCCTTTTCAAGTGAATAGGTAGGGTGCATCTTTGTAGCCATAGCTTTACAATCATTTATTTTAAACTTTTTGAGAAGCTATGTAGGTAGGGTGCATCTTTGTAGCCATAGCGATAAGTTACTTAGTCTATCATACCATGCCCTAGGTGTTTGTTTTAGATCATACAGTGATTTCCTAAGTTGAAATACATGGTATGGAAATTAATAAATTTTAAAACCTAAAGGTTTCTTAACATAGACTTTTTCATTTATATACCTATTTCGATATGCAATTTAAATATCCATTTGAAATAATGTAATGTTATTATAAGCCACAAAAGAGAGTATGATACAAATAGTTTCTAACCTAGCCATTGGAGCAAATATTTCAATGTAATCAATTCGTTCTTACTGAGAATAGCCTTGTGTAACAAGTCTTGCCTTGTTTTTTACCACTTCACCTTTTTCATTTAGTTTGTTTATGAAAACCCACTTGGTTCCAATTTTATATATATATATATATATATATATATATATATATATATATGGTTGTAGATACTAGATCTCAGACATCTTTCCTTTTAAATTCATTTAACTCTTCTTGAATTTCAAGGATCCATCCATTATTTGTCAGTGCTTAATCAACAGATGTAGGTTCAATTGATATAAGTAGGCCAAACATAGTTGTGTCTTTCAATGATGATTTGGTCTTCAAAGGACCATTTGCATTTTAAATGATTAAAGTTTTAGGATGGGTGATGACTCTTCCTTATATGCATATTTTTTATTGTTTTTAGTCTTATTTATCTTTTATTCATTAGTTAATTTAAGGATTTATTTAATATAGTGTTAATTTTATTTCTTTGATTTAATGAAATCTTTATCTTCTTATTTCCTTGATTAAGTAGAGATTTTTTGGAGTTTTGCGTTGTTAATTGGTTTTAGAGCAATGCTGAATTTTGGTGTTAATTTTATTTCTTTGATTTAATGAAATCTTTAATGTACGGTAATGCTTAATTATGATCTTAAATCTACTAAGGAATTAGGGGTTACTTTAGAATTAAAGATTCTGTCGCTTAGACAGTAGGGCAAGAATAACAAAGCGAATTCGGTAATAATTCAATAAAAGAATTTAGTAACTAGGATCAAATTAGGCACCAAGGTTGGATTCAAAGTGAAACTCATCCCTAACATTTTTCTCATTATAAAGGATCAATTTTGTTACCATTGTTAATTTTAAATATTATTTCATTCAATTTGGGAACCTTTTGTTCAATTGTAGTAATTAAATATAATTCAATAGTAAAACGCAATCCTTGAGTTCGACACTCGGTACTACCGTTTTATTATTTCTTGCAACGATTCAGTATACTTGCTGAAACGCTATCAAGTTTTTGCTGCATTGTTCACCTCTTTAGAGTCTGAATTGGGTTCCGGTGTCTTCATAAAAATTATAGTTATGGATCTTAGCGTTCGATTTCACTTGGTTTGACTCCAAGTGGACATCTAAAACTCCAAATATGGCTGAAATATGCCACATAGGTCATGTTGATTTCTCACCAAAATTCAGCACTGCACTAAAACAAAGTAACAACGCAAAACTCCAAAAATTTGCTACTTAATCAAGGAAATAAGAACATAAACATTTCATTAAATCAAAGAAATAAAATTAACACAATATATTAAATAAATACTTAAATTAACTAATGAATAAAAGATAGATAAGACTAAAAACGATAAAAAAAAATATGCATATGATGAAGAGTCATCACAACCCCAAACTTAATCTATTGTTTGTCCCTAAACAACAATTAATTTCAGATTTGGTGCAGTTAAACGCAAACTTAAACTCTATTTTTCAAATCAAATCAAACTCAATTTTCAAAGTTCCAGCTACTACAAAATATTCATCATGCTCCATCGTTGCTTACAAAAACAATAAAATTTGTACACTTTAGCATTCATTTATCAAATTCAACTCTCTCTTCACACAATCTCACCAAAATTTCTCTCAAGTGTTTTGAAAGGGTTATGAATTTACCACTCAAATCCGAGAACATGCATCACGCTACCATAGGCTTAAAAAAAATTCTAGTTAGCAATCACAATGCAGCAAACACATACACTTTTGGAGGACTTTCGGGTTGTAATGGGGCATAGGTAAGGGTAGGACATTTTGGGATAGTAGGCTTTACTACTTGGAGTTCGGCATACATTGCCAAATTATTCTGCCATTTTTTATTTTTCTTCACCTTTTCATTCTGGAGATTCTCAAACATTGACAAAAGAACCAAGAAGATATTATTTACCAAAGTACACAAACTGATTTTTTTTTCTTTGTGTGAGAATCACCACCACAAACTTAAAAGGTTGCTATCCCATGAGCAACCCCAAACTTAGAACTTTGTCAAGCAAAAAAAAAAAATTCTACCTAACTCCAAGTAAGGTGATTTAATTAAAGTCGGGTATTTGGCTTGTAATGTGGCTAGTAACCGAAATAAAAGGGCAAGGCTCAAAGGGGCTAGCAAAGGGTAAAATTTTCATAGGGTAGTTCAAAAGGCTCAAACGATCAAACAAAATTGCCTCAATGTATGCATAAATTACAAGTGATGCAAGTCAGAACTAATGCAAGTTCTGAAGGGATAACACAAGTCTAGATAATCACACAACAAAGAATTTAAGTGTTTAGGCTCAAAAGCTCACAGCTAGAACAATAAGAAAGAGTATGAACTATCCAAATGATGTCAAACATGCCACTAAAAAATTTATTTAGTTTTTTTTTTTAAATGCGAGTTAAACTTCGACAACCAAGGAGTAATCAACAATGCATGAATTAGTGAAACTTATCGAATTGAGCAATAATATGTGTTGAGACAAACTCCATATTTAAAGTTTTGATGAAAATAAACAAAGGTTAATTAAGAAAGTTAATTATGATTCCAAAATGTTATGTTAATTTAACTTGTTCTTTTGAGTGAATTTAATTAAGAACAGAATCAAGCAAAGTAGAAAAGACAGCAACAAGAACATTCTGCAGAGAATGATCTCCAGTTTCAAGAATGTCCATCACAGCATATTGACCAATCATTTTCTGCCTCTTTAACAAAGATTCTGCCTCAGAAATTTATTCAAATAGAATCGGTACATGGCAAGGAACAATTAGGATTCATTCCAGCTCAAAAAGGTTATCTGATCACTAAAATAAAAGGACTAAAAGTCAGACAAAAAATCAAGAAAGTTTGTAACTCTAAAATTCAAACAGTCAAGAAAGTTCGATCAACCTTGATATATGATAAGACATTGCAAAGGACATCCAGATTGATTAAAACAGGAATTCTATATTGATTATTAAACCTCAAGAAAGATCAAATTGACAGACCCAGATTGATAGTCAATCTCCGTTTTCTGCATAATTCCAGCAATAGTACTCTCCTCTGCAATGGCTTGAAATTCTTCTCCAAACTCCTCTCGCTACATTCAAGACTCAAGAACAAGACTGTACCATCCAAGGTCAAGGGAGAAACTTCAAAGGCTTTTTAACAAGAAGACAAAACTGTTTTAATGCTAAACCAAAAAAGTCAAAAAGCAGTTTATTCAAAGATGGATTATTTTTAATCTGAAATATTGGTTTCAGTCAAAAATACAGAGCACTACCAACAGCTCTTTTTGACCTTCATTAAATGCTTCTAAAGCTTATAAATAGAAGGCCAATGTCCAGAATCAAGGCAAGAAATTCAAGTGCTGAAAAAAATCCATAAATCAATCACATACATACTTGAAGTTCTAATTTTTTGCAAAACAGAAGCTAATCCATATTCTTATATTAGATTGCGAGATTATCATTAGATCCTTTGTAAAGAATCAATTCTCAAACAAGAGTTGAGAAATCTCAGATTCTGTCAAAAAACAATCCAACTATAAGAACTCAAACTATAAGAGTTTCTTTATAGTTTGTTTAAGAGTACATTAAATCCTATCAAGGTTAGATAGGCGCTGTTATTGCATTCTGGGTGGAAAGTAATAAAGATTGAAACATATCAAGGTTGATCTATACTAGGTGTTGTAAGATCAAGAAGGTTCTTTGTTTTACACACTTAGTGGAAAATCTCACAGTGTGAGGACTGGACGTAACCCACGTTGGGTGAACCAGGATATATCTTTGTGTGGTATTCTCTATCATATATCTTTATTTGCCATTCTTAATTCATAAACTAAGATAAAAACATAAACTGATTTTATGTTTTAAGCTAATTAAGGGACGTTCTCTGTTTTATAATAAAAATTAAGAACGTTCTATGTTTTCTGTTTTCATAACCAAGAATCAATCTTGAGTTATTTTCTTAAGTTTTCAACAGGAATTTTTAAAAGGTGCATTTACAATTCAAACCCCCCCCCCCCCTTTCTTGTAAATCGACATTGCTACTTCAATATGAGCAAAGAAATAGAGTTTAAATTTCAAAATCTCAAACATAAAACTTAAGACCAAATGTAAGTTGTTAATAATTCTTCACCATAGTGCACGTTAACACACAATTAGAAAGAAATAAATTCAAATAACAAAAATAAGATTGCAAAAATAAAAGTTACCTCCACCTGTGGGTTGCCTCCCACGAAGCGCTTCTTTAAAGTCATTAGCTTGGCACCTCAACTATTGTCAAGGTGGCATATATGACAGGAAGAACACATCATCCTTCTTCTTCTTTTTGTTTGGTAGAAATTCCATGAACTTGAGAAATAAAAGATGTTGCTTCCATGTCCTTCTCAATTGGACATTGATAACAAGGCATAGATTGAATCTCGAACTTTATCAATCTCTTCTTTTTTTTCTTTTACTCGTTCGACTTTTTCCTCTTGCTCATCTTCTTCTACCACAACAATAAAATTACTTCAATCTTCAACTTCTCCTCCATCATCTCAACCTTAACCACTTGCTCAAATAACCTTTCACATTGACTTTCAAATCTTTCAATTGAAACCATGTTATTCTTCATGAATTCAACCAAAACGTCCATAATGTGAAAGTCTTTATCATCTGATTCTTTTGATAGAATTTTAGGGGTAGAATTTGTTCCCAATTGATCTTTTTAATATAACACTCATCGTTTTCTGCAGCTTTGACCAAAAGAACTTCATATTCTATTAGTTCATCAAGGTCATCAGAACAATGTTCATTCTTATGTGCTTCTCCGCAAAAGTCACAACTAAAAGGCTGCATCAGAGGGATCTGAGGGTGATATTTTAAAAATGTATAGCTCAAGATTTGTCCCTCAATCATGCGACATATACCCGATATAAGACAAGTATCACACTCTTCATATAATTATAGTAGAATATCATCATTATAATCTTCCATGCTCTACAGCGAATAGTTATCTCAAACAAAGAATAGACAAACCACTAGACATGACATTAGCAAGTTCAACAAATAAAAAAAATATAAAAGAAATTTTTTTTTTCAAAAATAAAATAAATCAAATCAAATCAAAAAATTTTATTGCAGAGCAAAAACCTCAATTAAGTAAATAAATTAAATTCAATAGTGATATGACAATCCCCGACAACGGCGCCAAAAACTTGATAGCGTTTCAGCAAGTGTACTGAATTGTTGCAAGTAATAATAAAACGGTAGTACCGAGTGTCGAACTCAAGGATTGCGTTTTACTATTGAATTATATTTAATTACTACAATTGAACAAAAGGTTTCCAAATTGATTGAAATAATATTTAAAATTAACAATGGTAATAAAATTGATCCTTTATAATGAGAAAAATGTCAGGGATGAGTAGGGATGGCAATGGGTAGGGTTTGGGTAGGGTACTATAGTACCCGTACCCATACCCGCAGTTTCAAAAAATACCCATACCCGTGCCTGTACCCTCATGGGTATCAACTTTAATACCCGTACCCTTACCCTCTGGGTACCTAAGTGCCCGTACCCGTACCAATTACCCACACTTTAACTAAAATAAATCGATAAATAAATATTATTTTGTGATTAAATTTAAAAAGGATAAATATCACCTATAGTCCCTTAACTTAATTTCAGTTAACGTTTTAGTCCTTTATCTTTTTTTTTTTCCCGATTTTGTCCTTTATTTTAATTTTAAGTGACAATTTAATCTTTTTTTTTTTAAATGTTAACAATGTTATCCTTTTTTTTACAAAAATTCATCAAAATTTTCAAACAAAACTCATAAATTTAGTTATATTCTTTAATATAAAATAAACTTTATCAAATTTGTAACTCAAATCTTCAAATAAACTCATATTTGCCATTCTTTATTTGATGTTGTTAGAGATAAAAATATGAGTTTATTTAAAGATTTAAGTTATAAATTTGATGAAATAGCATTATATTGAGGATGATAATTAATTTTATGTGTTTTGTTTGAAATTTTTGATGAATTTTTTGAAATTTTGCATAAAATAAGGATAAAATTGTTGACATTTTAAAACATAAAAGATCAAATTGTCACTTAAAATCAAAATAAAGGACCAGATCGGGGGAAAGAAAAAGATAAAAGACTAAAACGTTAACTGAAATTAAGTTAAGGGACTATATGTGGTATTTATCCATTTAAAAATTATCCATATATCATAAATTAAATCATAAAATATTATAAACCAAAATATTTTATAACTCAAAACATTTCAAGTGAACACTCGTTACAATACACATTCAAATATCCATAATAATATTTTATGAAGTTGCAAGTCTTACGACAATATTATTTGAGATCAGTAAAAACAATTTATAAGTTGCAAGTATAATTATAAAGACACAATTAATAAGATATAATTATTAATTATAAAGTCACAATTATTTAACTATTAATCATAATCAAATTCTTAAAAAGTTTGCAAATGTTTATCTTTTGATTTGATTATAAATATTGTAATGGTTCAATGATATTAATAGATATTAAAATATAAAGGAAAACAATTAATTAAACTAAATATTAATATAATAAATAAATAATATATTTATATAAGTGCGGGTGCGGGGCAGGTACTATAGTACCTGTACCCGTACCCATACCCGCTTAATTTTGTGGATAATTACCCATCCACGTGCCCATACCCATTATGCGGGTTTTTACCCTACCCATTGTGGGTTTTTTTGCGGGTACCCACTGGGTCTGGGTCTAATTGTCATCCCTAGGGATGAGTTTCACTTTGAATCCAACTTTAGTGCCTAATTTGATCCTAGTTACTAAATTCCTTTATTGAATTATTACCGAATTCACTTTATTATTCTTGCCCTGCGACAGAACATTTAATTCCAAAGTAACCCCTAATTCCTTAGTAGATTTAAGATATAAATTAAGTATTACCGTACAAGAATTCTCTTGTTAAACTATTGCCTTTGCAACTAATTTAATTGGTTTCATGACCTGTATCTATCCATAGACTACAAATTCATGAATTTCTCATCTTAAGCATTCGTAAAGTCCACTTCTGTTTCAAAATCAAATCGTAGAACATTTTAATGTTGATCAAGCAATAAAAAGCATGAAGCACATAAATGAGAAAAATAATTCAATAAACTCATTCATATAACTATAAATCAAATCAGAAAAATAAGGGTTTCATCTAGCTACATTCATCCCTAACAAATAGGATTTAGTTACTCATGACAGAGATACAAAAGATATGGATTAAAGAAGAATTACAAGAATGATTTATGAATGAATCTTGATAAAACTGCTCCAATGATGTTAGAAACGGCCGTCTTTGAGTTTCTAAGCTAGGGCACAAGTCTCCCCCCTTCCCAATAGTCAAAAAGATCCCTAGAAAGTAAAAAATATGCATTTTAATGAATGCTGGTCCAAAAATGCGCCCCAGACGTAGCTTTTGCGCTTCAGGCGCGTCCTGGCAGTGGCTTCTTAGACTCCTTATGAGTTGTACGTTAAGCCACTATGGGGTTCTCTTCTAATGGATCAAATCCATCATCAACTAGATCACCAACATCTTGCACATTGAAGATGACACGTATTTCAGTACACCACCTATCCCAATTCTTTCCATCAAGAATGGATAAACTTGTTGAAAAATGTCTATTACCAATTTCAGCCATGTCTCCAAACTCCCATGTTTATCTCTCACTTACTCGTGTTTTCTCAACTCTAAAGATTCACTCACGTTTTCACTCACTCAGGTTTCTTGACTCACAAGAATTGCTCACAAATTCAAGAATGGAACCTTGCTCACTGATACCATTTGTTAAAACAGATGTAATTGAAGGCAATATTATGAACTTTATTCATTGTAAATTATTACACACAGCCTTAGTATTTAAAGTGTTGGCTTCACACTGTACGCTTCATCAACTTAGGGAGCTGACAAGCTTGGACTTGAGCTTATGTTGTTACCAGCTGACCTACAACCTCATCAAGCTTACTACAAATTCACTAACTAACTTATACAAAAGATAACTAACAATCAATTACATGACTAAAACATTAACATTTGAATTAATACAACAACACATACTTGCATGACTTGTCTTAAAACTTTATCGCCACAAGTTTTTTACCATAAACAACTTTAAAAGGAAATTATATTTTATTTATCTAAGTATCTAAAGAAAAACTAGAAGGGTTCAACAAGTAGTGATAAAATGTGTTTTTTGATATCACGATCTTGAATACCAAAGCCATCGCCATTTAGATAAAGTGTGTGGGCCACACGTGCTGCATTTCTGGCTTGATTAAGAAATGGTTCCATCGAAGCCACTAGTCTTGTGGAGCATTGTCCATTAATCTTTTTCCATGCACTGTTTATAATATCTTGGATATGTTTTCTTGCTTCTTCCTCTGAAACATCATTTTCATTAATATAACATCCAATTGACGAAGCAGCATCTCCCCTTTCGCTTTCAGCCTATTGCATATCAAATTATAAATTAACACTCAATAATTATAGAAAATGAAAAGCTAATTTTTACTTTTTTTTAATCTTTTTTTCTCATATTTTAATTGAAATAAAATTTAAGTCTACTTATTCGTAAATCTTGAATTTTAGAATTTTTATCAGCAATTCAATTTATGGTGTATTTTGTTTTGCAAATAGAATTCAACAATTTTATTAATATTATTATTATTAAAAAAAATTAATATATTTTAATTGGGCTAAACCCTCTTAGAAAAGAAAAGAAAAAGGGAAAGGGATTTAATCCCAAAAGCAAGCAACAGCCACTCAAGGTATGTAACGGATAGAAAGAAAGTGACGGCACAATAACAAAGAGAAAAAAAACAAAAAAACAAATATATCCCATGGTTTTTATTATCACTAAAATTGAGAGAAATTTTTTCCGTTAAAAATTTTATTTATTTTATATTTAATTATCTATTAAATATTATTACTATCTGAAATTATACTTTTTATTTTACCATTTATCGAAAAAATATTTCGTATCATTAAAGTAATTATCTTTAATTTTTTTCCAACATATTTTATATAACACACAATTGTTGATTATGACTAAAAATAATGAATTTGGAAAAATTAAGCTTACATTTAATCAATGGAATTTTAGGCTAATTCTAATCTACGAAAGTCTAAGAGTACTCTAAGCCAACTATGTCACATTATTAATGAAAATGACATGTCATAGGTTGTTGGGAAAAATATTTATTTTCAATTTTGTTCCTTATTTTATATTTTTTAAAAAGTCTCTTATTTTCAAAAACAAAACTCATAATATTTTCTATTCAAAATGGGAAAAGGAATAATTTTGCAACATCAAAACCTGTTTCAAAAAAATTTACCTTTGCGGTGCCCAGATCATTGCACAAGCGAATAACGAGAGATACATTGTAGACAAGATCTTGATATATGTGTGAAAAATTATCAATCTCATTTGTTAATTGAAATTCATATGTTGTGGCAAAATATGAATGAAGCAAAATTAATGGCCCAGAAGATGTAATCCATGCATTGCTTAGATATTCTTCCAACGATGGAATATATCCTGTTTTGTCCCACTTTGCTTCCACGTATAACGCATTGCAAAACTCCATCCACTACGAAATTGTCGAATATAAAATGTTATATATAATAAGAAACAACTGATTCATTCATTAATTTCATTCTTTCAATGATTTTTTCTTTTGATAAAAAAAATTAGAGGTTATTTTAACTAATCATTAGTACCGCATTCTTTAGGTAAGGTAACACCATATTATAATTATTTTCTCCTGCAATTTCATATGCAATTTCATTTGTGACATCTTGAAGTGCATTGAAGCAAATCATCATGTACTCTGGAAGTTCTTCAAGTTCTTTGGCATCCCATCTGTGTGTTAATTCCCATGTCAAAATCAATAATATACAACAGCAATTGAGTTTCGGACCGTAATTTAAAACTATTTAGTATAAACCTTAATTAGTAGTAATAAACAAACCTCTGAAATGCCGTTGTAAACGGCTTGAGTTCTTCAAAAGAGGCGTGTATGTCATAAACATCATCTATTAATAGTACGAAAATAATCACTTTAGTAAGCCATTTCCTCAAAGATTTATATTTGGGCTCAAAAGCAACCCCTGTTGCACACATGAAACTTTCAACCAACCTATTTCTTGAAAAGTTGAAGTCTTTTCTTAATCCAAGTTTCTCCCACCAACTAAAAAACAAATTATAAATATTAAATAATACTCTAAAATGAGAAGTGAAAACTTTTTTATAATATTGTAAAAAAAAAAAAAATATACCTGGACCTATTACCCAGGTCAAGTTGACGGGTTCAAATTGTTGAACCCATTACCTGAACCAAATATAAGTGGGTTTCAATGGGTTGGGTCGGACCCGAAAGTGACCGGATACGGATAAAAATCGAGTTAGGTTGGATTGAGTGATCGGGTTGAAGGATCGACCCGCGCCTATGTACACCCTTATTTTAGATTGCCCGAAACTTTCTAAAATCTAGAAAATTTCTATTACGAAAACTTTTGAAAAAATTTATTTCAAATGTATGAAAAATTCGAGTGGCACTTACTTTTTTTATTTTAAAAATTTTAAAATATTCAAAAGTTATGATGAGTTCTTTAAAGTTTTGAAAGAGAGGTGAAAAAATGAATAGTAAAAAAAATTGAAAGTTTTATAGAAAGACAAAATTGTATTTTCACGTTGATTAAAGGGGTAGCAGGTTTAACTCTAGGGGTGCATGACAGAATACTCTAAAAAAAATAGAAGTAATTTATCAAAAACAATTATTAAGAATAAATTTAGGGTGACTCAATAATTAACCAAAATATTTTTAGCCATCAATCGAGCAAGATATCATTTTTTTATGTTAAGTTATATATATATATATATATATATATATATATATATATATATATATATTTATATTGATTAGATAATTTTAATCTTTAATGGAGATCGATGTTTTCTTCTTGATGTTTTACTCCCTATTGTGGTGAGTGATGACTTAGGTATTTTTAGGTTGCATATTTTTTTTAAAATTTATTTAACTAATTAAAATGAAAATATATATTATAAAAAAAATAGAAAAATATTAAAAGAAAAGTGAGTTATGGTGTCCTATCAGTCTGTATAGCTCATACTGGACGAATCAATCTTAATAATTGACAACTCAATAAGAGAGTGGGTCAGAGTGATTTGACCCATTCATTTTATCAGGCTCTTCAAGTTGAGTGAAGTCGATCCATTTGACAATTTTAATTAATATATATTTGTACCTGGACAATTCCTTAACCTCTTTTTGATGTTTCACCTGCGTTATGTTAAAGTTTAATTTTGCTAATTCAAGCAAATTAGGATCCATGTCTTTCTCAGTTTGGATATGCTTCACGTGCCATTTCACACCAAACCATGGCACTCTCCAATGGGAAGGGAGCTCCAAGGCATGGACCACTCTCTCAACATCAATGTTAAACTCTTTGATGTTGATAGAACTTGAAGTGAAACCATCTTTGAGCCAATTTGTTGCTAATTTTTTGAGTTCATCCAAGATTTGCTCACCTTCTAAGCCCAAATGTGAGGCATCAAGAAGCTCCATAATATCGTTAGCATCACTAAAACATAGGTGATCCTTCTCTACCACTATACCCTTTTTCACAACATCTAAGTAGTTGCTTAGATTATCTGAATTCATAAACAATCAAAAATTAATCCGTACGCTGCGATTAATTTTATCCATATATGAAAAATTAGACGATAAAATTAACTTATAATATATAGCATAAACTAGTTGTTTTTGACAATACCAAAGAGGCTTAACAGATAATTAGTTACCAGGAAATACATCATATCCATGTTGTCTTAAAAACCTAAAGGACATTGCAGAAAAATGAATAGTCTTTTGCACATCACCAAAGTTTTTGCTGTTTTGGTGAGAGACAAATATAGTTTGAAGAAACTCATCAATTTCCTTCTCAAAGTAATTGGCAAGGCCTAATTTTTGAATCCAATCAGCCAACTCTAATTTATGCAAAATGTCCGACTCTTTAACAAAAAGGCATTTTACTTCAATCACTCGCTTGTTTAACTGCATAGAAAATTCTTCTTTCTGCACAACAATATGCAACTAAATATTATTATTTGTCATTATTAATATAAGTATTAAACTAATCTAATCTACAAAGTTAATTAACGTTGCATAAGCTCTTTAATTGTTCGACCATGGTGTTAAATTGTTGTTTTTAACACACTAATTTTTTAAAAGACAAAATATATTAATAAAGCACAACTAAAAGCTAAAGATGTGCCAAGAGAAGGCCAAGAAAATCTTAGGCACAATATTGCTAATTTTAAAGTATTTGCAATTGCATCATAGTTGTAATTTAGACAACATTTTTGTGTCTTTCTATTGTGTCTGTCATTTACACACAACTATCTCATATGTTTGAACTCAAAATATAATATTTAATTTAATAATGTTGGTATTTATTAATTAAATTATATTTTACAAATTCTAAATGATGAGATTTAATTAGACACTTTGATAAAGACGAAATTTAATTAGGCCCTTTTGTAACCAATTATTATATGATGAACATATATACCACATACAAATGAAATTAATATCTTTTATATATATATATATATATATATATATATATATATATATATATATATATATATATATATATATATATATATATATATATATATATATATATATATATATAAACGTATACATGTGTGTGGGATGAAGGGAGATCGGAGGTATCCAGTTGTGGAGTTTAGTTGGTATATATGATAGCCATGGTCACCCTAAATTTTTTAATAATTATTTAAAAAATACTATTATATCACTACTTTTATTTTATTTATAAAATACATTTGAGTTATAATTTGGTCAAATAAAAATTGTTGTATGTGATACATGTTTTATGGATCAAATCATGCTCAACCTTTAACCGTGTACAAATCATTGGCACGTGGTCATTCAAATTGTTTTTTTATTTGTATTTTTATTCTAAAATATCTAAATTACTCTTGTAATTCCACATTTCTCTTTATCTTCTCCCTATACTTGTATGGATGAGTATAGAAGGATATTCTCAAAGTCAAAAGTACAACTAAAGAAAAAAATAGAATAATTATTAACTATGAAAACCAAATTATATAAGTCTATAGGATAAATGTGGATTGTGTAGTTGTGAAATTATATAAGTCTATGATCAAATGTTGTTACAATTTTTGTTATGATTGTAGAAATGACTAAATTTATAGCTTAGAAATGTTGAAAGATGAAAATTATAAATAAAGAATCTAAACAAGGTTTACACATATATATATTTTTTAAAAAAATCACCAAAATACTCTAATTTTTTTTCCACATTCAGGAGCTAGGTCGCATCCTCATCATGCGATCACCTTAAGGATAAATTCTTTTGACACATTAGGAGATAACATCTTGAAGTAATTATTAATTTAATAAATTAAAAATAATAAAAATATTTAAAAAAAATCAAAATTATGTTAATAAAATACATTAAATTGAAAAAAAAAATGTGGTCAAGTAAATTTATCAAAACAAATAACGTGTTATATTATTCTAACAACTCATTTCTATTTTATAGATAAATTTATAGTATTTTAACAATTCTCTTCTATTTCGCAAATAAATTAGCCATTTAATTTTGTTTTGTTATTAACTTTCTC